>OX638132.1:50895475-51495475 GCA_951804985.1 Dryomyza anilis
AGTTTGAAAATGAGCCAAATCGGTCAACACGCCCACCTCCCATACAAGTCACTTTTATATAACTCTTTCGGAACTAATAACTCGAAAAGTATTCAAGGTATAGTTATAAAATTTAAAACGTATTATTAGAATTCATCTAAGAATATGTGGTCCAAAAATGGGCGTGATACGCCCACTTTTTTTTTCATTATTTCCCGGGTTTTCATAGTGGAAATTTGATCCGTAAATTATTAAAATCAAATCTATGAAATATTAGCCTTTCAAAATTTTAAATATAGGCTGCCCAATTATATTTTTCAATTTTTTTTTTTAGTTTTTTTATACTTTTATGTACATTTTTTAATTTATGGGGATATAAGACGTAAATTTCTGATATATGAATAATATTCTGAGGGTGGGGAGGTTCAGCATAATTAAAAACTTTAAAATTAAGGTATGCAATTAAATATCTTATATTAATATCCCCACCAAAGGTGTAGGGTATTCCATAGTCGGGCCCGACCGACTATAAAAATCCGCCCCATGTGACCGTTAGTTCGTGACCTAACTTTCCCAACTCGAAAAGCCAACAACAAACGTGTTATAACCTCTTGCAACGAGAAGTGTCTTTTTATGTGTGTGATATTTAAAAGTGAATTTAAATATAGACAATTAAAAAAAATAAATTATACAATAAATTAAATAAAATAAATTTTTGTTTTGATAAATTATTAGGAAAATAAAATTCAACTATACTATAAAATTAATATTTATAGGTCTTGCTTATTACATTATACAATTTATGGTTAAACAACATATTGTATTAACAGTTTCAATATTACTGAACTAATGTGACGCGTCCTATTGACCAATTTTAATACTATAAATTATTGTTTTTCTATTGAAATATTATTAATTTACCATGTTTTTTTTCTGGTTGTACCAAACTATAATTTTTAAATTATTTATTATACTATTTTTCGCAGTGGGCGTGTTTTCTTCGCGCTCTATGTGAAAAATTAGAAACGCGTTCATCTCTAATACATATATTGTCTTTTCATTAGTTGGACTTAATCACTTTTTTCTTTTTAATTGTGGAAAATTTATTTGCTCAAGAATATAATTTTGAAATTAGTAAATATATAGGATAAAATTTCACTGTTAATGTAGTCAGTACCATGGAATAAATGTCATAAGTCTTGTAGAATCCAGCTTTAAGTCCATTACATGTTATAACCGTTGAATATTTTATATTTTTGAAATAAAAATAAGTGTCGAGTCGATTAAAAAAATAAAGTCTCTCGTCTTAAGTCGTAAGTTATCTTTATTGTGGATGATCCACAGTATATTCTATATCTGTTATAAAACCCAATATCAGTTTGCGAAATTTAAATACCTCAATATTGAAAATAAAAACTCAAAGGTCGTATAAAATATGACAAATTTGATAGTCAACATTTCGCATATCCTCCAATACCACAAGGAAAATCATGTGCTTCTCAGTATGCGAAGGACACCTAGAGTATACGAAGAACACCCGCTGCTTGGCTGCAAGGACATTCGACGCTTAACTTTTAATTTAAACTTTTACAATAACAAAATAGTTAAAATGTGGCCTGTCGTTGTCGAACATATAACACGTGACGAGCACTCTAGACACCACCATACCGAGGGCCCGTTCACAATATAGCTCCAGTACGTCAGCTGGAATTACAATCTTCTGTGATATATGACCAACCCAACGGTACGTTAACTAAGCGCTTCAAGAATATCCGCATAAATTTTCTATAACTACGTTGGTTATTTAAATTACTATAAAATTACATGTCAATCACTTTGTCTTGAAACATACAGTCATTGAGACCAGGGGTTCTATTCTCGCTTGACTAAAAATTTAAACTAAAAGTATAATAAAAACTATTTTAATAATATTTTAAAGTTTTTGAAAATAGTCTTTATCTCATTTTCATTCTTCTTTATAACTTCTCATCAAACGAGAATGGGGCCCCGGAGTAGATTAATTTTTAGAAAAATTTTCGAGGGAAATCATTGAACCCAATTCAAGCCTAAAGTCGATAGATTTTAATTAAAAACGAGTTGGGAAAGTTAGGTCACATGGGTAAGTTCGGTCACATGGGTAAGTTCGGTCACATGGGACGGACTTTTATAGTCGGTCGGGCCCGACTATGGAATACCCTACACTTTGGTGTGAATTTTAGTGTGGGGAATTTAATTGTATACCTACCTTTAAAGTTCTTAGTTATGCTGAACATTCTTACACTCAGAATATTATTTACATATCAAATTTCTGACGACGTATATTCCATTAATTTAAAAAATTGATGTAAAAGTAAAAAAAAAAAATCAAAAAATGTTAAAACATGTAGAAAAATAAATGTGGGCGGATCACGCCCACTTTTAAAACATATGTAGAGATTTAAGGCTAATATTTCATAATTTTGTTTTCAATAATTTGCGAATAAAATGTCCACTATGAAAAAGCGAGGAATAATAAAAAAATCAAATCTGGGCGTATCACGCCCATTTTTGGATCATATGTTTTTAGGTGAATTCTAACAATACGTTTTAAATTTTATAAGTATATCTTGAATACTTTTCGAGTTATTGGTTCGTAAAGAGTTATATAAAAGTGTCTTGTAAACACTGATGCAAATAAATGAGAGCGCTGTTTGCATCCGCTCTTGATCTATCTCTTTAAAAAGTGCTAACATGAAGTAGAAAAACTTTTAGCACATTGTGCTAAGATTGAATAGGCTTTTCAAGCGGTTTTTCGACCGTTGGGATGTCACACTTCCATGCTCTGACACTTAGGCACGAAAAGAAACAGACAGCTGGGCTGCAGAATGAGATGCGACAATCGACCCGTTTAATATTTATTGCTTAATAATGCATATCACGTAGTAAGGATTTAGTTGTTCATCGCTTTGATGAAATTGCTTCCAGTGCACTCGTTCCATTTTCTTGTGACTTGGTGAAGTCTTTAGCTATACACCCGGCGTCAGGCGGATTTTTAAATATTACTAGTGAGGATTGTTACACCTAAAGAAATATAATGTATCTTAATTGGTAATTCATTTATTCGGTTTTTCTCTCCAATATACATAGCTGTCAAAAAATCTATTTTTTTTTTTTCAAATTATAAGTTAGTTCCAATCCCAGTAAAAACCAGTACCGAAAATTCCAATATAAAATACTAGGATTGTCAATAATAATGTGCACTTAAAATAACAAACTACTAATTTCAAAATATATATGACGTTAGTATTCTTACGTCCTTTTTTAATAGTCATTTAACATTGAGAATATTATAGTTCATGCGCAATACAATTAACTGCTTTATGTCAGTTCAAGCCTGTCCTCCACAAATCCTAGTCTCACCTTCAAGTAAGTGAACCTTGTTTACCCCAGTGGGAGGACTGATCAGTGACAGACGAGAAAGTGCTAATGGTTCTTCAAAATGGGGTTTGCGTGGAACTTGAACCTGTCATGCAAAAATGGACACCGACTCGCAAACAAGCCACCCAAACGTTTAACGGTCCACGATTTACGAATATGCAATATGAGGTATTCATATATTTTTGACCATTCTGTTCAATTTAGATGGGTAGACAGTGAGTATTATAGTGCGTTGACCAGTACTCGTGATAATTATAATAATTATAATTACAATGACTGTGCAAATTTTAATGGGATTTCTTGGGACCTGATCCCTTTTTTTGACACATCAAAAATGTGAGCATTCCGACAGAGATCACATTGAATTGATCTTCCCAGGACGTCAAGAATCCATTCTTTTGTGAGTTAATAGCGAACATTGGATCTTGCTTGCTTTAAAATCCACTATATTTGATCCTACTCGTAGGTTATTTTAAGATCATTATTGAGTGTGTCATTCATTCTTTTACTCTCCATATCCAAAGAATTTGGGCGCTTATTGAACAAATATGAATGACAAATGTTAGTGTCATCTGCAATGGAATTCGTTTAAAAATCTTTATTTAAACTTCCCGCTGCGACTTTTAAAATGTATCTTGGTCCAAGCGTCATCATTGTACCGATCACCGCATGAAACCAACATCATTCGGCAGCTGTACGATCAGTAGAGGAAAGCAACCTCGAAAAAAAGGCTATTTTGTAAAATTTCGTACTTTCAAAAACTTATGTTTGTGGTAAATTCTTTATAATGGGAGCAGAAAAAATATGTCCGTGGCCGTTATACTATCTAGAATGATTTTAATTTCGCATAATTTCGCATTTTTATAATTTATTATTTATTTAATGTGACTAATAGTATTGCACTATAATATCTAATATTGAAACAATAGTAAAATTACTATTTTATCTATAACATGTCCTATTGAATTAATGTTGACCACCTTATTAGCTAAACAAAAGTACAAAATACCTTAAAAACTATTGATTTATTAGGAAAAAACTATTGTTTCGTGTCCTTTAGAATCAATAGTAGTACTACTGTTTTTGTTTTCTGAGTGATAATCTTTCGACCTTCTTTAAAATAAAATTTTAAAAGGAAGTCGTTATAATATTCTATATGTTTACTATTATTAGTTTATTTTTAGAAGTACTTTTTAAGAAATGTGTATAAGAACATTGAATTACTTTTGAATAGACCATGGTTGAAGCATATACAGGTTAAGTCATCTTTTAAAACTCAGTCGCCATTTACTTTTTTTTTTGAAAACATCAATGCTTTGTTTACAAATTCATAAAATAATTTAAACTCAAAATTTTAAAATAAATAAATTTTTCATAGAAAACCTTTTAAAATAAAGGTAAAATGATAATTTAAATACAAAATAACAAAGTATATAACAACAAGTATATAATAGCAAATCTACTTCACATACATATAATGTTTAGGACTGGTTCTTATTTTTCAGCGAGTGGATAAATTGTGTCTAGTAGTAGCAGCCAACGTCTAATATATATCGATTATATAAACAGTGTACCATTGCGTTTGAAGTAGGTTGATGTTCCAGCATGTGTTACCTTAAATTTCAACTGATAAAATTCATGTAAAAGCCGTAGCAGGTTGAACTTTGAAAAAATATTTATTATATATAAAATAAATAGAATAAATTTAAGACATTTCACGCATAGTTGTGTTTTCAATCGTTCATCATATAAATTAATTTCATTTTTGCTTTCACCAAATAAATTTGTATACCCTACACTAAGAGTGAAAGGGTATATTCAGTTTGGTACGCCGTTTGTTACACCCAGAAGGAAGCATCTCCGGTATGGAAAAGTATATATATTCTTGATCAGCATGATTTAGCGATGTCCGTCCGTCCGTCTGTCTGTCTGTTGAAATCCCTACTACTTAAACAATTGAAGAGGTAGATAAATGAAACTTATAATTTAGATTACTTATATACTGTATGTGAAAATTGGTGAGATCGGACCATTGTGACCTGTGATCTGACCATTTATATTCAAAAATACCTCATATTAAATTTACATCTACAGATCAATTTTACTGTATACGTGCTTAGGTAAACTTTTTTGGTCAAATATATATTGAAATCATGCTCAAATACATGAAAATAATGTTTTCCGATGATACGACTTGTGGTTCCAAAAAAAAAATCGAAATTCGGTACACCATTGTAAATATGGGTATCACTTCAATGGAAATTCTTCAGCGATTGAAAGTTTGTAATTATTTTCAGGATTCGATACCCTGGTGACCAATATACCACTTTTAATGGTAACCACACATATGTGTAGGGTATTTATAGTCGGCTTAGACCGACTATAATTTTTATAATACTAACTATCATAATAACACCAAATTTAAAATTTTCCATGTGATCAAACCTTCCCAACTGGTTTGTATTTTAACAGAAGAGCTTAAGTTCAATATATCCATAAAGAACTTAAGTTTAGTGCTTTTTATAAACTTTTTCTTTAAATTTAATTCAATGAAAAGAAGTATAACTTCTATTATATAAAATACTCCATAAAATATAATGAGTTTTTCAGTTGTTTTAGATCTAGGGATTATAAAATGAAATGCAAATAAAAATTAACGTTCCAACTGCTGTGGACCATAGAGCACATATTTCTTATGTATTAGGGTTTATCTAATGGCTCAGAAAATTACCTCGAATTTGAATATTTATGTTTGAAATATTTGGTGATTTTATAAAAATGCTTAATACTAGTAAAGCTTTTAGGAACACGCACTATATTTACTTTAGACTCGACGAGGGTTTGTTTATGTCTTTACTTAGACTAGTGAGAAAATATCCACTAAAAGCAGCATATGCTATTTATCGCACAAGTACTTCTTCGGTCCGACGCAAACTGTTTATTTATCTACTACATATATGTGCTCCAAATAAGTATATCTTTGTGTGTCCTTCATGTATGTGTTGATCTTGGTAATTGCTCATGTGTTTCTTGTCCTCATTTGTCAATTTTCATGGCACTAAAGCGAATCCTTCAAAAACGTTTAATAATATTGATTTTTCCCTTGGGTACGTTTTGCTGTTGTTTCGTTACGCATATCAATCATCTATATCTACTAATTTGTACTACTGTTAAAAGCTACACATTTACATTAATATAATAAAATCATAATATTAAAATTGGAAATGTTCACAATAGCCACAATTTTTTAAATTATTCTTTATATATTTTCACCAAATTTCAAATGCGACACTCTAAAAAAGCAATGTTTATAAAGTACTTGTGGAATGCTATGGGTTACTTCTATTAAATACCTATAGCATGTCAGAAATATTTATTGTTTGTCGGAAATAATAATGGCTTATTGCAAACAATTACACAGTTCTACTGTTGGAACAAAACAATATCTAATTTCTTAAAATCATTTAAAATGTTTCCCAAGAACACTTTATAAAAGTCACTTCAATTATTGCTCCCAAACACACATTTGTTACCAGTAAATAATGAAAGTGTTTAAAATAAGTTTCTTTGGGACAAACACTAAATGTTTGCCACACCAATAAGTGTCTGCCCTAAACACAGTAAATTCTCGGAAAAAAAAGCTAAATTAAAAGTATTTGCCACAAAAATAATATAGCTTCTCACAAAAGATGCAACACTTTCACGAATAAATACTTCTTATGTCGAATAAGAAGCTGAAGTGTATTTTTGTGCGACACATGAAGATAATTATTATCATCTGTAGCCGCTGCCATCAATTCATCATTACATCCAACACACATGACTCTGTAGCTGCTGTTGCTGACTGACTGCTGCTTTTGTGTGTCCAGCCATCTTTTGTCAGCGGAGACCGACTATGAACACTGCCGCACACAGAAAAAAAAAACGTACATCTTGTTGATAAATTCCGTTCTTCAAACCATGATTCATTGTATTGAAGAACCATTCATAATATTAATGACTAACGCCTTCAATGTTATGAATGCTATCATTTATATGATGAACGCTTGGTAAATGTCAAAAAAGTGTTATTCAATATGATGAACTGTATGTGAAGAATACCTTTCATCATATTAATGAACTAAAATATAAAATACAACATATTAGTTCTGTATATTGAAGAACTCTGTTCAGTAAACCAAATTTCTATCAAAATGTTTCTTTTTTCGTTCATTGTTGGCCGTACTTCTCAGTTCTCAAGTAGTTCTTGTATGTTATTTCTTATATAATGCTTGCTCGACATGCATAAATTAGTAAAATGTTTTATAATATATTTATTATAATTACAACTTTCTATTATTAAAAAGTTATATTTAAGAAAAAATTTCGAAGACATTTTTTTTTCGAATTTTTTTTTTTCTGAATTTTTTTTTTTTCGGAACCATTTTTTTTTGTCCGAAAAATATTTTTTTTTTAATTTTTTTACTGTTATTTTTCAAATAAAATTTTTACAACACTTTTTTTCGAATTATTTTATAAAAAAAAAAAATATTGAAAAAGTGTTAGGAACAAATTCATCAGTATGACAATTCCAATTCATTGTATTGAATATTTTGTTCATATATATAATGAATGCATTCATTAATATGTCATTTAATGAACGGTGGTATGTATCAATATGATGAATCTGGTAGTTGGTGAAAAATTAATATTTATAAATAAATTCATCATATTGAAGATTTTTTTTCTGTTCATTGTGTACTCGGTATTTTCCAGGTCATCTGATGAAAACCCAGTTTCGACGATTTTTAAGACGCGTCCACTGTATGAGACACCTGTCCCTGGCATAATGCATCGATGTGTTGTAGTGTTTTCCACTATATTTGTGGTGTCCATCAAATCAGTCGGATTAAAAGGTTTATTTTCGGCAGTCGCTCATTTTCACGACTTGTCGAATAATCTAAAATCTAATAATTCTGCATTATTCGACATGTCGCGTAAAGGAATGGCTGTTGCAATAGAAAAACCTTTTCTGTTGTGTGTACTTTGTTACTTTTACAAACTATTGCAGGCTTAAGTATTACTTATTTTTTACTTGTAACTTGTAACTTGTTACTTATTACTTGTAACTTATTACTTATCATTCATTACATATCACTTGTTACTGCAATTTTACAGAAAAAGACTCAAATTGATAACTTGACGATAAGCTAAGTGAAAGTGAGTTGATATATCCGAAGTAGAGGGTATAGTGAAGATATGAACGGATATCATATACCATATCCTTTTCATGAACACATACTTTAAATAGATTCCTCTCATTCTCCGATCGTAAATCCATTATGAGGAACAAATAATATAGCTACTTGATCGTTATAATTAACTGTTTCGGTAGTGTTAATCCTACTAAGGTGAGGAAAAAGCAGAATTACTATTTACTATAATAGGGTATAAGCGAAAGAAAATTTCGAAAAAATTCGACCTCAGTATACGATCGTTGCAAAAATCTATACGAAAGTTTATTTTATGTACGAACATTTATTTTATGTAACAATTTATCTGGAAAAGAAAATTTTATTTTATGTACGACAATGACATATACCAACTCCTAAACTATTATTCACTTTATGAATTTTGATAGAGATTATGAAAACTGCAGTCGTGAACCTATGGGAAAATATTATGAATCGGTTCTAGTTCTGTCCCTTTATATGAAACCAACCAGCATCTTTACCCTTTAGACGTATCACTGAACTAATTTTTAATGTCATGCAGACCTATATAGGTATATAAGTAAAAACATTGCCTATGAAAAGCTCTCACCCGCCGTTCGGATTCGGCAATAAACTGTAGGTCCCACCACTTTGAGTACAAATATAACACGCACTGCTCAAAATGGTGAGAGAGCTCGGCCTAAGTTGTTATAGGACTGTAGTGCCAAACTATTATTATT
The DNA here is from genome assembly GCA_951804985.1 of Dryomyza anilis. NCBI lineage: Eukaryota > Metazoa > Arthropoda > Insecta > Diptera > Dryomyzidae > Dryomyza > Dryomyza anilis. The sequence goes on from OX638132.1 coordinate 50,904,804, forward strand.
ATAATGAAGACCTCATACAGACCTTTAGACCTATCACATAACTGGTCTTCAATTGAAGAATTTGATTCCGTTTAAAGTTCTCCAATTGAAGACCAGTTCAACTCAGCAGCAACATAGTGTTTCGGATAATGAATTTAATTCTATGTGGATTAAATTCAAAATCTTGCAACACATCATGCACTTGTGTTTTATATATAGGAGTCCGAATCTAGATAGGTTTTCTACCTGTAACAAGTTAGATGCACTATCTGATTCGATCTCAAATATATTGAAACAGTTTCCAGGCAGTGAAATTGTTGTTGCTGGTGACATTAATGTGCACAACGCCACTTGGTTGAGCCACTCGGTTCTATCAACACAGTAGGGTTGTTATTTGAGATGTTTGCCGAGTGCAATCAACTCACGCAACTGGTGAAGGAGCCGACGTACCTCCCACGCGTCGGCGGGCAGAGCCAAAAAGTCCTAGAACTATTTCTGACTTCGGACCATGAAAAATATGATGTAAAAGTCCTTGCACCTCTTGGTAATTCCGACCACTGTATTGTTTCCGCGGCATTTTCGTATTCTAGTTTACGCGTCTCTTCGATTAAAGCCCCGAAGAGAACTGAATGGCTTTACGAAAAAGCAAATTGAGTTGCGTTAAATGATTTTTTTCGCAACTTTAATTGGAAATTGTGTTTCGCAGATAGAGACATAAATACCGCGGCCTTAATGGTACAAAATATTATTGTATTGGGTATGCGGTCCTTCATACCTTCCAAAACGATTAGCATTAAACCCAAGGACAACTCTTGGTTTAATGAGACTTGCAGGATTGCAGTCAGGTCGAAAGAGGAAGCCTTTCAGAATTGGCGTGAAAAGTTTCTACACGAACAAAACGCGCGCAAAAAGGTCCTTCTCTACCATAGAGGTAGTACAAATTTCTGGTCATTTGTTAAAAGGGTAAAGAATCAGACGGCATCGTCTACTCCAACCCTTGTTATGAATGGCAAGACCTTCACTGACCCGGTTGATAAAGCTAATCTCTTGGCAGAATTATTTGCAATAATTCAACGCTCCCAGATAGCAATCAACCACTGCCCGTCGTTGAATTTGTTTCTTCTGCAATGCCGGAGATACATTTTCGAACTCGGGCACTTAAAAAGGTTTTAGCAAATCTCAATATTAACAAAGCCTCCGGGCCAGACGGCATATCTGCCCATGTGTTGAAGAAGTGTGCGTCAACGCTGGCTTGTCCATTGCGTAACCTTTTCAACATCTCCTACACGACAGGAGTTTTTCCATCTTGTTGGAAGGTTGCCAATGTCCAGCAAGTTCCGAAAAAGGATGAGGCTACGAACCCTGCTAATTACCGACCCACTGCAATATCCTCTGCGCTATCCAAGGTAATGGAAAGCGTTATAAACTTCCACCTTGTGAACTATCTGGAGCGAAACGAATTACTTAGTGACAGGCAATATGGTTTCCTTAGGACCAGATCCACCGGTGACTTGATGGCGGTCCTCTCCGAAAAGTGGAATAATTGTATTCATCTTTTCTTGATATTTCCATGGCTTTTGATCGAGTGTGGCATGAAGCCCTGGTATCAAAACTTATTGCATATGGTGTCGGTAATTCATTTATTCGATGGATATCGAGTTTTCTCCAGGGTCGTTCAATACGAGTTGCGATGGATGGTGTTTTCTCAGAACAACATTGCATCAATTCTGGAGTTCCGCAAGGTTCCGTCCTATCCCCGTCACTGTTTCTGGTTTTTATCAATGACCTTCTGTCATCGATCCAGAACCCAATCCATTCCTTTGCAGATAACAGTAACATTTGTCACTCATATTCGTTCAACAAGCGCCCAAACTCTTTGAAGATTGAGAGTAAAAGGCGCACAATGAATGATACACTCAATAATGACCTTAAAACAATCTCCGAGTGGGGTCTTGCAAATAGAGTTGATTTTAATGCTGCAAGACCCAATGTTGTCTGTTATCTCACTAAAGAATGGATTCACCCCTCCCTCCCCTCAATATGGACTCTGTGGATATTGCGCAGTCAGCTACTCTTGACGTTCTGGGTATATCAATTCAATGTGACCTCCGTTGGAATGATCACATATTTGATGTGTCGAAAGAAGCGGCCAAGTGCCTCGGTTTTTTGAAAAGGTGTAAGACATACTTCACTCCCGCAGACTTGCGCATTGTCTACACCACCTATATTCGGCCTAAGATGGAATACAATTCGCACATAAGGGCAGGGTCTTCAAAATCTTCCTTGGAGTTCCTGGATCGAATCCAACAACGTGCAATATATTTAATAGGTGATGAAAATATTTCATCCTCTATTGGTTCTCTTGAACACCGAAGGGCCGTAGGGTGTGTAAGCCTGTTTTATAGGTAATGGTAAGTGTTCGAGGGAAATACGTGGTCTGATTCCACCAGGTCGTGTATTCTATCGTTCTACTCGGGCATCGAACCAAGCCCACCCCTTCGTAGTTCACTCGGTTCTCAACAGAACCACGCATTACAGAGATAATTCGTTCTTCAGTCGCATGATACGTTTGAGGAACAATCTCCCTGCGTCTGTTTTTCCCGACATTTTTAATATTGGGAAATTTAAAGCAAACATCCACCGACACTACTCCATCTTTTCTCCTCCCTTTAACCAATAATCCTTTCTTACGATCAACACTGTGCATCGCACAAATAGGGGGCATCCCCTGAGCATTAATTAATTTGTAAAAAAAAAAAAAAAAAAGCGCAAAAACCCTGGTAATTTCCGTTGGTGCATTGGTTGAATTTCTACAAATGAATTGTGAATAAATGCATTAATTAAATTATTAGAAATTAAATAATTTAATACTAAAAATAAGTTTTATAATTTTAATACAAAAATGGAGTCAAACTTTAAATAATACTATGTATTACTCGATACATTCAGATTAAAAAAACATGTTCATTCTTTGTTTCATTTGATAGATTCCATTATTAACAAATACATATTTTTTTCTCTATTTAAGGATATCATAAGTCCATTGAGAAAAAAGGAGAGTATATGGTAAGTTAATAAAATATATGTTTTGCATTTTTTTTTTAAATAATTTATTAAGTATCTACATTAATATCTAAAAACAATTATAAACAAATATGTTAAAACATATCTTAAGAATAAATAAATATGTACATTGTAAACCTTATATGCAAAGGAAAATAAATCAGTGGGCTAGAACAGAATTGTCTCAGTATGCACACCATTTATTGTAATGACTATGACTTTAAAGAGAACATTTACATCTCGTGCTGCACTAATAGCTTAGTATTCTAATCACCCCAGTAAATGTCGGGAAATAGGTGAACCAATGGCAGTGATTTGAAATCGTTTGATGTTGTGGCGCTGAATTATAAATTGCAATTCCCACTTTTATCTACTGGCCGTCCGTAAATCATCAATATCTAAACCAAAACACGGATTAATGGTAGGGTAAATTTGTATGAAGTGCTATACAGTTTAATTTGAATATTACTGATTACTTTGCGAGCCAAAACACTAATACTATTAATGAAATAGTAAGACCAGAGGAAATTTCATTTCGAGTCGTTGTTTTTTATGATTGTGCGCACTATTTGTGTATTTGGTTGAGTTACAATTTCTCTCCACTTAGATTGAGTATATTGTAGTAGTTGTGATCGGGAAAGCGTTCCAATTCGATGTAGTCCATTTCAGTGTGAAGTAATTTATCAAGCATCTGGACAACCTCTCCAAACGTGGGTCGCTCGTTGGCGTCATTTGACCAACAGTAGTACATGATGTTGTAGAGTTCACGCCGACAGTGCTCCGGTTTCTCCAGTCGATACCCATCTCGTACCTGAATACAGAGGAAAAATTTAACATTTACGTACTTAAGAGGAAACATAAATTTAAAATATCTTGTCATACTGCAACAAGATATTTTAAATTTATGTTGATTATTTTTGTTTGTCAAACAAACAAAATAAAATCTCAAAGTCACACAATTTGAATATATTCATATATGTATCCTTGTGAACATTCCAGAGTCCAAGTACATTTTTTAGGGTATGTGTATTTGTGTGCATCAGTACATACCTTGCGCATAACATCCGCTGCAGAAATTCCAGGATATGGTGTTGAACCAAGTGTTACAATTTCCCACATTAAAATTCCGAAACTCCAAATGTCCGATTTAACCGAGAATATATTATCGTAGAGGGATTCGGTTGCCATCCACCTGCAGAAAGGACCAAAACGTGTATAACAAATGAATTTAGTAAATTCTATAGATAAAATAAAGAGAGTATACAGAAAGCATGGACAATGTTTTTAACCTTGCATTGACATTAAACATGTGTGTAATTCGATAATTATAGTAAAAACTCACTAATTCATCAACACGAGTAATGTTACACAGATAAGTTATAATAATAATGATTAACCAGTTGGGAAGGTTAGATCACATGGGAAATTTTAAGTAGGGACATTTTATAGTAGGTGTTATTTTGGTAGTTAGGATTATCAAAATTATAGTCGGTCTAAGCCGATACCATTCACAGTGGTATACAGGTCACCAGGGAATACGAATCCTGAAAATAACTACAAACTTTCAATCGCTGAATACCCATATTTACAAATGGGTAGGTGTACGGAATTTCAACAATGAAATTTAAAATGAAGTAACCAGAATAGAAAATTAATAATAATATAAACATTTATTAAATAAATTAAAGCAAACACAATGTACCAATAATGGTCTAAGTGGGTTCGTAAGTGCCAAATATTACATATTTCCTTGTCAACCTCAACCTTATATATTTCCACATGAATTTCCTCACTACCTAGCCTAACCTATTTACGTACTTTAAATGCAATTTATCCATAAAAGCAATATTCTTAATAAAATGCATGAGTGTATCAAATGGAACAGAATGTAATCGTTAATTTTAAATTTTCATGAATACATAATTTGACTCAAATAATTGCCGTCACGGCGTTTTCGACAGCACACATTGAACATCGTCCGTATCAACAGCAGTTGTTGCAAAAGCGGAACAAGCTTCCTCCAAACACCCACGCTCTGAGTTAATAATATGGCAACTACCTACCACTTTGCACGATTCCCATGCGAAAGAGGTTAATGAGAAACGTCGACACTCTGTATACTGCCTGTATAGTGCTTACTGGTAAAAGGGCTGCCCATCCACATTTTCACTAAGAACAGAACCACCACACACCGCCTTCTACGTTGCCAAAATAATTACTCGTTTATTTGTTCCCAGTTGGAAGTTTTTGACTGAAATATTTCGAAAAATACTTTAATAAACAGATAGGACAATTTCGATATTTATAAAGTGAAGAACGCAGGCCGAACTCTTTCTTACCATATCGTATAGAACGAAAAGTCGCCAAATATTAATTTACAAAAATCATTAGAAATGTGTCAATTTTTAATCGATGATCTCTACATGATAATAAAATGTTAATCTATCAATAGATATTTCAACTTAAAAATGCATAATTACTTTTTATAATATTAATCAACAAACTCGAAATTTAAGCTTTTCATATAAATGTATTTGGTGACTTTTCGTTCTGCAACGACGATATAAGCTTTTCTTGTTATATTTTGTACTCAAATGGTGTGCAATATTTACTCTCGGATGGTAGCTATAACTATTTTTGTAGTTGTCAGTTGCGGGGTTCGAACCAGCGCTGGGGTTTAATTTTACTTCTACAACGACGATATGAAAATGTACACACACAAAAATATCTTGTTTGGTGCAAACAATAAGGCAAACAAATACTTCAAGTGTTTGAAATATTATTTGCAACAACCAATTTAAATGATTTGTGGCAAATGCTTTACTTATTAATCGCAAGTATCTGTAATGTTTGTACCAAACTATATAATTTGTTTTCTCTTTTGCTGAAAACACTCTTGATTACACATAAGTGTTTTCCATAAATACTTATATTGCTTCGAGACTGAATCCACATTCCACACAGACACATGCATGCATTGAACATATTTTGTTGTTACTCATTGAAATTTATAATTAAAAACTTTAAAAAATCGAATACAAATGTTAATCGAATTTTCTAATTAACTGCTTCAAATACTATGATCTCCAAAAATCTGTTAATTTGTCTGAGTCGAATGTGAGTTCTGGCGATAAACGTTGCACGTTGCGCGAGATTTAGCACAATACTAAAAACGACATCATTGCTTTAGTAAATACTCGGGCAAATACTTCCTCTCAAACAAGTATTTCGAGCAAACATTTCAAATATTCATTATTTGAGGCAAATGACAAATATTTGTTCCAAAAAATTATGACAAATAAATGCAGTAGTTAACAGAAGTAATAAATGTGTTTAGGACGAATAAATAATTGAACACTTACAAAGTGCTTAATGTAAACAATATAAGTGTTTACGTCAAATAAATTGCTTACTATTTGTTACAAATACTAATAATTTGAAGTGTTTGCAGGAAACACTCATTATTAATTATATAAATTGTAAGTATTTAGTGGAAATAATAAGTTCTCACCACAAACATTCGATTGTTTACTGCAAATAATTCGTTAACAATTCTTTTTTTTTTGTATATATTATAAAATTCCCCTAAATACTTCCTATTTTTACAAGCTTTTATTTAACTTCACTTGTTTGTACCTTTGTTCGTTTGTTCGTTTGTTCGTTTGTTCGTTTGTTAGTATGTCGGGCACAAAAATATCAAATTTAACACACTTCCTTATATCCGATCGAGTTGAAACTTGGAACACATATGGTATTCGATGTGGCACATATAAAAATAAATTTTAAAGTTCGAATTTTGACCGCTAGGGGGCGCTAAAACTATTTTTGGACCGTGTGAGGTCTGTTCTTTACCTAGAATGTTAAAATTGAGAATATGTATAGTTTTAGACACGAGGAAAAATATGGCTAACTCAGAACTTTGAATTTTGTCCGCTAGTGGGCGCATTTACTATTAATGGACCCTCTGAAGTGCGATCTTCACCTAGAAAGATGAAATGCTATTAATATAATAAATAAAACTGCTGATCCGATTTTCTTGAAATTTTTACCACATATGCGGTATAATCTGGAAAGAATGGTAGGATATATATGAGCGGGATTGGACAAATAGGCGTGGCACCTCCCATACAACCTAAACTTTCAAAATGACATAACTCGGCACTTTCACCAGCTACGAACATGAAACAAAAAACTCAAATACAAAAAAACATTAAAAGTAAAAACACAAAAGAAAAAGCACAAAACAAAAGCAAAAATACAAAAATAAAAGCAATAACATAACACTAAAATCCAAACTAAAGGAAAAATAAAGAAAAACGAACTCACCACACTAACATTCACCACAATAAAATTCACCACACTAAAATTCACCACACTAAAACTCACCACACTAAAACTCACCACACTAAAACTCACTACACTAAAACTCACCACACTAAAACTCCCCATATTATAACTCACCACACTAAAACTCACCACACTAAAATTTATTTTAAATCATACATTTATAAAACCCATAAAAACTTCCCTGATATAAATAATAAAACTGTTTTTTATATTAATAAAATCGATCCATATTTTTGAATTCACAAAATCTTGGCACGAGTCCTGCACGGGTCCAGCAAGTATATATTATGTATAGTATTGAAGACTGAAATAAATATGACATACTCAAAGCTTCGATTTTCATCGCTAGAGGACGTTAAGTACGAAATTCTATATCACAGTAACCACTGAACCGATCTCTGTAAAACTTGGTGCAGTAATTCTTTCGAGCACACAAATTAATGCAGTTCAGAAAGTAGTTCTAAATTTCATCGAGATGGGGCGTTAAAGGCACAATTTTATATCTCGGTAACCATTGAACCGATCTATACAAAACTTCATTAAGTGACTCCTTCGGGACCTCAATTTAACATATCGTCGTTGTAGAATGAAAAGTCACAAACTACATTTTTATGAAAAATTTAAATTTCTAGTTTGTTGTTTAATATTATAAAAAGTAATTGATGCATTTTTAAAGTTGAAATGTCAATTGATAGATTTACATTTTCTTATCATTTGGTTAAAAAATTGATATCATCGATTAAAAGTTAACAGGATAAAGATTTTTATAATGAATATTTGGCATTATGAAAATGTATTTGGTGACTTTTCGTTCTACAACGACGATATGGTAGTGTGTAGTTCGAAATTATATCGGTAGTGGGCGGTAAGGACAAAACATATCGCGGTAACTGCTGAACCGATATATGAAAAACTTGGTACAATTACTCTTGCGGGCACCAAACTTAAAATAGTCTAGAGTGTAGTTATAAATTATATCGATAGAGGGTGTTAAGATCAAAATTTTATATCTCGGTAATCACTTAACTGATCTCGACTATGCTTGGTACAGGAAATCGTTGGGGAAATTTTCAAAGACTGAAAGTAGTTCAAATTACATCGACAGAAGGTGTTAAGGGCAAATATTATAACTCGGTAACCGCTGAACCGATCTATGCAAAATAATAATTCTAATGACCATATAACGACTAAAAAAGTAAAAATAAAAAAACTAATAAAAAAAACTTTTTAAAAAACAAGCTTTTATAAAAATCTGTACTAAAAAATTAAAAATAAATTTACTAAAAATATAAAATATGTTTATAGTAGGTATGTATATTTATAATAAATACATATTAATATATGAAATAAATTAAATTAAATCTTATTCAAATTATATTATTAAGATATACGTTTATAAGAAATAAATTTTAAAATTTACTAAGAGGTTTCCAAATACAAAAATAAAAGCGTGCGGCAAAATTATTGAATATTACAGTTCAACTCTAGCATAATCTGGCAAAACTGAACTTTTAATCAGAAATATTTATTTATGTACTTAATTTAAGTCATGGAATTTGACCAAATGATGCAGATTAACGTTATATATTTCCTTTCCAGAAAGGGTCGTAATTTCACCGAGGTGTGTGGCACCTGTCAAATAAGCAAACCTTTTAAAATGCTACAACTCTCGACTTATAAAAGTAGTACATAGCTTTAAAAATTGTAGTAAAAGCTCATATTTTACATTATAATCGTCATGTAGAATCTGGGTGTAACTGGACAAAGGGACGTGATATCTCCTATACAATCTTGCCTTATGCTGTAAAGGGTTATAGTATGCTGAGCGGTTGCGAGATTTAAAGTATAAAGAGTTGTAGGTTTGTGATGTATAAGATATATATATATATATATATATATATATATATATATATATATATATATATATATATAAATATGATCATAATTGTATTCCTTTGATAGTTAAAATTAATATTTAGGCTACACATTTACAAATGTAATATGCTGGTAATTTTTTATATTTTCGCCGCACGCTTTTATTTTTGTATTTGGAAACCTCTTAGTAAATTTTAAAATTTATTTCTTATAAACGTATATCTTAATAATATAATTTGAATAAGATTTAATTTAATTTATTTCATATATTAATATGTATTTATTATAAATATACATACCTACTATAAACATATTTTATATTTTTAGTAAATTTATTTTTAATTTTTTAGTACAGATTTTTATAAAAGCTTGTTTTTTAAAAAGTTTTTTTTATTAGTTTTTTTTCAATCTATTATTTCATGGGGAACAAAAAATCGATAAGAAGAATATTTTGGAAGTGTTCGTACCTGTTGTTTCCAAAAAAAATGTCCTCTTATGTTGGTATGGGTAAACAAATAAAAGGCAAAATTCCCCCAATCTATACTTCGACATTTTTTATTATTTTCAATATCAGATTTGGTACATGTAAAGGTAAATTAACATAGAACAAACAAGGGCGAAAAGTGTTATGTTACAGATTATTAATAGTTTTTCCTTTTAATTTTTTAAATTTTTAATTGAGATTCTGACATTGCAACGATTTCAGGGTAATGTTGGTCAGTGATCGCAATTTGCAATCACTCTCAAAAAAGAAAACATCAACTTTTCTTTCATTGAACGTTGAGGTAAAAAAGTTCAACATTTGGTGCACTGTGTTATTAAACTTGCCAATTCCATTTCTGTGTGAAAAGAAATAATATATATACCTTTGTTATATATTTCCCCCATTCCCGACAAATGGGAATTATTCCACTAATCCCCAGTACTGAACGAACACGAGATCTTTCGGTTCGTAGTCCATACTACTAACCACTGAGCCAACGACGCGAGTTTAATATTCCAGAATCTAAATATTTGTGAGTTTTCCTTCATCATTGGAAATGGTCAACTGGGTCTGTTCCACCAGCTACTTTAACTTTATTTATCTTTGTGTGGGTTTAATGCAGCTAAATTTTTAATTTGCAATAAAAGGGTCCACGTCATTTTACAGCAACCATTTTGTAAAATAAGCACTTTAGCGTAACATCGGCTGCTGTTTTGCGCTTTAACCTAAATGTTTTTGTTATTTTTTGCACTTCTTTCTTTTGTCGTTTAGTCGTCGGGATGCCTAACGTAATTTTCCCATGTCACTTGCTTAATTTGCCGCGAACCAAATGATGCCGACAGTAGAGATAACAATTAAATCTAAATGAATTTGACAGGACCTTACCTTATGGGCAGCTTGCCTTCACTTTTGCGTTCGTATATCTTCGATGTGACGACATCGCGTGCAAATCCGAAATCAGCCACTTTGCAGGTATGGTCGTCGGCGATGAGAATATTTCTGGCAGCCAAATCTCGATGGATTATCTATGGGTTAAAAAATCATGTTTTTTTTTAATTATTAATATCACTGTGCAAGTTAATGATACATGCGCAGAATCAATAGCAGGTCCTAGAAATTGAACATGTAGAATTTATTCCCGGATTTGACTTAACTTTTCCATTTTTTTTATCGAAACTATATATCGTCGACGATACTGCAAAACAGTGAAAGTCACTCCTAATTTTGTCTTATAATCCGAATTTAAATGATATGTTGATCGCATAAATAAGATAAATTTCATTTTAAGTTATGACATACTTCATTTTGGATGAAGTAAGTGCAGAATTGAGACTCAAAACTGTTTTTTCTTTATTCTGTAAAATTCATTTTGTAAGCGGTATTCGAAAATGTAGATGCAGTATCACCTTGTATAAGTTATATCGAATTTAACACAACGAAACTATAACGAAACAGAGTCTTATGAGTATAATATAATTAAATGGCTCTACAACTTGGCAAAACATTTTCACGTCGACACGTGTTTAAATTTATAGTATTTTATTTTTAATATTCATTCAACTACGTTGACTCGAACGGCTGAACTCCGACAAGAGCCAAGTGGAACGCGGATCGCAATTGCAAAAACTCTCAACACAATAAACGTAACGTTGACAAGAGCAGAGAAATAATAAAAACTCACAGCATTCTGCAGATGCCTGAAGTGAAATGTGAGCTAGTAAGTGTATTTGTGAGTTGTCTAAATGTCTTGGCATCACGCACCACGGAAAGCCGTAAAATATATATATCCTTAAATAAGAAACCCCCCATTCCTACTGACACTGTCTGTCGCCTCTACCTTCGCGACAGAAATGTCTGCCTTATGGACCCTGTTGATGTTCGACTGATACAAGATAAGGCGCATTTCTCTCGGTTCGTTTCGATATTCTTCGTACTAGTAATGTGTGTGGGCTTCGTACTTACCCCGCGTGATGTTAGATAATCCATACCCTTGGCAACCTGGTACATAAATGATGTTAAATCGCCTGACGTCAGGATATTCGATTTTCCGTGTGTGTTGCCGTAATGCCTGCAATAAAAGTTGACATATGAGAAATTGTTACGAATATATTGGAGGCGAAGCTGGGGCAGAACGAGGCAGAAGCGAGTAGATATAATGCAGATAATCATTCAGGATGAGCTTCCAAAATGGTTCATTCGATTTGTTTCTTATATTCTATTACTAAAAGTAGATAGGTTACTTCCAATATGTATCAAAGCAGCAATAGTAATCAATAGTTTTGTAATCACTAAACATTGCATTACGACTACTTCAATAATCCTGAATAGAATTGGGTATTGGGTAACGATTTCGCGTTTTATTATTTATATTTTGTTTCTACCGGCAAAAAGGAAAGAATTTCGCTAATATGAAGTTCATATTAGGAACATATGTTAAAATAACGTTTAACGATTTGTCCACCATAATTATGCTTTAAGGTTATAATTCACAAAAGGTCCTAATGTAGAAAAGTAAAGTGAGTGCTTCAGGATTTAGATAAACAAGAAAATTATTTAAAGTTATCCAGAGCACAGACCACGATAACTATGAAAATTACTATTTTTTCTAATTGATCTACTTTTTAAATATGCCCTGTAAACATAATTTTGGTACTCTGTTATTTAATCAATTTCCAATGTCTATAAATAAAAAATATCATTACTGCATATTCTCTTTCTGTATTTCGAAACGAAAGACTATTAGACGAAAGTGACGTACACACAAAAAAAATATGGTAATGCCTTCAATTTATACTTTGATTCAAGAATTTACGAGGGTTAAAACGTTTCGAACAACGTGACGTACTTAAATCAAGAATAGAGATATTTATGATTTACTCCCAATTACATAAAATTTACTCTTTTTTTAACAATTTCATTTTTATTTTAAGATTTTTCTCCTGAGTGTAGTTTCAAATAAATTTCAAAGTTTTAAAGTCAAATAACATGAAATCAAATTTGTGTGATGAAATTTTGACGTAAAATTTTCACTTATTCGTTCGATTCGAAATACAGAAATCTCAAAACAGTTTATATTCAGATTCAAATATCTGAAAAATGATCTGAATTAAGTAATTGATAGTATATTATAATAAGACTTGAAAGAATAACTGCGTTTACAAATTTGGGGAAAGCTAGTTAATAACTTTTTTTATTCTAAAAAGTGTCTGAAAAGAGCATAAAAGTTCGATAGCAGTTTTCTTAAAAACGTTACTTAATAAAAAAAATCTGAGTATGCAGTCAAAATCAGCAATCGTTAATTATATATAACGAATATATCTGCAATTTTTTGATGAAACCGTTTACCATGCTCGTTGCAAGAGTATCACAAGTTTGGTCCGAAAAATTGCACATGGTTGTAGAGGAAATGAATTTTGAGAGACATGTTGACTCCCATCGCATGATAAGCAGCATTCATGTTCTCAACAATTTCTTAGTAATTGTCTAGGAAGTTCCGATTATCACTTCTCTCAACATTGGAAACATTATTTTTAAATGCTTGAATGCTGCGCTAGCCTTGGTAATTGTTCGTTCAAAACTCCGTCTACAGATGTTCATTTTTTTCGAACAATGCGTCAATATCATTACAATAGCAGAACTGTTTTTCGGAATTATCAAATGCAAGAAAATATTCTTTAAATGTTTTCGTATTAGCCTGTTTACGAGCTGATGTAATTTTAAAATCGTTCGACACCAAATTCCATTGCTTTAATAGAGAAGCATTTATTTCTGACCATTTATACTAAGCACACATGTTGGATTTTTAGTTTACAATATTTGACAACAATAGTGTAAAACAATTGTTTGACCATTGAACTATTGTTTCCACTTAGGAGGATAAATCTCATACGAGTTTTTTTTAAAGAGCCATGGGATAAAAATAATAACATGGTATTTCTCGCTGCTGTGTTTGAGGTTTGTTTTTCTCAAAATCTGATGCGGAAAATAAATTCTCAGGTGATGATGTATTAAAAGTTTTTAGTCTTTCATTAATGTAATATATCTGATAGATTTAATTAAATTAAATAATAAATATCATTTTCATCAAAAAAATAAATTAAATCATCATATGGAATACGAGTCGTATGAGTGATATAAGTGAAATTTTAAAATCCGTTTTAAAATTTTAAACGTATTGATCTAGAAGAAGTGGTATACACGTGTATTTTATTTTAAGCGTACTTTATGAACATATAGGACTTTCTCATGTGTGCAGCCAAGAGTTAAATTTTGTCGAATGGTGTTATATATCACAATATAATACCATAACATTAAAATGGTACTGTTTTTAAGGTTCAATTTATATAATATTTAAATTGATCGGATTTTTACCTTTCCGCCCGAGAATTACGCAAATACGTTTGCAGTTTACCACGATTTACATATTCAATGATAACAAAAATTGGGTCCTTATCAGCACAGCAGCCTAGTAGACGCACAACGTTTACATGCGGTTCCAGAGTTTTCATTACCTGTAGAAGAAAAAGAGAAAATTTGCCATTTAATTCATCACAAATAAAATTATATCAAAATTTAAATAACTCGTACTATAATAAAAACATTATTTAAAATTCAAAAATAAAAACATGAACGTCCCTATTTATGTGACCACCACTATATAAAATTGCAAGCAGACAAATTTGTAGTTTTATAATCTTTTTTGTTTATTTTGTAGTGTATGTATGCAGTATTTTACAACGAATATTTGAATTTCGTTCTCTATAAAGTTCAATCATTTCTGATTTAGTTTTGACTATGACAATAACTATATCATCGCCAACATCCTTAGAGCACTCGCTTTGAACGTTGGAAAAATACTCAGATACCGAATCTGTGCGAAAAGCATTGTGCTGTACTTATATTGTGCAAAATATGTTTATTAATAAAACACAAACAATACTATCTTTTGTACTGAGGCTTATCGCATTTCCAACATGCTCTGATGACTCTTATACTAACCAAGGTAGAAGTAAAAACTAGAAGAAGTACCATTAACATTCGATGCAGCAAAATGGCTCCACAATTTTCGTTCGCATTAAAAAAAAAATAATAATCCGCGTACTCTGCAACATCATCGCCTCGGGCTCACGGTAATACGAAAATAAAAGAAAGTGATTTCGCAAACAAAGGAGCAACAACTGCTGTACATACATGCAGTACTGTTGTGCTCCTCTGGAACAATTTCATTTAAATTTTATATTTTATTTTTATTGGTGCGCAGGGAGCCGAAAGTCTGTCTACGTGTGTGCGCAATGCTGTCGAGTGTTGTAAATTGTACTATATGTGTGTTGTCATTGCTGGTTAAATCAACCTTAAGCTTTTGTTATTCGGTTATTAACAGAATTTTAATATAAAATTTTAACGTTACCTACGCCATGATAATTATTCCTCAACATTTGTTATATGAAATCAATATAATCATATAATATAGATATCAATCCTAGTAGAAATTTACTCTATTAGTTATCATATGATCATGCCCATATTTCATTAATTTGGATCTATTATTGTTCCAGTAACCGTGATTTTCATAGAGGTGACGTTGATCAAAAATATATATACGCCGACAAAATTATTGTGGTAAAATAGACTACATTTATGTCTTTGTTTTGAAAAGATGGAGTTCAACGACATTTTGATAGTTTGATATCTGTATTTATTTGACTTAATTTTGCTACATCACGTATTAGAAATTCTTTCCCTACATATTGACAACACTTGCTTTTTTTGCAGAAACTGTTTAATTTGTTCCCCTATTTTTGTAAGTGTTTGAAGATCGTTCACACACGACGGACGACTGCGAAAGTGAGCAGGTATAAAAACAAACCCATGCTGACCCAAGCATCTGAACGAAACAAGTTGATGTGAGAACGTGAAAATATAAGTTGTCAGCTCTGTAGCCAAACACATAATTTTTTGTTTTTGGCAGGCATCATCAATTTATTTCGAGGGCTTATATTCAATACCGTCTATCTACAAAAACACAGTTTTTCAGGAGAGCGGAAACTGATTAAATCGCAAACCATGAAAGTGGCGATCAATTTTTCTTCTACAATAATTAATAAAAATGGTCTTTAATTGATACAATTAAAAAAAATTCAGCAATTTCGCGCTATTCGTCGTGCTATGGTAGATAGAGATTATTGCTATTCAAATGTGATCAATGTCTATGAAAAAAATGAGCAGATAGAGCATATTGCACAATATTGTAGTGGAGATAGATCGGAAAATATTCTTGGAATAAGCGATTTGTTAATTTTTTTATATCCTGGTAACCTAAACAAAATTCACCGACTAATTTTTGTTCTACCATTTTCGGTTCACGAGGTATATGATGGGTAAAGAGGTTAATATTCCGTAATCTATCCAGACATTTTTTAAAGATTAAAATAAAACCAGTTGGTAAGGTTAGATCACATGGGAAATTTTAAAGTAGGTGTAATTATGATAGTTAGGATTATCAAAATTATAGTCGGTCTAAGCCGACTATAAATACCCTACACATATGTGTGGTTACCATTCAAAGTGGGATATAGGTCACCAGGGAATACGAATCCTGAAAATAACTACAAACTTCCCATTGCTGAAGAATTACCATTCATTTGATACCCATATTTACAAATAGGTAGGTGTACCGAATTATGATTTTTTTTTTGGGAACCACAAGTCGTTTCGCCGGAAAACGTTATTTTCATGTATTTGAGCATGGTGTCAATATATATTTGACCAAAAAAGTTTACCTAAGCACGTATACATAAAAATTGATCTTTATATGTACATTTTATATGAGGTATTTGAACATAAGTGGTCGGATCATAGGTCACAATGGACCGATCTCGCACATACAGCGTAGGTATATTAGTAATCTAAGTTATAAGTTTCATTTATCTACCTCTTCAATTTTAAAAGTAGTAGGGATTTCAACAGACGGACAGACAGACGGACAGACAGACAAACGGACAGACGGACATCGCTAAATCGACTCAGGAGGTCATACTGATCAACAATATATATAATTTTCCATACCGGAGATGCTTCCTTCTGGGTGTTACAAACGGCGTACCAAACTGAATATACCCTTTCACTCTTAGTGTAGAGTATAAAAAACTAGTTAACTATGTATCGCTATTTTAAAATCATGAATGTTATTCGGAGGAATTTCGGAGGATATGGGTGTACTGACCTCGTAATTATCATATGAATCCTTAACAAACTTTCTTAAAAAATAACACTAACATCTTGTCTGGAAATACCATAAACGTAATGGTACAACCTATATTTCCAAAGTACAGAATAAATATAAATTTCATCCCCTAAGGCTTCATATTAAAATAGGAAAAATCTTTGAAAAGTTAGTTTTCCGTATACGAATAGCTCCCATAGCTTCTATGATATTGTATATCAATTGAGAAAATGTGACGTCATCCTTCGTTAACCGATTTCATAGTTTTTACATAGATTTTATATTCTTATTCATACAAATTGAGTCGATTCTTTGTGAGTTAGGATGGACTAGACCCACGGATAGACAGGATGAAATTGACTTATAAAATTACGCTTAAGAAGAAAAAAAAAATTCCTCAAATCCCATTAAAATTGGTCAATAAGACAATTATTGATTTAATAGTATACAATAAATAAATCTTCTCATATAAACTCAATGGCAATGTCATGGTATTTAATGGTATTTTCCGATTAAAATAATAATTTATCCTATTGACTATATAGTTTTTTTCTGGGTGTACAATTCCATACTTGGAACGCTTATTTATAGTCATTACAAACCTTTAAGCAAAAATTGTGTGTAGATAGACACAATTTCATCAATAAAAAAAAAATCATTTATGTAAATAGACAAATTATTAAAATGAAAATATAACAATAATAGAAATATTTCTTTAGTTCTAAATTAATCTCATAGATGCAGGGGTGATCAGTGAAGATTTCTGCATCAAAAACTCATTTTCGTCAAAATTGTAGGTAGGCAGTATTGAATATAAGCCCTCGATATATAAAAGATCGACCAACGCCCATCATGTTCATCTCCCAACGTACACGCGCAATAACACGGATTTTTTTAAATTCGGTCTATAAGATACAAAAATGGGTGTGGCAAAACTCAACTTTTAATTCAAAATATCTGTGTCCTTAAGATAGCCACAGTCATGAAATTTGGTTCATTGATGTATTTTATGGTTGGTTATATTTTTACCAAATGTTAACGGGATTGGACAAAGGTGCTTGGCACTTCCCATTTGACTAAAACTTTAAAATGCTATAACTCCTGACATACTAAGAGTAGAGTTATAAAAATCGAAGCAAATGTTCATCTTTTAAAACTTCAATCGTCACGTAGAATGTGGGCGGGATTCCACAACGGGGCGTGGCATAGCCCATATAACTAAAACTTTAAAAATGCTATAACTACTGACCTGCTATGAGTAGAGTTATAAAATCAAAACAAATGGTCATTTTTAAAACTCCAATCATCAACTTTAAAAATAATATAAATCCTGACTTTCTACTAGCCCAGTTTGTAGAAATTGAACAAAGAATCATATTGAACATTGAAATATTCAAGAGAATGTGATCAGGAAAAATAGTGACAATATAGGTTTGCAATTACGAAAACTAAAATAATTTCCGAATCAATAAAGTATTGTTTGTTATTAATTAAATTATCACAACTAAGAAAAATAAATACAGAATATAGTCAAATTAAAAGCATATGTACTAATTTTACTAGTCAGTATACAGTCAAATAGTGCAGTAAAAACAAATACCTATTCTTTTGGATGTAAATTAAATACATACCTATGTATTTATTTTTAGTCACTTTTATTTATTTTTCATACAGTATTTTTTCGGATTTTATACCGAGTCATGGAAATTTCTTAATTTTACAAACGAATTACAAAATTTAACATACATTTTCACTTGTATTGTAGGGTCGTTATTAATTACAATCGGTACGTACAAAACTGTTCGTCAGTTTGATAAAGATTTACCACCTACAAAACCTATAAGGCTTATGAAAAAAAGACAAAATTTTTATTCCAAATTAAGACTTATTTGGAGTTTATCAGCGGTTATGTCAATTTCAGTTATCTCAATAATTTTACTGGATATTTCTCAATTGAAATATGTGTTCTTTTATTCTAAAAGTTTGTATTGCTGCGCAGTTTATTGCAACAGGCCATTAGGATGACACCAATATCCTTACCGAACGAAGTCCCTCTATGAAGTGAAGATGTAAAACTTTTGCATTTCAGCACGAGCAGTTAGAATGCGGTTTCAAAATGTGCTGGAGACAACTTGTGTCGCTCTAGCTTTTGTTTTTCACCTGCACTTTCATAAGTGTTGGTCTCAATTGGTTTTGATTGTTTGGCTGTATTCAAAATTCCCCTAGCCACAGTTTTGCACTTTTTTGTTAGAATCACAATGCATAACTTTATGAATAAATTTACTTTGTTTTCGAAAATACGAATTTACACAGTACAAAGGGGAGTCGGACAAATAAAAACTTCTTAATTCAGCGAATCATTCGAACTGATAGTGAAAAATAAGTTGATATTTAAAGTTATTTTGAAATTATTTTACTTTGTGCCGTATTTATAATTTTATACTTACTTTAGAATGTACGAATATAATTATCCATATACGTAATTTAATATCAATATAAACTAATTAATATTAAATATATTTAAGCACACTTGTGCAGCGAACTCGTGGTGGACCCATAGGTCACGTATTCCCATCGCTTATGTTAATGCATTGTTGTACGGGCAGCCAAACAAAGGATCATCAGTAATGAAAAAATGCTATTTATTAATTAAATCGAACAAAGGTACTATTTAAGGGATAAACGTACACATCGGCACAAAAGCCATTAATTTAATTTCGATTTTACATGTAATGCATGTGCAACAGAGACATCTACTTAAAATCAAACTTAAAATTTTGCGTGAACTACAAATTACAAAAGTATTTGTGTGCAATATTGAATTCATTATTAAACTGAATATTAAACTAGTACTGAAGATTAGGTCATATGGAAACTTTGAAAGTAGAGCTATATTTGGCGTTATAAGCCAATGAAATAATGCGAAAATTCAAAATAAAATTGGGTATACTAACGCATTAACTAAAAATGTCCGATTCGACTCAAAATAAACATTTCTCTCGAATCAAATGTAAATGTGGATAACGTTAAGCCGATTAATTGCAAATATGTTGATGTGGTCGCATACCTAATTCGTATATGATAAACATCTAAAAATGTTTATTTCACAAATATAGTATCTACCCATGGAATTATGACCGATTAGAAACGTTTAGAAACGATTAGAAACGTTTAAACGTTAATAAAAATTCTATTAATTAATATTTATTAGTATCAATTTATTCATGGGAAATACAAATCCATTATAAAATTAATTAAATCCATACAATATCCATTGTGAACACGGCCTTTAATTTTAAAAACTACTTAATGTTTTCTGCCATTATGTGAATAGAAGTAATTTTTTTTATTTCTGTTTCAATTTTCAGTAAAATACTATTTCAAAACATAGATTAAGGTGAATATTTCGGAAGGATGTATCAGTATCACTTTATCTAGGTCCTATGAACAATTTTGGCTACTTTCGTCATTGCCTCAAAGTGCCATTCCTCTCTAAAGATAATTATATCCTCAAACATAATTTAATTTCTTTTCAAGCCGAGAAAAATATAAATATTCATCAGAAAATGGAGCGTTCCCTGGTTTACTAAAGTGTTTAAGAGTAATTTGTGCCATTATCTGAATAGCTAGTAGCATTCCAAAGACGCAAATACTCTCATCTTAGATGATAATCCTTGACCTAAACCCTATTTTAAATATTTAATCATACTCAATGTAAAACCGAATAACTTAGTTTTATGCCTGGTCACACATATTATTTGTGTCCTTCGAAAGATGGAAAACTTCGATATTAAATACCTTGAATAAAGTTTCAGCTTAAATGAGACAAACACTGGCCAAATCAGTAAAAGCAAAGTTAAGATAAATAAAACAGACACATATGGTTTTGGCAACTATTTACACGCAAAAATACACCAATAAATGTTGCAGAATGAGGTAGTTGGTTGCCTGCCCTTCATATTTGACCACTCAACTTCAAATCATAAATGTTTATTAAGTTAGCTGGAGTAACCATTTAGTAGTTCTCTCTACCTCACTCACTGCTTTCAGTACAAGTTCAAACATAAATTTATTTCCGACTACATTTTCCCGCAACTCCCACAACTCATAAATATTACAACGTTTCCTCTTGCTCTATACTTTTTATTCAATTTATTCCAACAATTCTCTAACTTCTTAACATAACGATGACGAAACTTTTCACGAAGTAATATTTCTGTGGTGCTGAGATGGGGAGGATTTGTGTGAATGTGTGCGAATGAATTTCGGAAGCACGTGTAAGAGGAAGATACGAAATCGCAAATGAATATATTTTTGCAATTTCACTAATAAAATTATAGAATTGCTACAATGTTCTTACAGCTATCAGCAAAAAAATATGCTGGGATCGCACAATTCAGTTTTTTGGCTTCCATGCAAAGATTCCAGAATCAGTCTTTGTCATAAATAAAAACACAAACGTCTGCCTCACTTTCGCACACTCAGAAAAATGTGTTGTTTTTAACAAAGTTGTCAAAGCTCAAGTTTTTCGTGAAGCACGTTGGTCGATAGTCGATTACTCAAATATTGAGCGGACGGAACTGATGAGCGGAAACAACTTATGAGCGGACTTAAGCCTTAAAAGCCTGACTTTTTTTTTTTGAGCTGAAAAAAATGTATGTTATAGAACTCGCGATTTGTTCTACGATTTTGCTTATATGTTACATAGGTTATAGGTTATTTACTTTAACCAGATCAAAAATACCTCGTTGGTTCCTTGCAAAACCACTGGACACCCGGACTTCAAAATTGACAAATAGCATTTTGTACTTAAGAATTTTTAAAGCAGAAGTCACGAAATTTTATATTTGTGATTTGTTTTGATAAAACAGTTATTTTTTATGGATTCACTCCGGCCATTGTTGATGTCATATTCACACCATTAATTGCCAAGCACTTATTCTGTTCGAAAATCAGGAATTCTGTTGTTTGTAAACAACAAACATAAAAATACATAAAACGACGTTTCTATAGAATTTCACATATGCTCAATTTTAAACTCCCGGTGCCTGATGGTTCCGCAAAGAACCAACCAAAAATTCGAAAAAATTCACTAAAATAAAAAATTACATTTATTTCAAACAGTCCCAATAGCTTCTAAATATTACAGCAATCACGACAATATTTTTTCAGCTTCGATTTCGACAAATTCACCACTATAATATTTTTTTAGTACGTAATTTTTGGTTGATTGCCCTTACTTGGCATACAGCCGGCAAATGAAGTTTGTTTCTAACGAGAATCGGCGCAAACGGTGGCGCTTGGATCAATAAACATTTTAAAAGTTGAAGCGGGAAGATTAAATAAAATTCGTTGAACAATGTTTTAATTTACATCTGTTGGTTCCTGGTGGAACCAGTGGGCATTTAAGCGTTAATATCATGAGAAAATCAGGACAAATACACAGTTATATATTGATCAAACACCAAAGGAACCAGTTTGCAAAAAAATAAATAAAAATGACTCAGTAGGGTTAGGAGTAGTTGGGTCCATGTATGTAATTTGATCGTGAAGTTGAGTCAGCTCATTACAAGACCGCCCTCTTTAAACTTCGTACAATCGCTTATTTGATCGTACTACAGCGAAAGGTGGAACGATGAGCGCTCATGCACAATCATGAGCTTTAATAATATTTTATAGGTTTTAAATATAAACATAATTTTAACAATATTAACATAATTTTATTAACTGTACCATTTAATCAATAAATTGTACTTTAAGTTAACGTATAGGTTTTTTCCAAGTGCATATAACAGTGATGAGTATAAAATAAGTTAGTGTGCAGCAACCCTGCAAAAAGAACTTTTCTCTGTCAGTGATAAGTGCAGTTAGTTGCGAAGAGTTCCTGCAAGATTTCAAATAAATCATTGCAAGTGCAGTCGAGTCGGGAAAGCGCACATTTTTAGAACTCGACTTGATGCAGGAGGGGGGGCTGGTATGAAAGTCAGTGAAGCGTGAGAGTTATTATTGCCATTTGTGGGCCAATCATACTAACTTAATTTAAATGCGGAGGTGTTGGGGCGGCAGGTGCCAGGAGAAGATAAGCAGCGGCCTTTAAGCCAACTTCAAGATCAGACTGATAAAAGATGTGAAACTTTTTATCTTTGCAATGAACTATATACGATATTACTTTAGCCTTACCGTGGGTCGATATGGTGGTGGGAGTGTTAAACCTGAGAAAGTGCAAATTTACATTGGACATTTTATGAATTATTCGTACTTTAATTTAAATTATGTTAGCATTTAATTATACCGTGTAGTATTTAAAATCATATGTGTAATGTTGTTTGTAGGGGCCATTGCACACCAAATCGACCAAAAAAAGTCAAATTTGAGATTTTACCTTTCCGATTTTAATGAAATTTTGGCAACTGCTAAAGGATATCGAGACATTCACTAACCATTTTTTTCACTTTTGTGTGGTTGTTCATATTTAAATATCTCTTAAACTAGAAATGCGAAAAACTCCATTGATGGCTCGATTTAAAGCTAATAGAACAAGCTTTCAGAAAAATTAAGTTGTAATTTCTAAACGTGAACATGTTTAGAACAGACACAGGCTTGTGTCAATGCTACTCAGGCCTGTTATCCAAGCTCGTTCCAAGACTGTGTCAAGACTGGAATGATAACTATGTTACAAGCCTGTATTCCAGGCTTGTACCCAGGCTCGTTGACAAATTTTGTGCCAGACTTAATTCTCAGTCTTGTGCCAACATTGTGTTTTAGGCCTGTGCCAAGACTGTGTCAAGGCTGGAATGATAACTATGTTACAAGCCTGTAATTCAGGATTGTACCAAGGCTTGTGTCCCAGGCTTGTACCAAGGTTGTGCCTCAGTCTTGAAACAAGACATATGCCCCAAACTGGCAACAATCCTTGTAATACGCCTGAAGATTCATACTATTGGGCATAATTTGTCATGGGCATTGCATTCATTATTCATGTTATTATACTTGAGAATTGAGTCTGTAGATAAATAAAAATGTAAGAGGTTAACAACCAATTTAACAGTAATAGTTACGTTAATTTGCAGAATTATTCTTCAGACAACTCCAAAAAGTTGAGTTTCTCGAATATATTTTTTGACGTTTAAAAAATCGTCTACAAACATTTTTTTTTTTCATCAGATAAGTGTTCTTTAACATGGAAACAACACAAAAATGTCATCATAGTAAACATTAATTTACTCAATTCAAAGTCGGTACACACGCATAACTAGGCATGGGACGAAAAGTTGTCGAGACTGAATTTTGAATTTTCGTCAGCATATGGCGGTTTGGATAATTTGACAATTTTGGATTGTGGCTCATATTTTGTCAGCCTTTGGTCCATATTGGTATACCGAGGCCTGTGTGGAGTCCGAAAATGAAAATTGTACCAGGTTTGTGTCCAACATAAACTAACAAGGCCTGTTTGAAATCTGGGAATGACAAATGTGCCAGTCCTGTGTCTAGCTTGGTATATCAAGGCCTGTGTGGAGTCTGTGAGTGACGATTGTGCCAGGCATGTGTCTAACCTAAACTATCAAGGCCTGTGTAATGCCTGGGAGTGACGTTGGCCCAGGCTTGTGTCTAATCTAAACTAACAAGGCTTGTTTGACATCTGGGAATGACGAATGTGCCAGGCTTGTGTCTGACCCGATATACCAAACCTTGGCACTTTTGTTGCAGCCTGGAAATTCCTACCTGGGTAGTGTAGGGTATAAAAATGTATTAAAAAAAATTGTTATTCCTTTTTCCACTCCTTTCCTTTTTCTTTTCTTTTGTTTTTTTTCACTCGTCTTATTTCTTATTTACTTCATATCATTTCAACAATTGAATACAAAGGTTTTGTTTTCACAAGGTGGCGTCGAACTCCTGACTCCGACGTTAAGGTCCATTTTTTTAGATTTTTGCAAAAAAAAAATATTTGTGAAATATTAATATTTTTTTAATGTCACATTCCAAAAAAAATTTCATTTATTGTCGATGCGTCACTATCTTTAGACATTTGATTGAAGATGTTGAATAAATGATCTGTAGCACGTGAGGTTGATAGCGTAATGGTGAGAACTAGGGATGTCAATCTCGGACTATTTTTCAATCCAGAAATTTCGGGACTAAAAAATTTTAATCCCCGGAAATTTAAAAAAATAATAGCAAAGGCATAAAATAACCATAAATATGTTTGAATAATAAACAATTACAATGTTAAAGGCTCAAACAAAATTCATATATTCAAATGCATCTGTTTTCAGGTTGGGTATCCAAATATAAATGGTATCCAAAATACAAAATTCGCGACATAGAAACTCCAGTTAATCATCAAACATTTTTTAATACTTTTTATGGAAAAATTATTTTTTAGTACAAATATAAGCAAATTTTAATTTTGAATGAACAATCAAATTTTTATTGGGATATTGGTTTTTTGTGGAAAACAATATTTTATAAAATAATTATAATTAAAAAAAAATAGTTTATAGTGGACACATTTTTTTAAAGTTATATGTGATTGATTTTTAATTAATAACAATTTTAAAAATTAACTCAATCTACGAACGTGGATTTTTTTATGTAAACTCAATCGTTTGAGTGGATTTTATACTGTTAGTTTAATCGATTTCAGATTTTGTAAAAAGATTTAAACTCGGTCAAATGGATTTTATATGATTGAAATTTGTAATACGCACAATTTCATTGTAATGAATGAGAAAAAATAGTGAAAAATGTTAGTTTTAGACCCAAATGAAGAAATGTTAGGGAGTTCAATTATATTTATTTATGTATTTTGTTATTAATAAAGGTTACATCAAGAGGCAACGGTTACAATTTTATCGCTATTCGAAACCCGGATTTAATTCGCCGTCATAGTTGATAGTAAATCTTTCGACTGTCTTCAAAATAAAAATTAGTTTAATATAAGACCGTCATGATATTACAATTATTTACTATTTATAAGTACTTTCTATATTTCGAATCGAAAGATTACACTGTTCGGCTCAAAATTCTCCCTGTTTTCATTCATATCATTTCTATATAATTTGAATGTGCTGATTCGAATTGGGTTTTTTGTTTTCTCCCTATACGTAACGTTTTTGAGAAAAACGCATTTTATATTTTTGCATTTTTCACTACATTTTACAAATAAAATTTGAGATGAAAATATTAGACAGCTATCGATTTAAAATTAATAAGTTATAGCCCAGGAATAAATCAAGGAATGTTAATGCATTAAGTCCACTTGAATATCGTTTATGGTTTGGTTAAAATAATCTCCTAAATTTGAAAAATTTAGAAAATAAGGGCAACTTATGAAATTATCGGAAAAGAATATTTAGTAAAAAAATAAATGTTATATATTAAATCATTGGAAATACTGGAGAGAATACCTATTTCAACCATGGTATTGCTTTTTCTGTGTCCTCTCTACTTTTTCAGTTATATGCATTTAAAAAACTTAACTGTGAATTAAAATTTGTACTCAAAGTGGTGGGACCTACAGTTTATTGCCGAATCCGAACGGCGGGTGAGAGCTTTTCATAGGCAATGTTATACTATCGTAGGTTTTCCATTTACTGCCGAGAGGTAGCGCGGTATAGAAAAATGTTTCTATGAAATGATTTTGTTAAGTCCCAGTCCAGGCTTGAACCGGGGACCTTTCCGCTCGCAGTCCAACGCACCAACCACTGAGCTACTGTTTTAAATATCCAATATTAATTATATATAGCTATACACCCGCCTATGTTATATCCTATATTATATACGTTGTTGGATACAGACAATCTATAATAGCATGTAGACATTGTATACAATGTAGACAATTTATAGAGCATAATTTTCCTATTTCCATACAACATTTTTTAATTTATAAAATACAGAATATTTTTGTATGTGAAACTTTAGAATTTGAAGCATTTTTGGAACTAATAAAATTCATTTTTTTTTATTCTTTGAGGTTTGATATTGTCTTCTGAGTGGTATATACAAATATTTCGTTTTTTTATTGCACTCGCGGGGGTTGTCAATAACCAACTGAGCAAACCACCCTAATATCATTATATAATATCTGAAACGAATATTAAACATTATTCCATGCATAGAAACATATTTTTAATTTGTATATACAATTTAAATTTTTAGTAAATGTTTAATTTTAGGAAAACTTTTCATTTTTAAGGGAAAGTTGAGTAATTACTTATTTATACTACTTTAAAAAAAAATTAGACTAACAATTTAAAAATGGAAAGGAATCTAATGTAGACAGTTGCGAAATAAAGGATTTAAAATAAATTTGCGTTTGAATTGGTTTTGCATGCAATAATGTACCAATTTTTGTTTAATATAAATACATTTATTTCAATTTTAGTTTAAAGACTTTTCTTTTAACTTTTAAATATCTAAATTTTTTAGTTAAGTTATCATTAACAGCACCGAATATGTTGGTTGTTCCAACAAATTTCTTTTAGCTAACATTGTTGCAAAACGAGTTCATGCAGCCACTGCTTGAATTATTTCGCTGGTAAAATACATAGTAAACAAATTGGGAAAAATTCGAAAACAACTAAAAGGAAAACTTTTGTCTGACAACATAGACAAACAAACCCGCACTCAATTTGCTCGCCATTCATCATTGCAATTGTTCTTCGTAGCCATCCACTACATTCTGACGGCCAAGTTTACTCTTGCATTCGGCGGTCAGTGTCCTCAGTTTGGCACTCAGTGGATGATACATCCACATGTGTTCATCATCCCCATACGGCTCGTAACCACAATTTAACCATGGACATTTTTGTGGTTGGCGTATTAGATTTTTTGTTTTAACATAGAAAATTTGTATTATTAACTACTGCAGGAACTAGGGTTCATGGCCCGTTGAATATTACGATAATTGTTCTGACACAGAAAGATGGCATATTTTAGGCACGGATAGAAAAGTTTTGTTGTGCTTGAATATTATGTAAAAATAATACGAAATTACCATACATGTATTCGGAATTCGGAAGTGTAATTAAATATAATCCAAATTTTATTTGTTTTTGTTCGGATGGTACGATCATATCTGTGGTCTCAGGGCATAACAACATAAGTAAATTTTAACCACTTTTCTGGATAGCATTTTAAAGTTTTAACTAATTATGGCATAAAATTGTATTAAGATATTTTATGTTTAACAGCGCAAATATCATCAAGTTTTCAATTACCTCCATTTTGAAAATTTGTATGATCTGAACGTTCGAATCCCGATTTCATAGATGTCTCATTATCATTTTTTAAATGTTCACAGAACCCAACTACGTTATTGGATTCTTTTTGCAATTGAGTATTCCAAAAGTTCCAAGGGATCCAATTTGACTAAATATGGGTGGGTCGATATCATTCATATATTTGAAGAAAAACATTTTCTTTTATTTTAGTTATTCGTGAAAATATTGAAAGTAATTTTTATTGGC
Source organism: Dryomyza anilis (assembly GCA_951804985.1). Classification (NCBI taxonomy): domain Eukaryota; kingdom Metazoa; phylum Arthropoda; class Insecta; order Diptera; family Dryomyzidae; genus Dryomyza; species Dryomyza anilis. The sequence continues at coordinate 50,933,242 of OX638132.1, forward strand.
CGGGAATATTCCCAAATGAATTTATGAATTGACGCGAATCTATTTTTAAAATTAATATATTTTGTCACGTATATATCGATACAAGTTTGATTATTAGTAAATATTAGGTCCGTGCGATTAGTGTTAATCAAAAAACTTTTAAACTTTAAAAAAAATGATAATTTATTTTTAAAACAAATAAAAAAAAGAAGTGTTTTATTTGTTCAAGGAACATAAAGTAAAGTATTTTTAAATATTTCGCGACGCAGATGTAAATTAATCAAAATGTTGTTTAATAAATTAACCATAATTTTGCTTAATCAGAATCCTAATTAATTGATTAATCCATGTTTAGAAAAACTCCATTAATGAATTAATCAAACATTGATTAATCAAACAATCGAACAACCCTAGTAGATATTATTATGTTTCTATTATAACATACACTTTTTTAAGTTGTACTACAAAATGTTTCCGTGTTGCCATTCAAGTATTTCCCACAAATATTTAAATGCTTCCCACAAATATTTAAAGTGTTTCACACATTTTTTTTTAAATTTGTAGTGTTTGCCACAAACATTGACATTGTTTCCCAAAAATATCTGTAGTCTTTCCCACAAATATTTGTTGAGTTCGTCAAATTCAATTAAAGCTAAAAATACATTGAGTTTTGGGAAACACTTGGTATTTGTCGCAAAGAAATCTCATATATTTATTATTATTTTAAACACTTTCATTATTTATGGTCACAAATGAGTGTTCATGGGAAACATTTATATTTTTTTAGGAAATTAGATATTGTTTGTTTAAAACACTAAGAGTGTGTAATTGTTTGCAATAAGCCATTATTATTATTTATGACTAACAGTAAGTATTTCTGGCAGACTATAGGTATTTACCAGAAGTAATTGATAGCTTCCTACAAGTACTTTATAAACAATTCTTTTTAGAGTGTATGTTTAATAAAAACAACCACAAAAAAATTAAATGTGTCCATTAATATATTCTATAAATAATCCAAATATGTCGACAAGTATTTAAATTTATTACTTTTTTTATTTAATTAATTTTTCCCCTCAGTGTACTATTACGTTTTCACCATATTAAGAATTAAATTTTATTATGTCACTTTGAAGTCCGAGTTGGAAGCCTTAGTCAGAACTAGCAAGGAATACAACAAATACAAATGTTTCTCATTAATATAGGTACTAGGTTTTTGGAATGATTGAGGTTAATAGTTTAATGACATTAGTTGACATTTTTAGAGATAAATGATCCCTGAGATGAATATGGCGCTTCCAGAAAGGCAAATTACACCATTATTCCCGGCTCAATGTTGGCTAAACAAGCGAAAAACTGCAGAAGAAAAGTTGTCACCGCACAATGGCTACAAAAACCATGTGCAGAAATTATGACGACAGACAATTATCATTAATTGTTGCCAAGGATTAAACTCAAACTAAACCAAAGCGAAAAGAGCAACATTGGCTGCTGTACATCGTAAACTTGGCTGCAGCCATTAGAGTGCAGATTCACTGAAGGACTACATAGTGCAAAAAGAGGATATAAAAAACACAGAGAACCAGAGGGAATGGAGCAACTGCAAACCAAAATTAGAAGAGCTGATTGTGTGAAGTTTTTGCTAATAACTTTAGAATTTATTTGTCTGCAAGCCAATGTGGTCGTGTCAAGAGCTGAACTAAGGCTTTCCTTCCACAAACAGAATTAAATTCATGAGAGTTTTTGATCACAGTATTGGACTTAGTAATTTGTGGTTTACTCGGTTTAAACCATCATACGCCCCAAAGCGTAGTGATTATTAAAAAAAAAAAACATGACTTCCCTCAAATACTTAATTAACATTTATTATGAAACAATATTTAAATACACGCGGTTCATATAAGTTACATAATATAGATTCCATTAGTTCAAACACCATGCGTATGTGTCCTTTTCCTTCTTAATTGCTTTTTAAAGTTCAAACTTAGTTCATCAGGAGCATTATCAACGGCGTTGGGGTGGAAAGGAGGTGAACTTTATGTTACTCATAATCACAGTGTTGAAATAAAGTTCAAAACTTTTAATTTCTGATATAACTCAGTTTATAAATTGTATATGTCTATGTATGATATTTCATTAAAGCGAACATAAATAAGTATCTTTGGAACAAGTAACTTATTCTATTATTTGTGCATTATTCTGGAGTGTCTGAATCAAGATTTTGCACTATAGTACTTATTTTAAGCACAGTCTACTCTTTGATTGAAACTGTAAAGTTACACAATGGGAAATATTCCGATCTAATTCGAACGATAACCATTGTTTTCTTTAATACATGCTCTACCCATTTCGTATTAGTACATTTGTAATGTAGCAATAATTAAGACACATAACTAGTTCCATGCTCCACTTTCGAAGTAATCTATAAATTAAACAACCATCCCTTACCCTCTAATTACTAAGTAGTGTGGATATAGAACAGGTACTTGTTACTTTTTGTATTTATCTGTGGTCAATTGATTTTCAAATTTTAAAAATATATACATTTATAAAATTAAGCTAATTATAAAGCTATTGAAATCTACTTGCTTATAAATATATAAATTAACGATCAAAATTGAAAATAGTACATTGCATTACTACGTAACCTACAGTGAATGCATACTTCCTTTTTGCCATGTCTGTCTAAAAGTAAACAGAATTCAGTATTGAGATTCCGACTCATTACGATTCGATAATAATTGGGCAGTAACCAGCTAAGTATTTTATGATATTTCCTATTGGGATAGTTTTGCCTAAATTTAATAATTCAGTTTGAGAGAAATAATAAAAACTAGGGATGTGCGATTAATCGTTTTACCGGAAAGTCTAATTCATCGTAATCACGATTAAACAATTATTCGTTTAATCGTATTTTTTGATTAACCGAAAATACGATTAATCGGTTAATCAGAGATATGATATGATTAATTGATGATATGATTAATTGAAATACGATTAATTGTTTTTGGCATGAGTATAAATAACGACATTCTACTTGCTACTCATTTAATTTGGCATTTGTATATTAAATTAAATCTTTTTTTAAAGAAAAACAAAATTTTTGTTTGTATATTTTTGTAGACAACAATTTCTATGTTCTCAAATAAAAATTATTTGAATTCTGATTAATTGAAAGTTATAATTAACCGATTAATCGTATTTTCGGTTAATTGAAAAATACGATTAACCGAATTATTGATTAATCGTGATTTCGATTAATCAGTATTTCCGGTAAACGATTTATCGCACAGCTCTAATAAAAACAATTAAAAACTGTACTGAGTACAAAAGCATAATATGCTTTTTTATTTTATTCAATTCATATAAAATCAATAACAATTTTTGAATTTTATTTTTTGACAGGAGTACGTTACCGTTATAATGGTAGGACAAATATGAATATAAATTAATTGGATTTTGTTCGGTTCCAAAATTAAAAATAATTAAGGTTCAGTTCTTGTTCCACCTGTACCCGGCCTTTAAAACAGTTTTACAAAGATCTTTTACAGTATTTACCTAAAAATGATATACGATTAAATGTTTTGTACCCGTCTCAGTGGTTTTAAATAGATTTTTTCTGAATATAATCATTATGTGCGTAAGAACTCATGCACATTCTAGATTAGATCAAATTATGTATTTCTAACAGAAATTCCATCACTATTTTCTAAATCTGCCCACTACTTCCAGAGATACAGTGCTTCAAAGTTACGAAAAATGGGTCAAAAATCACTTCTGTATGGTTGTTCATATTTCAAAATCTCTTAAAATAGATATGCTTTAAACTGGTTTGTTTTAAAGCAGCGAAGGGCATTTGCATGCACGCGTGCATTTGAGCTTTTATGTTTTGTATACGTATATATAGAGCTTTCACAACAAAAACGCGTCAGCCTCTGTTGAGCTGTCATGTGAGTAGTACCGTGCGTCGCTGTTCTATATAATTAGCAACATCGCTACACTATACAAATTTTAATATTGACAAAATGTTTTTTTTTGTATTAAACCTTAATTTGTCTATATTTTGATTTATTTTAATAAAATGTTTTTAATTGAGTGGGAATACAAATATTTATTTACTAAGATTTTTTAAGCAGAATGCATAATTTGTGGGAGCATGGCAGCTTTTTATATACAATTTTATGTTGGAAAGAATTATATATATATATATATATATATATATATATATATATATATATATATATATATATATATATATATATATATATATATATATATATATATATATATATATCAGTCAGAACCAGAATTCATTCACTTTCACAACAAAAAAAATACACAAATGGGTTGCGACTTAAACAATAAAGAGAAAGCTTTTACATGAGCTTTCAACCAAAATTGTTTTTAATGCAGAGCTATTTAAAAGCACAAACACTTAGGCATTTTGTGATAGTGTGCATTTGCCCTTCGCTGTTTCAAAGCTAATAGAACAGGCTTTTAGAAAAATTAAGTTTAACTTCTAAACTTGAACATGTGGCCCGTGGTCATTATCCTAGCACTTCAAAATTAATTTCCTTAAAAAGGACCCTTTTTAAAATCTTTAAAAAATCACATATTTTGGTTGATTCAATACAAATGTTCATGCCAAATTTCAAGATAGCATCATATATTAAAAAATAATTTCCTAAATTTTTATTTATCTTTTGTATTGAAAAAAAATATATTTTTCGACCTTAAAAGTTGCAATAATCCTTGAATGTATTTTTAACTCTGATTTCTAAAATGGCGTAAGTTTTACCATATTGACTATATTTTTTGAGATATTGATTTTGGGATATAGTTTTTACATTTTTTGAAAAATGGTATATATCTCAAAAACTAGGGACAATTTGATGAAACTGACGCCATTTTCGAAATCAGAGTTACAAATACATTAAAAATTATTGCAAATTCTTTTGAAAAAAATATATATTTTTCTCACTGCTTCTGTTTTTCCCGACATTTTTAATATTGGGAAATTTAAAGCTAACATCCACCGACACTACTCCATCTTTCCTCCTCCTTTTAACCTATAATCCTTTCTTACGATCAACACTGTGCATTGCACGAATAGGGGGCATCCCCTCAGCGTTGGTTAATTTGTAAAAAAAAAAAAAAATCAACGAAGTTTATAGCACTTCTAATTTATGAGATATGAAAATATAAACCATCATACAAAACTGATTTTTGGCCCATTTTTTGTAACTTTGAAGCACTGTATCTCTAGAAGTAGAGGTCGAAAAAAATAAAAATAAATTGGTCAATGAATATCCCGATACTCTTTATCAGTTGCCCAAATTTTATTGAAATCGAAGAAGGTGAGTTCCAACCGCTAGTCGATTTGGTGTGGAATTGCCCTCTTAATAAACAAGTACAAGGGTCAAGTACTTTAGAATATTTCCCTTTATATCGACTAAAGGTTAGAAATATTTAATCACTTTTCCCTATATTTTTCTTGGATTAGTTTTGCGTATTAATATTATTTCTGTGACCTTAGTTTTTAACGTAGTGATACATGGTACAAATATTCAAAATTGAATATTGATAAACCTATGTTTGTCGTACATTTTTCAATTTGTAATTTACGTAAAGCTTCGTGAGAAAGTTATATATTTTTTGTTTTCAAAAGCAGAATGGATTAAAAAAATAAAAGAAAACACTAATCGGCTTTTAAAGTCTTTAAAATAATATCATTAAAAATTGAATAACGCAGCGCATGTATACGAATGCGTTAATCGAAGCCCGCAGTGGGAAAGAACACATTTTCCCAACTTTTCAGCGTCGTTAATTTTCAATTTATAAAAGTTTTTATTCATCTGAACACACGCGCACAAATACTTCAAACATTCTTGCACTCGGTGCCAGACAACAACAAATCATCGTAATTGAAAATGTTAAAGTTTGTAAAAGTAAAGTACCAAGTAGAAAATAAATTATATACTTTTGCCAGGGTCATCGAAATATCAGATTCAAATCGCATGAATTTAACAGAATTAATTGAGAGGTATAAAGAGAGACAACAGAGAATAGTTTAGAAATATTTTTTCGATATATTTCAAACAGACAAAGGCGAAGTTTTTATCATAAACTGTTTGTTTTTCACCCGTTCCCAAAATATGCCGTGAATTTGTCATTAAAATTTCACATAATTTCACAACCTGCAATGCACTGCATAAAATATTCCATTTATCTGTGTGTTTGTCGGAAATATGCCTGAAATATTCCTGCCAGAAATTTCGTCTCATGTGCCTAACACAATAAACAAAAGTCCCATTTCGTACCTTCAAAAATTTTAAATTTGGAAATATTTTAAATTATATTATTTAATATAAGTTATAGAACACAAAAAGTATTTAATATTTGCTAAGGATTAAAAAAATCAAAATAAGGATTAATTAAACTCGGTTTAATTTATCTTATCTACAAATAAAACGACGTTTAATATTGTTAGCAATTTTTCAGTGATAATTTAAAATCAACACAGATCATGTTAATAAATATGGCACCATTCGCGAATGACAAAAAATCGATTATGACTGTTGATAAATGTCATTTCAAAATAAAACAATTAAATAATTGTTTGTAAAAATTATAATGTATATAATTATAATTATTAGCAACACGTCGAGCAACTGCAAAGTGTACATGAAAATTTAATTTTAATGTATAGTTGCAAAATTATAAAATTAGAAATAATTTGTAAAACGACGCAGCGGCATAAACATTTTAAGTTTAAACCACAAACTAAGTTCAATTAGTACTGAAAAATATAAAAAATAACTACTTTTACTATCAATTGACTATGATTCGTTTCGAGTCGTCTTTATCTAAAATTGTTAAAACGTATTTTAACAGATTCCTTGGATTTTAATTTTCTCAACATTGTCTCATGATTTGGCAACTGCATGTAGCAGCCGATATAGGCTAATTGTTTTAAACTTACCTGAAGTTCGGAGACCAAATCATTCTTTTCAACCTCTGCAGCATTTTCCTTAAGAGTTTTAACAGCCACTGTGGTCACTCCATCGACTCCTACAAAAAGGACATACAAAATTATTTAAAAAAGTTTTGCCATCTTTATAAATGTTTGCTATCGTAAATGAAAGAAGAATTTTTCCAATACTTAAGTTTATTTATTTAGATTTTATACATACATACAATATAATAAAAGCAAAACGAAAATATCTGTTCCATTTTTTAGTTATCCCTACACGAACATTTAATCAACGTTCCTAGATCTGAAACTTTTATATGAATCGAACCGGTTACATTAACACGGGGTTCTCCTAGAAAGTGGTAAATTGACACCTCCTGCATATCTTTATAATTATCACTGAACTGGTATTCAATTGGATAATCTGATTAAGTTTAAAGGTCTGCAGGAGGTGTAAATATACCTCTTTTATCATAACTAGAACAGTTGATAATTTTTTCCCGTAGGGGTGCTACCTAGTTTCCACTTCTAGAAATTATTTAAAATATTTTGTAGAGCCTGTAATTTACAAAACCTAATCACTTAACTTCTTTAGACATTGAGGAAGTCGATTTTTATCATCTTCTTCTTAAAAATGCATTTTCAGGTCTAATTTTAAGCATATTAAACTGCAGACATAAACTCAACTGGTAACATTTTAAATCATCTCAATGTGTGTACGATATTTCATAGTTTTTTGTTCACTTGTATTTACTTTGGAATTTTGCTCAATATATATTTATATGTTATTTATTTGTGCAATGCATGTAATATATTATTTTGTATATCTCGAGCATTGTAGCTGGAGTTCGCAAGTTTAATGTTATTGTATCCGTTTGGACGCTTCCTAGTAAAGGTGGTCAGGATAACATAATAAAACGTGTGCAGCAATGCACGAACCAATGATATTTCTGGAGCACACACGCAGTAACAATTTTAGATGGTTTTTAATCGGTCAATTAAACGATCGTTTTACCATCATATGCTCTTTGATACAAACTTAACTCTACAATATATGATGGCATACAATATGCGTCTCCAAATAAAACACCACGCGCTGCACAATGTGCGATTTTCACTATTTAGCTGGACAAAGGTCTATATTTTAAAAACTAGGGAAGATAGACTAATATTTTTTTTCACCACAGTGAAGTAATCCACTAAGGAGTATTTGGGTATATTTAAGGAAGTATCGGTCGACTGCCGATATTTGGTATTTTTTTGTAAGGATTCAAAAATTTTGTTTTTATTCTGCATTGTTAAAACATTATTTAATATTTTATTTAAATAAATTATTTAAAAATATTTTAAAATTAAATTTTTCGTAAATTTTTGGGGTTTTGGAATATTGACAACATTTCTGTCATTAAGCCCGCTTTTTTAACTTTAACGGGTTTAATGATTTATAAATGAACTATTTTTAAATGGACTAAATCTGTAAATATTGATAGAAGCTGTTCTCTTACGTTTTAGAATTAAAAAGTTCGCAAACTATATGTATTGTTAGCCAAATATGAAAAATTGGCTTACAAAAGACAAAGACATTGCTGTAATTTGAAAAAAGTGCATGGGAGTTGCAAATATATGCAGCCAGAATTTGGTTTTCCTAAAAGAGAAAATGTTCATTGTTATTGTGAATGTAATCAAACATCGGAATAACGTGGAATAAGAAAGAAATCTTCTACCGAATGATATTTTTTTTCCGAAATACTTACAATTAAAACTATTATTTTCAATTCGAATATTATAATATTATTTTAACTTTTTTCAAGTAAATTTTAAATGCTATTTGAAGTGCATGAAGACAACTTTATTTAACAAAAAAAAATAGAGAAAATCACTAAGCATGTTTAGCACCTGCAAAATATACAAATTATTATCATTCGACAATGTGCATTTGGGCGAATTTTTCAAACATTGACATTTGGAGTCCCATTACAATATGTTTGTTTACATTTTGTTAACCTTTTATTAACATTTCTTGTTATTGGAACAATTCACTATTATTCCTCATTTAAATATTTGCTGAATTACTTTTTTAAATTATTTAATCGACAAAATCAATTATGTTATCAAATATGAGAATGAATAACCTTGTCAAGTTCTGGCATTTCGAACTAATGTAATTTAAAAGTCGTAAGCCCCCTAGTATTATTGTTTGTAAACGAGTACCAATCATTTCTGCCCTTTTTTTTTGAAATTTTTGCATTACAACCGAGTCATTGAGATCCGCTTGCTTTACAAAATGGGGAGAAATATAGCTGGCATTTCTTCATAGCATGATGTATCTTCCGAAGGAGTAGTGGAATATTGGTCAGAGCGTACGAAATACAATACAAAATATGATTTTTTAAGCATTTCGGGTCTATAATGATTACTAACTTATTTTATGTGCTCGACTTCTTAAAATATGTACTGCGAAAAATGTTAAAATGAATTTAAGTACAAAACCTTCTAAATTGTACATACAAATTACGGAAAAATAAACGAAAAAAACTTGAGGAAATTATGTTTTCAATATACATACATAAAAAGGACTTTCATAAAAAGTACTAAAATTATGTTACCAGGGAATTTTTCAAAATTAAAGTTAATAATTTTGATCGTTACTTTCGACTATGCTCTAGATAATCAGAAATCATTTTCTTGATTGTCAGTTGATCCCAAATGCTAATAAAATTATTAATAATAGTAAAAATTTCAAAATTTGATAATTATGGAAATCTAATATTAATCGTTTGGTTTGCAGGAAAGAAAAATATATTTCAAAGCAAATACAGTTCTTGTTTTTAGTAAAGTTAGTTAGTTTATTTTTCTATAGACACATTTTTTATTATTATTTTATTATTATGAATTTTAACTAAAATACAAAAAACTGTATATATAACAAAAAAAAAACTTTACAAAAAAACTTTATACATTTTTATATGTCACAATTCTCAGACCAGAATTCGCACTTTTAGGTTCCTAATACATCTATCTAACCAACTTAGCGTACGTAATTCTAGATTTAATATTTTTTTTAAATTTATCTTTTATAAAATTGAATTTAAGTACGCAGTTTAAATACGCAGTAACATTTTTTATATTGTCTATATATTTTACATAGAATACATTTGCTATATAATTATATACAATTTCTACATAGTATTTTCTACATTGTCTACACAAAAATGTAGATAATTCCAACATACACGAAATTACCCAATTCTGATCGGAACCCAGACATTTTCGTTGAATAAATATAGCAAAACAGCATAATTCAGATGAGTGACGACGAAATTGTGCGCCGAATATTTTTAATATAGGGTCGATTCCATTAGTTTTTCGATCCAATATACCACAACAACAATATTCGCAAACCGTTTCACAAAGAAGTCTTCAAAATCCTTAAAAACACCTTTTAGTTAAATTTCTGTAATAGTTTTTAGGAATAAATGAATAGCAAAAACGATTACAATTGAGACACTCCATATTTAAAACGCAAAGAATATTCCCAAACAACTTATTCGGTTCAGTCAGCCGGTTAGTCGGTTGTTATTGCCAAAACTAAAAGATTTCGAACTGTTTTAGAATAATTTATACAGATATTTCAAGGCTAACCGAATATTGCAGTTCCGCCAAACAAATTTGTAGACAATTCAATTTAACCGAATGAAGTTAGTTTGTACAACTAACCTGTTCGTTCTTCCAAGCTCATGACATTGGATCCATTGAACACATCTACTTCTTTAGAAGGTATTTTATGAGTTTACAAATAAAAATACGTATTTGGAAAATTATAATATTGAACATAATTTCTGTGTTTTTAACAAAATATTTGTTTTTCTGCATAAACAAAAATGGGATTGCGAGTATTGAATGTTCTACATTGTACTCGCAAAACTACTGTTTCCCTTTTTATTTTAGTAGGATTTCTTAACTGCATCAACAACAGGTTTTTTTTGTAAACTTTGCTATTTAAATTATGGGTTGTTCATGAAAGTCTATAAAGGCTATCTAAATTTTCACATAAAATAAATATTATTTTTGTTAAAATTTAAATTCATATATTAATAAGTTTTTATCCTTTTATTATTTACGATAAATTAGATTTCTTTTCATAAACAAATCAAATTGCATATGGGTAGTATGAGTGATATTAGTAAAATATTAAACTTCATTTCACAATTTTAAACGAATTGTTCCAGAAAAACTGGTAAACGCGTGTATTTCATTTTTAACGTACTCTAAGAATATATTGGATTTTCTCATGTATACAGCCAAAAGTTTAATTTTGTAGTACGGTTAGCAAAACACATTATTAAAATTATTATATATCTATACCATTTTAGAATGGTCAGAAGTATATAAAATATAACTTAAATCACTACCTACCACCAACTCAAATACGACAAAATGAAATAATCGAAAACTCAATCATCCTATTATCGAAAACGACAATTTGGACCTATAAACAATATCGTACAAATATGGTTTGGTTTGCAAAGTTATTTTTTTTTTTTTGAAAAAATATATAAATGAAAGAAATACATAAATTTACTGGTCAAAAACATTTGTTTTATAAACTGATTTATTCTTTGGATGTACTCACCATCTATGTCGGTGGCCTCACAGCGCCAGACTTGCCCGAAAGCGCCTTCTCCCAGTATGTTAAAGAATTTCAAACGATGCCTTGGGAATTCCCATCTATCATATTTACTTTGCGTGTCATTACCATTACTCGATGCCAGACCAGCAATACTGCTACCAGGTACACTTCCCACCACACCGCTCGATATTGCGTTATCTGGAGAAATGGCACCATTTAACGAATTTGTTGCTTGTTGGGATATCGTCTTCGTGGGTAATGTATATTTATTTTCGTGATAGACATGAAATTATAAGAATAAATATAAAATTTAGTTTAAGAAAAAAAGTAACAATATGAAATTAAATATACTGAATAAAATATGTCATTAAAACTAAATAAAAATGTCTTTAAAATAATTTATTAACGTTCAAAAGCAAATGTGTTTGATTTGACTACATAAATGTTTTTGTTTTTGTATGAAAAATACAAAATTTTAATACATTTGTATAAAAATAAAAACAGTTTGTCTTTTTTATACTCCCAGATATAGGTTGAGAAATTAATTACCGATCCAAAAATTATTACTCAAATATTTAATTTCAAATATATTACCTAATTTATTTAATACAAAGTGTATTTTCGTAATAGTATTTAATAAGTAGTATTTAATGAACATTTAAGAACATACGCACTAAAACGTTCTAATAACTTCGTATATAACTAAAAATATATTTAATATAAAATTAAATAAAAACACAATAAACAATATTTATTTCATATATTTTTACCTACATTATAAAACTAATTAAAAAATATTTAATTTAAATTAAAATAATTTTATAATTTCACATTCACCTGTGCCGAATGGTGAAAAACGCATCGAAAATGGGTTATCCAAGTTTATTACTATTTTATTTAATTTTATTATTTTTTCCCTCGGTGTACAGGACACCATCTAACAGATAGTATTCGTATCAAGAGATATAAAGGCAAAATACCGAACTTTAAGTGCTGCATAATATCAGTGCACATATTGCGCAACTGTCAAAATGTTTGGATTACTGTCACCAACATTTACATTTGCACAAAAAGCACCCTGACATCCATTCCATTGAATTATGCAAACTACGAAATGTCCTTTGCAGGCACATCACTGCAATAATATTCAAATATTGCAAATACTTGAATGGGAATTTTTCACTTTGTAAAAATAGTTTATGACGAATTCGCTCTTCGTCTCCAAAAAAAATAAAAAAAAACGTTCGCTCGCTCGCCGCGATTCATTCACTTGTTGTCAATGGCCCTGTCAACACCATGATTTGGGGTTGGAAAATGAAATATTTATCCATTTTGCATTTATCGCTTAATAAAAGAAATTCCATCATTGTGTGGGCGGAATATTTGCATAAGTTGAGTGGCAGAGGGAATTATGGCAAGTACGCAATGTCAAAACCCGACAGCGAGAAGGAGACCACTTGGTGTAGAACGGATATGGAGCAGGTTTGGTTAGGAAATTGAAATCTGTTCGCGAGACGATTAGTTGTAATGTTTTATGTGCCACATTGACATAATACTGATGGCACTCGAGACTTGATTTTTTATTTTTAAGGTACATATGTAATGGATGCACATATTGTGAATAAAAGATTTTCTATGAATTTAAATTTTGCGAGTCCTGAATAATTTAACTCCAAATGCACTGTGTGGTACATTGCAAAGTACGCGATTTTTAGAGAGATAGATAATTTGAATTGAATATCTTTTATACATAACGCACATTACGGCTTATCCTTCATGAAATAATATACTAGGAAACAGAACGAAATCGAAAAGAAATTTAAACGATACCGTTTTAAAAATTAAAATGATTGTTTCGGGGCTGATAGTGGGCGCTGATTTTAAAATATCGGTCATTATTTCTGGATCATTATTTAGAAAATATTTAAACCAATAAATTGTATATATAAAATATAGCAGTTTACCGAAAGCCATTTGCTCGAAAGTCATTTGCCCGAAGCTGTTTGCCCGAAAGTCGTATGCACGAATTGTACATTTGCCCTAATGGATTTTTACCCGAATGGACATTTTCCCGAATGAAGGTTATCTATGCTCCCAAGAAAAGTTCAAAAACAGATTTTTGACCCAAAATTTTGTACTGCTGATATTGATAACGGGCTTCTTTAAATGCCCAATAAGTGGTAATTCAAACATTGAATGAAATTGGAGATTTATGTAGTTACCTAACTTCGTCAATAAGCTCAAGGTTAGTTCATTGGAATGCGAGCCGAAAGGTCTCAGGTTCAAGCCTGAACTGGGGCTAACAACATCTTTTATTAATAGAAAACATTTTTCCTACGAGAGTAAAACATTGCCTATAAAAATCTCTCACCCGCCGTTCGGATTCGGCAATAAACTGTAGGTCCCACCACTTTGAGTACAAATATAATATATATAATATATACAAATAGATGATAGTGTTTCACAAGTAAAACATATCATCAAATGTTTTTAAAAATGTTTTTAATATATATATAGTTATACAATTTTTGAAATTATTAAGGCCACAGGGGAAGATAAAATGCATAAGAATGAAAAGACAGAGACAGCAAGTGAATCTACTACAAACAATTTATAAATAATTGCAGTTTTCTCATATTTCACATTTATTTATGACCTTCTGATTTTTTAAAAATATTTTTTAACTAATTGGGAAGGTAATTGCAATATTGTTGTCCATTTAACCCTTTTTAAAATATTCTCCTACAGTACAAGTTCTATGCAAACTTACAGTAATGACATGGGCCATATCTCCATGTGATTGGTTGAGAGGGACTTAGGCAAATTTGATTTTTTTGAATACATGGACTTAGTCAATTTTGATATAAACATGAATATTTAAGTAATTTTTTCTCCAAAACTAAAAAAAACTAAAACGGTTGCGCTAGGAACTTTTGCTTTTCTTTCATTCGATTCCCAAACCCTGGAATAAAATAATTTCATTCTGTACATAACAAAAACTTTATCTTTTGTATTTTTTCGTTTCGTTCAGTACCCCTGATTAAAGGTACTTACAATTCTCAAAGTCATTTTTTTAAAACAAAAAAAATTGTGCTAAGCACATAATTTGATTCCACGATGACGAATGGAACTATGTGGTTTTTAATAGAGGGAGAGTTCAACAAAGACGATGGTACTAATGAATTTTTCTTCTTTTGTCCACCTAGATTATTATATATTGGTGGGCATTAAATACAAAAAATTTAGTTACATAAGTGTTTACTATCCGCCCATAAAATCACTTATAAATTTATCAGTAGAGTAGTTATTGATTTAATAGTATACAAACAATGTTGGGTGTAATAAGGGCGCTACCTGAAAAAGTAAATTCGGATTTTAAGTTTTTAAATGTTTTTTTCTCATAAAGTTATAAACCGAATTCACAGATAACATTTTTCTGTTAATATTTGAAACTCTAGTATGCGATTTATATTATTTTCCATTTAAAGTTATTTAGTTACTATTTATAAAAACATAATTTATTATATAAATGTTGTACTCAAAACTTATTTTTTACATAACGCCCTTATTGCTTTAATTAATTTAAAATATGATATATTTTTACTGATTATGATTTATATATATACTCACCATTGACTGTTGGTTTAGTTGTTGATCCCGCTCCCATGGCACATAGCGATTGCCATAGGCCATCGGCCCATTCCATTGCTGCATAACCATCGAGTTGCGGCTGTCATCTGTGAGATTACTACTTAAATTGCTTTGATTTGACTTTTTGGCCATTTCCTCTTTGGATTTCTTCTTCAACGTTTTGCTAATAGCACAAAGACGTTTGCGATACATGACGCCAATGATAACAACAGCTGCCACAAAAAGACCGCTAACAGTGATTAGGATTGGAATTGCTGTTGCCTTCAAGGAGAAGATGACCGTGGAATTTGCGGCTGTGACATCTGTGTGCTCTACATTGTTTAATTCAACATGGTCGTGGTCAGTAGTCGCTGTTTTGTTTGTCAGTTTGGGCGATTTGAACGCATTATCTTTGTTGTTATCATTCTTTACGCTAATTGGCGTCAACTTTGTCCGACTCGTCACTGTCACAGTTGCTGTCGACGCTAAAGTCGGATTTGTATGTGTTGATATTGGTGTTGTTGGATGAATATCATCGGTCTCGACGACATTGTCATGTTCTTCACTGGCATCATAGTCATTTGCTGGCCATATCGGCGGTTTCGGATTAAAGTTCAGTACTGGCGGAAAACCTCCATTACTTCCACCAGGACGATTTTGTGTGAAAATTGAAGGATTCATTCCAAAGCCCGGTGGAAAGTTATTAGATGGGCGTCGATTGGGCTGTTGATTTCTAATGGATTGTACGCCTGGCAACGCATCGAATGCAGGAAAGAAATGCGAAATGTTCTGGACAACATTCGTGATAGAAGGGGATGTACGTGATCCAGGATTTTTGCTATTACTTCGTCCCAAAATGTTGACAAAAACTTCGTTTTTTGCTGTTAATTGGCCATCGGAAACTGTTATGTACAAAAAAAAGTTCTCGCCAGCCTGCAAAAAAAATGTTATATAACACAATAGCAAGCATGAATTCACCCAGAAACAAATTCCCTCAAATCCCATTAAAATTAGTCAATAGGACAATTTTGATTTAATAGTATACAAAAAATAAATCTTTTCATATAAACTCAATGACAATGTCATGGTATTTTTTAGTATTTAATGGTATTTTCCCATTTAAATAATAATTTATCCTATTGACTCTTTTTAATAGTAAAAAACTATTATTTATATAGTATTTTCTTCTGGGTGTATATATTACATACTTTGCGGATAAAATGGATTGTATTAATAATCTGCTGGCTTTATAACAGTGTTTGAAACCGCAACCAATAACCCTTAAAAACCGTTTAATTTTACATTTAAAAAAAAATCATTCATAAATATTATTAGATTATATTCATTCATCAATATGACGATTCAGATTCGTTGTATTGAATACTTAGTTCTTCACTATGATGTTCGATAGTATGAATAAGTCATATATACAAAAAAAAAATTCACTAACAACCATTATTCATCATATTGATGATTGTACTAAAATCGTATTTTTTCAGTGTTTTTCATTTTTAATATTTTTTATATCATCGAATTTCAAACAAAAATTAGTCTCCATTTACGTATTTATAATCTTATAAGATTTATGTTATTTAATTTTATATGGTTTAATGTACAAAATTCATCAATATTATGTTCACTTTTTCATTAATATGATGAAATGTAGTCTTCGAATAATTAGCAATAAATATTATAAATCCTTTAAGAATTATAAACATAAATGTGTAAATAGAGACAAAAGTTTATTTGAAATTTGATGTTAAAAAAAAAATATTGAAAATGAAAAACATTTAAAAACTACGATTTTAATTCAATGAATGAATTCATTAATAGAATGAATCCTATAGGATGAAACCCATTGGTGAAATTTTTTTGAGTGTATAATGAATGCATTCATCAAAATGTCAATTAATGAACGGTGGTATCAATTTGATGAAACTGGTAATTGGTAGAACAATTCATAATATTTATGAATAAATTCATCATATTGATGAATTTTCTTTCTGTATACATTGCGTCCAATCAGTTTCAACTCATATATTTGTGATTTAATTTTAATTAATTTGAATTAATTTTCATTGTACATCTTATTGATATAATTGAAGTGGAACCTAAATAAATTACATATGTAACTATTATTTGTTACATTTGCCGAATTGTGGCTACTTGAGATGCGAGATACAAAAGAATTCACACGATATCGGACAATTCTCGTAGTGATATCGATTGTGAAATTGAACATACATGAAAGGTAGATATTGATGAATTTTCTCAGTGCGAAATCGATATTGAAAGGAAAAATAATTATTTCTAAAATACTGCGATATTGCGTTATATAATTGTTTAAATATCGTATCTTGTCATAAATAAAATTTACGATAAATTGTAAAAATTAAATCAATCCAATATTTTTTAAAGAAGTTAGAAGTCAGATCCCAAAACCGAAATCGGAACAGTTACTAGAAATAGGTAAACCGTAACGTATAAAACTTTAAACCGTAATCTTTAATTTATTAGCATTTTCAGTGTCACAAAGTATTGAATATTGAGTAAATTGAAACTGTTGCATTCAACAGTGATTTTATAGTAATATCAGTATCTATTCAGTATTTCCATAAGTAAGTAAACAAAGAAGAACAGCAAGTATTTCAGCTGTTAAATAAACTAAACCGAAAAAAAGGAAAGAACACACGCTTGGTGAAGCTGCAAATGCAAATACAATCCTCTTTTTCCATATACCCAGAGTACCAGGCCCTCAGTTGCACTTACCCTCCCAACCAGACTCTCATTTAGGTAAACAACTCCACCAATGGGATCTATGCGAAATGGCAATTTATCTTTGCCGGATCCAGTTACTCCATCGTTTCCATTTGGGTTAGCATAGTTGGAATGAAAGTGCGGCTCCAGTCCAAACTCTAACTCATCTGTCTCTGCATCTTCGGCGCGGATTCTTGCAATTATTTGGCCAACTTGTTCAGTCTCTGAAATGCGCCAATTTCGGTCTGGCACATACAATATTGGCGGTGAGTTTAGTAGTGAACTCTGACTTGTTGCTGCAGTGGTCGGACGTCGATGTTGTACAACATGCAAGAAAAATATGTAAATGATGAAACAAAAATCGTCAGTAGAGGAAACAGAATTAATTTAGGTTAGCACATATGTTATTTGGGGGTTCAAAAGGAAGGTAACTATTTACTTGCTGACTCACTATATATGAATGCAAATACAATTTTTGCCAGAGGATTAAATTACGTTGGTAATTTCGATTTTATTATGCCATCCGACTAAAAATGAAAAATATCGTCACGCAAGAACCAAATGAAATAAAACTTCGATTACAGTTTTTCATTTAGTGATATTGTTTCCAATTTAAGGAAAACAATCCGTCTGTCTGTTAAAATAACGATTGCAGAAAACTAGAAGAGCTAGATCAATGAAACTCCCATTGACATCAATAGGTGAATAATCTTTTTACCGCCTGATTTAAAATTTAGTTGCTCAAATAAATATTGACTTTATACTCAGAAAAATAATGGCGCGTCTAATTTAATTTTTAAACTGGAGTTTATTTTAATGTATAGCTTTTTGACATTTATTTCCATAGGAAAACCGTAAAAAAACCGTCATTAAATTTAAGCTCCATGTTAACTACCATGTAACTACGGGCTAATGTTTGTCCCATGAAACGACTTGTGATTCTCAGAAAAAAATCGAAATTCGGTACACTTAACGATTCGTGCATATGTAGGCAAACGACTTATAATTCCTAGAATTGTATATATATTATATTTTTTTTTAGTTTTATTATATATTATATTTTTTTAAGTTTTTTTCAATTCGTGACTATCGTCCATTATTATATTACATCTCTGCCCAAATAATTATATATTTTAAACATAAAATTAAACATAAAATATTAAATTAAGTTCAAATTATTTTGTACTCGCGAACGACTATATCTTCAAACAACTGTATGCCAAACTATTTTTTCTGTACGTGTAGAAACCAGAGTTCGGATTTGCACGCACGCCCGCGCCCGTGCCCTTAAGTAAATGAGAAGCAAATTTGTTTACGCATACTCTGCACTCGGGCACCACATTTTTTTAACAACACATCCCGTCGCAACGAGTGATGCTTTGCACTATTCTCGGTACCTGCCCTCGTGCGGGCTACGAAACTAAAAACTGCAGCCCACGCAGACGTGGAATGAGAAAATAGAGAAACATATCGCGCAAGTGCTATGGATTTTTTTCGCGGGGCAACTCCGTGTAACAGCGAAAACCGACTGCCCCGGGCAGCACGCGGGGCAGTTTTTTACAGCCAGTTAATTTTTTCTTGTATGACATTCTTATGTGGCGCAATGTTTTAATAAATTTTAAATAAAACTATCGTTAATACAGAAAAGTTTGGTAATACTCAAATACACTTTTAATCGAAGTTTTAATTTTGTGTATAAAAATAGTATAATTTAGTACTAGTTTTTCAGTGCAAGTTTAAATTAGTGTAAATTTTCACAAATGAGGATATACATTATTTTTCGAAGCCTATCATGTAGCTTTTTTATTAAAATAGATTTTTGCACATAATAATTTTTGTATTTGAATAAAAATGTTGATTAAGATTTCATGTTAAATTTATTTTTCTGTTCAACGAACAATTAAAAGATACAATTTTTATAAATCAAAATAAAACTGCGATTAAAAGTGTATTTGAGTATTGCCAAACTTGTCTGTATTATCAATAGTTTTATATAAAAATTATTAAAACATTGCGCAGTCTAGTAAAACAGTGCCAATAAAATTTACTGGCTGTGAAAAATGCGCGTGCTGCCAGGGGCAGCCTGTTTTCGCTGTTGCACGGAGTTGCCCCGCGAAATAAATACCATAGCACTTGCGCGATATGCTTCTCTATTTTCTCATTCCACGTCTGCGCGGGCTGCAGTTTTTAGTTTCGTAGCCCGCACGAGGGCAGGTACCGAGAATAATGCAAAGCATCACTCGTTGCGACGTGATGTGTTGTAAAAAAAATGTGATGCCCGAGTGCAGTGTCTGCGTAAAACAAATTTGCTCGTCAGTGTATGAAGAAAGGGGCATGTGCGGGCGCACGCACACGGGCATTTCCGATCTCTGGTAGAA
The DNA here is from genome assembly GCA_951804985.1 of Dryomyza anilis. Taxonomy (NCBI): domain Eukaryota; kingdom Metazoa; phylum Arthropoda; class Insecta; order Diptera; family Dryomyzidae; genus Dryomyza; species Dryomyza anilis. The sequence goes on from OX638132.1 coordinate 50,953,589, forward strand.
ACGCTAAAATCTTTGTTAAAATAAATACTAAATAATAATGTATTCAAGTTTCACCGAAAAATAAACAATGAGTCACCATGTTGTATCTTCATGGCTTCAAAATATTAAATCCAAGAAACGTGTTAATTTTTACGCATATCATGGATGCCATAAGAAATATGAGGTGGCATTGTAAACAACGTGCTTCCATATAGGAGAATAAATAATAAAATTAACATAGGTATATATGTTTGTGTATTTGGAGGTTTAAAAAAACCGGATGGAGATTCCCAAATGCATTTAGTAAATTATAATTTAACGGCACAACTTTTAATCATACAAGTATCAAATATTAAAAGCAAGTATTTATTTAAATGTTTGTGTTTGGACTAGAACAATCCCATTAATATTTAAGTCGCAGGCACAAGGTGACGTTTCATATTTCTATGTTTCAGATTATGTGCAAAGCATGAAATACTCATTTAATAAAATATACCAAATAAATCTTACATTTTAAAAGTGAATTACAAAAAACAAAAACCCACTCATGCCTTTTAATAAATTGCACAAGAACGTGAAACATTTGCTTCGCTCACGCAACAGAGACTTTCACTTTTTATTGTACATATAGTAAAAAAAGGGCCATAGCCATACTGACAAAACTTAAATATTTAATGTAGTGGTAATCTTTTAGGCATATTTTAAAAAAGTTATAAAGCCTTCATTTAAACTATAAATATTTTTATATTATAGTTTCCAATCTCCTGAAAATAGAATTAATAGGATTTTTCGAATATTCTAATCAACACCAATGGCTAGTTTCTGTAACTTATTCAAAAAATACTCATATAAAAGTGACGTCGTATATTCTCGGATTCGAGAACTTTTGAGATCTGTAACTTTATAAATTTAACAATTCAATTCAAGTATTATTATATATTTTGTATACCAATTAAAGAATAAAGTTCGTTATTGTAAATCAAGCGATAAAATTGTCAATTTTTGTGACGTCAAAATAGTTCAAATGTCAACATCATTATTCGACAAGAAATGAAAATTCCGTCATTTTGACGTCAAATCGACAATATGAGACGACAACTTTGATCGATAAATCAGAAATCACCTACTGCTCACTTAGAAATACAAAATGTTAATACATTTTATAATTTGGCGTGCTTTTCATTCTCACTGCCCTAATGCAGGTGAGAGCGAATTCTAATGCCAGTTATGCCAATATGGCAACACTGGTTGCAGTATTCTCACTTTACAACGGTTATGGAAACAGTACTTTCGAGAATGACGTCATAATGACGTAAATTCATTCGAGAAAATCCTTCGAAAAATGATACAGAATCGGTCCACACACACCAAAACAGCAACATAAATATAGCGGGTCTTGAGTTAAAACAATTATACAAAATTTAATAGTATTTACGAATTTGTCAGATGATACAAATGAAATCAATGAAAAGAAAATCTACGAAAAACAATAAAAAGAAACATAATCTAAGGCTCAGAAAACTATTTTTTTTTAATTACTCGAAAAAAATGTGAAATAAGTTTCGGAAGAATCACCAGCACTAATATCAGCATTGACTGGTATTTTAGGAATGAGAAAAATGTACGTGTTTCAGGGGAAGATTTGCTCCTCGTACTTCTGGCGCCACTGTTTCCAAAAAACTACTAAAAGTTAAATATGTTAACAAACTTTATCTCTTCGTAACTTTTGGTTATGTGCATTTGTGTTTATAAACAAGATTTTCGTCGAACGACTGTGAACCAAACCGGTTTAATGTAGTTGTTATGATGCGGGTCGAACGTGTTTTAATGACGAAGACATTGCCATCTCGATTGATATCGGACCATGTATCATTAAGATTGTTCTGAAAAATCAGACTCTTGAATCAATGCGAAGGTCGTTTGTTGCGTGTTTATGTGAAATTCATGCAGCACATATTTTTGTCATGAACCTTTTTGACAATACCATTTCATTGTAAATTATTTTAAAATTGAATTTTGCTGAAAACCAATACTAAGCAAGAAGTGACGTAATAAAAATTATTAAATTTTGAATTAAATACTTTTGTAATAAAAACAATTTTAAATTCTATACAAACAAATATTACTCGCGTATTTAATTTTAATTTAATTAAAAATAATTTAATTTTATAACGTGCACATTTAAATTTATTTATTATAATTCATATAGATATAATTTCACATACTGCGTTATAAAGTAATGATTGTTAAAAATGATAATTGAAAAAGTTATCAGCGAAAACATTTAACTTTTACCCAGAAATCTTTATTTTCATCTTCTTAACATTTTGTTTTTATTATTGTGTTTGACAGCACTTGAAAATTGGAAAAACTGAAAAATTAGTTTTTTAACGTGGATATAAAATTGAAAATTTCTACAATTTCTACTAATTATTATTTTTGATTCAAACATTTTTAATTCAAAATGTATGTATTGTTAATTTTTTTTTTGAAAAAACTTAATATCGAAAAAGCACGACATCTCCAATATAAATGTATATGGCAGGAAATGCAATAAAATCGATTTTAACCAGTAAGGAAAGTTATGTCACATGGGAAAGGTTATTGTGATAGTTAGTGTGATTAAGTTTGTAAGAATTATGAAAGTTATAGTCGTTCTTAGCCGATTAAATTTTATTTAATATTATTAATCCCTTTTTTCTTATCGTAGAGTTCGACAAATTAGTTTTTGCATTACTCCATCAGCACTTTGGCATTTTGATATAAATTTTGAAATTTCCCAAATTAACCCAAGATTTTTCAACAAGTCCGAAATTGGGCTATTTTAAAATGGTATTCTGTTAATGCAAAAATTAGATAGTGAATCAGTCTATGGAATAGAAATAGTTCAAATGTACTTATTTGAAAGAAAATCAAAACGTGTCCCACTTTACCCCAGGCTCCCCTAATAATTTCATCAGTATTGAATATTTCAAATATGAAAATTTCTACAATCCAAAAAATACCTAGAGACAAAATATATACCTCCCACCTATTTCTTGCGAGAAAATCGTAGAGAATAAATTATTCTAAAACACTACTGGAGCTATAAGGGCTGAAGAAAAGCCAACTAAACTTTTCTGGTGATTTAAATCCGAGTTTCGGATAATACTAAAACTGATGTCTATTAAAGGAAACTATTATTAATAAAAAAGACATTAAAAAATAAAATTGAGGCAATTTCTTTATGATTAAAAAACTGAAACCGCAGAATTTGAAATATTGCTTTCGAAAACTGAGAAATTTTTCAGATATGTACACGGATAGAAAAGATTTGTTTGAATATGCTTGAATGTAATTGAAAGACATTTCGAAATCACCATACATGTATTACGAATGAAGTGTAATTAAATTCTTGGTCAGATGGTAATAGTGTAAACATTTTATATATTCCCCAGCAGAATCTGTCAAACTTATCATATTACAATACAAACATAAAATTTTAATTGCATTTGAATATACTATTTCTTGATAATTTACTGGGTTATAACTATGTTTTAAAACAAACAGAAGATGCTATTCAATTCTAATTATAACGTATGTTCGCAACGCTCGTCTTCATTCGATTAGTTATCGACAGACGAAGTTGCCAACGTTGCGCAGCATTTTCTACCTAAACCATCTCTTGCCATCGTTTGAACATATTGATGTTTAAAAACAAACATAAAAGAAATTGGATTTAAATAAATGTATTCTTCCAACATTTTTCTTTTATACGAAGTTGGCACTCGTAGTGCAGAATTTTCTATCTACGTCTCTTTTGTCGTCGTTTGAAGTATGTATTGATCCTTTTAAACATACTGATGTTTGAAAAGAAACAAAAAAATGAAATTAAATGTAAATAAAAAATTCTTGCAATAAATTCGAATTCCTTGCGACTTGTACTTGCAGTTTTAATTCACTTATTTATTTATGCATTTAAAAATTTGTATATGAAATCAAATATTATTAAATCCCACTGTGAATGTTCAATGATTTTTAATAAAAATTAATAAAAAAATAATATTTTATTTTAATTTTACTTTTAGAATTCCTTTCCAAAAATATTTATATATGTTTTTATGCAAACATACTACTTTTTGAATTGAAACAACTATATTTCTCGGGAAATTTATTTATATTCAGGTCGTTCTAAATAATGTTATATTTTAAACATATTTATGTTTCGGTCCAAATATTTATTTTGTTTGGATGTAGTAATTATTATGTTTCTATTAGAACATATACCATTTTAAGGAGCAACATCAAAATGTTCCCGTGATATCATAATGTAAATCAGAGCTCATTACAACACTGTTCAAGTCTCAAGACAACCCTGTTTACAAATGATTTATCAGGCTATTATATATTATGTTTACATAAAATCGTAAACATACATGCTAATACCTGCAAAATTATGTTTGAGAGAACCATTTTTTTGCAGTGTGTACACACATAAGTAAATCAATAATATCTTTACAACAATAAATGAGTTCATAAATATAATAACAGCAGCCATTAACAAAATGTACAATTTCCTAAATATTATGAATACGTTCATTTTTTATGTGCAGTCACCATCATGGCGAGACTCTTGAGAGTATTATTTCTTTGGCTTTGCACTGGGGTTTAACAGTTCACATAAAGCCACTTTAAGCAATTTGCTCCTCTATAAGTGTGGATGCTTTGGCGCCACTGCAACGAGTTTCACTCAGACGTCTCTCTTCCCGCTGCCTATAAAAATGCAAAGTCCCTGCTAAACATTTTCACAAGGACTCACGCACTGCTCAACAGGTTATAGGTAGGTGTGTTTATGCTACTCACGTATCGCATCCGACGGGATTTTAGAGATTTTCCTGCACTGCCAAATGCAGTGCAGCGGAAGCGCACATTTTTCAGGAACGCGCGAATTGCTTCATTTTCTGCTATTCATACGATACCTTGCGATGTTTAAAATTTTCAACCAACTGGGAAATACCATGCACAGATTGAGGTGCATAGGCAGCAGAGGTTCCATATTAAACTTCATATGGATGCAAAAGTTCAGTCCGAAACATAAGGAATTTTTGACTGCTTTTGTAAGATATAAATAACACTGTGTGCACATATTTTACCATCAAAAATGAATATGATATATTTATATGGATTTTCACATTCTAAGAACAATGGATACTTCTTACATTTCCTGTTTCAAGGATATTTAACGAACACGAGTTTTTAGGCACACTTTTGCTTAATTGACTTTAAATATAAAATCACACTCATGTCATATTGAAAAAAACCTTTCATGGTTCCCGAGCAATATTGTCACTCTACCACCATTGTGGTAGAAATACCTGTTTTTTTGTACATATCCCAATTTTTACCATTTTTACCACGGAAAGATCAAAATCTACCATTTTTAAAATTATGTAAAATTTCTTATTTTTGTGCTCATATCAAATCAAACCAGTTGGGAAGGTTAAATCACATGGGGAATTTTAAAGTATGGACATGTTATAGTAGGGGTTATTATGATAGTTAAAATTATCAAAATTATAGTCGGTCTAAGCCGACTATAAATACTCTACCCGTATGTGTTACCATTCAAAGTGGTATATAGGTCACCAGGGTATACGAATCCTGAAAATAACTACAAACTTCCAGACGCTGAAGAATTTCCATTCATTTGATACCCATATTTACAAATGGGTAGGTGTACCGAATTTCGATTTTTTTTTTTGGGAACCACAAGTCGTTTCGCGGGAAAACATTATTTTCATGTATTTAAGCATGATTTCAATATATATTTGACTAAAAAAGTTTACCTAAGCACGTATACAGTAAAATCAATCTGTAGATGTAAATTTTATATGAGGTATTTTAATATAAATGGTCAGATCACAGGTCACAATGGACCGAATTTTGTCGCACATACAGCGTAGGTATATAAGTAATCTAAATTATGAGTTTCATTCATCTAACTCTTCAATTTGTTAAGAAGTAGGGATTTCAACAGACAGACGGACATCGCTAAATTGATTCAGGGGGTCATGCTGATCAAGAATATATATTCTTTTCCATACCGGAGATGCTTCCTTCTGGGTGTTACAAACGGCGTACCAAACTGAATATACCCTTTCACTCTTAGTGTAGTGTATAAATATGGGATGAAATAACCCTAAGTATAAAAATATAATCACAGCAAACACTGAAATAGATATAGGCGGGTGCCTGTTTTTGATAGCACGCACGGGCACACAAAAAGCACGGAAAAACCTGAAAAAGCAGACGAAACGTGTAAAATAATATCGGAACCGTTTAGATTTTTGGAACCGGAATCGTTAATAAAAATGGTATCGGAACTGGAATCGGTACCCATATATTTTTTTCTGTTTGGAATCGGAACCACAATTTTAAAAATCTCGGAACAGATATTATACACGCACAGACACGACAACAACTAGCACGCACTGAGATTTACATGCACGAATTCAGATTTTTGGGCGTGACACGGAAAAAGCACGGCACGCGCCCATCTCTACACTGAAGTTCAAACATGTGCCTTTTGAGGTGCCTATATAATGAGCCATTGGATTTAAAATAAGTCAGAATTAATTTATTTTGAATGAAAATCAATGATAATTTAATTTTTTTTTTGTTTCAAATTCAATTTACAATCTAATATACTGATTCTGAGCCTAACTGGAATATAGATATTTATTGAATTGTTAAAGAAAAATATAAAATTAGTTAAAGCGAATCGTTTTAGAATTATAATATCGACCTTATTTATTCATTAAATATATAAAGAATATAAAAATATATATATATTGCGTATTTGCAAAAAATAAAAATCTACCATTATTTTGTGAAATCTACCACTATTTTTTTTGGCCAATCGAGCAATAATAATAATAAAAATTTTAAAGTGACAACACTGTTTAGGAATCCCGGTGTTCATCGGTATCCCGATGATAATTTTTAAGTTTCCCTAACCGAAAAGTTTAAGCACAGGAATATTGCACACTTGGATACCGAAAATAAATTCTCAAAAAAGGGACTTTTCAAGCACAAAAATGTGTCGTTTTAAACTCATATCTCAGAAACTGTAAAATGATTTTTTAAATTTGTTTTCAATAGATGATGGGTGGTTTTTAATGCGTTTTGCATTAAAAAAAAATAAGTGTGATATATATTCAACGCTTACCAGACCATAGTCCAAACACAGGGAATATCCTTGAAACTGAACGTTTAAAATCCCAATTATTCATAGAATTTTCAAATCGATAGGACTATGTAACTTTCATTTCTGGTGTCGACAATTTGTTGTCAAATGTGCACAGTGTAATCAAAATGTTGTTATTTTTCGGAAATCTTTTGAAATCGCTGGATTTTTATGCAGCAAACTCTGTGTTGGGTATGCAAAGAAAAACAACAACAAAAAAGTGGTTTTCGTGACACAGTCAATGCATCATGGTGAAGAGCATAGCAACAATTGCCAATGTCAGCGTCTGTACGATGTCTGTGTTTGCATTGGTATCCGGCAACAGCTACAGGTTTGTGCAAACTGCTACGGTGACTGATTTTTCGAAATTGTTGAATTCCCGACTGAAGGGCAGCCAGGAGTTATACATACACCTATAAATCTTAAGGAACGTTCGTATTTACCGGGAAAATGTTTATAAACATACAAAAGGAACGATGGGGAGATAAAATGTTTGTTTTTTTTTATTTGGTCTACTATAGAAGTTGTGAAGGCATATTTGGATATATTTCTGGAATTCCTTATTCCTACACACTTTTTTAACTTCTGAGTATAAAATTATGTTTTACCGATTAATTTGACTTGTTAAACAGTTGATTGGTTGAAATATTTAATATTCAATTGTAGTATTTGGAAATTTAGAGTATATTCTGTTGAGATTGGTTGAGATTGTAACCCAATTTTAAACGTTTCTTACGATTTGTCGTATTTTTTGCATTGAAAAATGCCGACATTGTCAGAATATAAAACGTGATATATTATGACAATTCTCAAACATAAAAATTTTAACTTGGTAATTAAGGATATTAATTATTAGTTGCAGATAAAAATGTTCAATGGTGAATATCGCCCATGTACAATGTTCGGACATCTGTGTATTGAATGCAGTTGAGGCATGCTGTGAATGTTATGCTTTATTACTCCCACATGGGAAATCTTAAATTGTAATTGTTCTATGTGTGTGCATTCAATTGAATATTGTTTAATTGCGCCTGCATTATGTGTATACTCAGTTAAACCATTAAAGTAATTATGGCAAATCAGGGATGACATAGTAACTCAAATATGAAACCATTTTACAATATCTACACAATTTCAATAATTTCTTTAAGTAATTTATTCTACGATTCACGCGCAATTAACTGATTCAATATGAGGTGGGTCATTTTAGTTATTTATTTTTCTTTATTATTTGAATTTTTTTTCACAAAAATCACTATACTCGAAATGAATAAATGACTATACTACCAATGAATAAAGTCAGACATGTCTTTTTTTATAATTACACAAATAAATCAAATATAGACGATTAAAGCAACATCAATTAGAGCGCTGACAGTTCGTTAAACTCTTGGAACTCCCACACGGACGTGAACTCATCGAAGAGTTATTCACACTCTGCAATTCGTTGGCTTCAAATATGAAACAAACATGCTGAAATATTTGATAATTTCGTGGTATGTACGCACATTCAGATTCGGTTCAGGGTCAAGGCAAAATATCTTTGCATTAACCCACACGTAAGTTGACTGAGTGAACTGTACAAATAGAATCCCCCGCCTAAGCAAACTTCAACAAAACAATTGAATTCATTGGCCCCATGGATATAATGTTGGCTGGCAAGCATAATGTTTACTATTAATTTAATCACCAACACAATATTGTACATTTTACATCTATACCGTATAGACATAGTTTCAAAAGTATTGTTTCCAAGATTGTTTCCAAGATTGTTCACAGTTAGCTTTACTTACTGTCAGTTAAGAGAAGTTAGGCTCAAAAATTTAAATGAAAATTATCCCCTTTCATGAAGGGACACTTTTGGTATACTTGGCTATTACTCCAAAACCAGTATTATGACGTCTGAAATCTCCATGAAATCACCATGACCCTTTAAGACGATTACAGAACAACTACTAGAGTTAGATCTATGAAACTCTAAATTTAGATTACTTGTATACCTACGATGTTTCAACAAAAAAATTGTCATTTGTGACCAGAAAACCGACTCAAAAGTTTTAAAAATATATACTTAAAAAAATAATGTAGTATGTGAAATCACAGCTCATTTTATTAGATAAATTATTTAAGGCTTTCCTTTTTTATAATAAAAAATAATAAAAATGTATACAGTAAAAAATGCGACAATTAATGAAATACTTTTCCTAAGTTTTAATTTCGTAAAATAGACGATTTATTGTAAATCTGCGTAAATGCATTGAATTTTATTCGCAAATAAATGGCGTGTGTAATAGAAGTGTGTAAAATTATTAAAAATGATTATTACATAAAAATTTTGAGTGTGTGGTCAAAGATGGAATAGACCATCACGATATCGATTAGTGCATCATTTAATACAAAAGAGTATGAGGGTGATTTAATCATTTGTCAGATGTTAAAAAGTTCTTTTGTACTATATACTCTGTTCTCACGATTTTTTCGACAAATACACTTACTTTTTTGTGTAATTTATGCATGTTTTATTTTGGGTGTACCAATGATGAAAAAAAATATTAATATAAAAGTATTAAATTATTTTGAATGTTGTTCTCTATGTAACAGTTACTGAAAAATATAAGACTATGATGATAAGAATATAATTTGGAATTGAATATTAATTTGGAACTCAGCATATTCCACAAAATATCGTCAATGAGGGATGAACAAAAATTTCTATCTAAACTGTATTTTTTTGGGTAACTTGGCGAAAATAATTGGATACTCGTGAAACGCTTGGTTCTATTGCAATCAACACTTTGCCAGAATAATAATAATAATAATAATAATATGCATTTCAAGGATATTCTACTGAAAACTATTATCTAGTAGTCCAGAGGTAAGAGCACCAAACGTTCAATAGACTGCTGACAGCTGCGAGATAACACAGAAAAAATAACAATTTAAATTTTCAAACTTCAATAATAACAACAGCGCTCAATTCAATTCTACGAAAACATTAGTGATGGGCAATGTTTGTACTCTGTAATCACTTTTATTGACTGTGAATGTTACTTTTCAATAACAATAAAAAATACCTGTGACTCTAATCACAGTTGTAATTCTATAAATGCATTTTACCGGGTACCAGGTTTAACCATACCGGGCATACCCGGTACACACTAAAAAGTTTCAATCAAACTTTTAAGTAACAGTAAAAAAAAAAGTCATTGCTACCAAAATATCGACACATCCAAACGTTTCCAGTTTTACAGGAAAAATATAGTTTATAAGAATTTTCGGCCTTTGCGTGATAAGAAAGTTCTCACACTTAAAAATCTCTATTGAGATATTTTTCACCAGTGAGAATTTTTTTCTCGTGAGGGAAAAATCCCTCGCGATGAAAATTATGCTTTAATTGTGTTCTTATATACTCATTAACTGAATAATGTACTGATTTTTTTACTATATTAATGTATTTAATACATTTTACTAAATAAATTTAATTAATTTTACTTATTTACAAAAATGTATAAGAAAAAATTAGGGGTTTTAAGAGAAATTGTCAGATTTTGAGGTACCGAAAGAATTTGAGGTATCTAGAGAATTTGAGGGATTTTGCGGAAATTTAGAGATTTTGAGGTACTAGAGATGTTGGGAGAATTGCATGTGGGAAAAAGGTATTTAGTTTAAGTATTTCATCTGTCGACGCTGACACATCTCTAGTAAGCAATATGATCTCTGAAAAACTGCTTTCATTTAGCTCAAATATCCATAGAAAATGGCCAACCCGAGCACAGTTGGAGTGAATGAATTTTTTTCGTATCGCTATTTACGAATCGCACATTTTTGTGTTTTTTCCAAAATGTGTGTGTGTGTGTTTTTTTTTTCATTTTCGTCTTTGTTACTATTCCAGAGATGCTGACTTGTATTCATGGATTCAAAAATAATTCAGTTTCAACTTCATTCATTTTGCATTTTCTTGCAATTGCAATACAGTGCCATAAATTTATCATGACTGAAACGTTTGTTTCTTTTGAAGGGTATATTGTGTTTCAAAGTAAAATAGAAATTGCAAGTGTCGGATATTTAATGGAACTGGACGGACAAATTGTACACTGTAGGTTGCTTACAGTTTAAACTAAGAAATTTAATATAAAAGGTGCTCGTTTTATCTAAAATAGTAAGCAATACTATGGATTATATATATTATTTGCATTGATAACTAAATAACTTATACAGTAAATTATGCACTTTAGATATGAACAGGGGATGTGAGTTGTCTGAAAAATTAAATGCTTTGGGGCTAGTTTTTCAAACGTATTGTAAACTTCATTTAATTATTCTTTCCTTTGAATTAAACGACGTTTAAGATTATTAACAGGCTTTTAGTAAGTTTTTAAATGAACACAGACATACATATGACTCCACAGACAAATGACAAATAATTCTCTCAATTATGACTTCTGATAAATGTCATTCAAAATTAAAGAAATTAAAAAATTGTTTCAGAAATGTAATATAAAACGAGTTGGGAAAGTTAGGTCACATGGGTAAGTTTGGTCACATGGGTAAGTTTGGTCACATGGGACGGACTTTTATAGTCGGTCGGGCCCGACTATGGAATACCCTACACCTTTGGTGGGGATATTAATGCGGGATATTTAATTGTATACCTTAATTTTAAAGTTCTTATTTATGCTGAGCCCCATCAACCTCAGAATATTATTCAAATATCAGAAATGTGTCTTATATCCCCATAATTTAAAAAATGTATATAAAAGTAAAAAATAACTAATAAAAAAATTTAGAAAAATAAAAGTGGGCGCCTATATTTAAAATTTTGTAAGGCAAATATTTCATAGATTTGATTTTAATAATTTACGGCTAAAATTTTCACTGTGAAAACCCAGGAAATAATGACAAAAAAAAATGTGGGCGGATCACGCCCATTTTTGAAACACTTATTTTTAGGTGAATTCTAACAATTCTTTTTAAATTTGATAAGTATATCTTGAATATTTTTCGAGTTATTGATTCCTAACGAGTTATATAAAAGAGACTTGTATGGGAGGTGGGTGTGTCCATTGACCGATTTGGCTCATTTCCAAACTCAGTTCCTACTTTTAGCTAAAAAATATTATGACCAGCATTCTGACCAGTATTTCTCAAGTTTTCTCGTATACGGACAGCAAGACAGCAAGACAGACGAACAGATAGACAGACAGACAGACAGACGGACGGACATAGCTAAACGGACACGGGTAGTGATGCTGATCAAGAATATATATACTTTTCCGTACCGGCCACGACTACTAAGGGGCGTTACAATATCTGCACAAACTTAATATAACCTGTACCTGATAGGTTTCGGATATAATAAAGAATAACTTGTGAACCGATGCAGGATACAGAAAATAGTGAACAGTGTTGTTAAAAAAATGTCCTGTCACAAACATTGAGAGTTTAAAAGTAGTTTGAACCTCAAACATCGTCGTTTTAATCACAAATGTATGTTCAATTAGCACTGAAAAACTAGCCCATATACTATTTTTATTACTATATTAAGTCTATTTCTATATAATCATCATCCACATAGTCTAATATACAGTTAAATTATATTAGATTAACTTTAGACTAAAGGGTATTTTCGGTATTAAAATATACGAATGAAACTCGTAAGCAGTTTGGTATTAAATGGGCATGAACGGTCGATTGTTGACTGTGATTCGCACACTTTTGTAAATATACTTCAAAATCTATGGAAGTATTTTAATTTACCAACCGAAATCGACTTTTTTTAAGCAACACCGTTTATAAAAATAATGTTTTCTTGGAACTGCGTTATGGTGCCATAAAAATAATTCGAAACACCTGCCAAATTTTCTATTTTTTTTTACTCTACTGACTTCTGGACCTAATATGTGTCCCTACTAATTTGTATATCGCACAAAAATCAGTAAACATTTAAATTGTATTGAAGCATCTTTTTCCTTATATTTATTTATTAATTTATTTATTTTTTGTATTATGTATGTGCAAGACCATGACAAAGTGTGCAAGAACAAACATTAAAATCATGCCTTTAGTTATTTGTATTACTTAATTAGACAAACACCGTACACCGACAAAAGTACGTTTTTTCTCAAAAAAATAGCATTGTTAAAATTCGGTAGGAACTTTACCGCTTTAGTGCCCAAGACAATGCACCAATTGGATATTAAAGTGCAAACTTTTTGAACTTACAAACAAAACAACTGATAAAACGCGCGCCATTTTAAATTCCCAGATAACCAGAGCGGACAAGTTTATCTACTAATTATTAGTGCTCCTTCGAGAAAATTTGAAAAGAAAATAGAGATTGTCAGACCGACATACATTAAGAGCGACAGTAATTTTTGGCATTTCTGTCATTTACAGCGCCATAATTTGAAAGTCCCATTGCGCGCTCGTGGTACTGTCATCGGTACGATGTCAGCAAATCTCTATCACTATTTTTTTAAAGAAGCATCGTCATGTAAAAAAGTAAATTTTGAGGGCAATAAATCTTTAAATATACGAAACACCAAAAACATTCGCATATTTAATATTTGAACCTTTAATGCAAAGTCTCTTCGGCTGATTAAGCACACACCGTGCCTCACTAAGGACAACATTTAAGGACGCACATGCTGCTGTTAAATCTCAGAGGTCATAAAGGAAACAACATTAATGTGCATCATGGTCAGTGGTATAAAGTTGAATAAAATACAGAATTGGTTGACTGAACTAAAATTGTAACATTTTATAAATTTAAAGAACTTCGAAATATTCGGTTTAAAATCGGTTTAAAATTAATATATTCCACGTACAACTAAACAGTCAATTACACAAATCCTTATTACACCAGGATCAAAGTCTCCTTACAGCAAAGTGTTGTCATTTTATATAAAAAAAAAACCATACACCCAATAACACTACACCAAAACTGAGTTCCATTTATTTATATTATGTTTCCGCTTATGGTACAAATAAGCAACTTGTTTAGATAAACTAACGCACCTGGAACGCACATAAAGGAGGCACATAGAGCTTACGCCAGAGATGAGAAGATTATAGGTGGCATCACCGTAATTTACTGACTTGTTTCCGTTCTTTTATAAAACAGTATTTGTTTGCTCACAGTATTTGATGCCATTGTTTCGGTGCCACCCTATTTAGCCCGAAGGGTCATTTTGGATACGCTTCAGTGAATTTTTATTATATCGCTTTGTTCTTCAAGAAAATCACTCTCAATTTCTGTTTATTCCCTAACTGGCGAAAAAAAAAGGAAATATGCGGGTATTCAACTTGGAAATTAGAGTCGTTCCGTAAAAAGAAAGCTGCAACGCGTGACTATTACGAGACGAAATATTGTGGCAAACGACTTATTTTCCATTGTGTGACTTAGAACAAAGAAAATGCAGTAGGAAACTGTCAACTGTGGGATGCTTGAATAGAAACTTTTACGATTCATCTTCCAATTTAGCGTCGAAACAAAAAGTTTGTCTGTGTCGTGGCATATTCGGATAATTTCGGATATATATTCGGATGGGTAACAGGTGATTGAAGAGGGAAAGCAAACCACTGCAACATCAATGCGCAGTAATTTGATGGGAAAAATCATATTGACATTTCTTTGGTTAATAGAGCTTCTATGATTACATAATTAGTGTCATTGCAATTATCAATTCGACTACAATCAATACAAACACTCACCTGGTTCAATGCATACAGCTGCTATTCCAAGCGCAATGAGCGTCATAAGAAAACCACATTTTGGTGGTCTCCACTGCAATCTGGTGGCAGGGTGGGAACGACTGCGATAATATTCCATGGTTTACAAAAAGCGCTACCAAAAAGCGCTCGACCTTTACAGGATGAGCAAACAAAAAGAAATTAAAAAATAAAATAATTAAAATAAAACACTCGACTAGTCATATGCACTAACAAATTCAAACATTAATACTCTTTACAGAAGGCGTGGTAAATTCTCAAAACAAAATACATCGTTTTTTGAGACGATTTAGCTATTCGTTCGTTCGTCGGTCCGTATACGTGATAACTCGAAAATGAATAGTTTCATTAGGGACCCGAATTCGCCAATAGACACTCTTAACTCTAGTAATATTTAAAAAATCCTGTCTACATCTAATTATTCCAAATTCATCCCATTATATATCCATCTTGTATGTACAGTAGACTGATTCAAAATCCAAAAATGTTAAAATGGTTCGCTCCGTATCGACTTTCTGAAACTAGGACCTATAAAACTAAGAACAAGCCTTTAAAAACAAAAAAAAGGATTCTGTGATATGCGCAAATAGGTCAAAGGACTTTTTTCATATGGCTAAACTTTCCTTTATAGTTATAGTCTACCTCCCCTCATAATGATTTATAGATGATATTTAGGTAGGTTATTAAATGTTAAACATGTACATATTTACTAATGAAAATATTTGAAATATGTCAGAACTTTAAATTGCAATGTAAAAATTATACATAATTAGATATACATGTACTCTGTTTGTTGTAGTGCTTAATAGATGGGCAGTCATTAATTAATTTTTAGTTAGTCAGAAATAAATAGAGCACAAACGAAGCATATATTTATCCACAGAAAAAAATATGAGTGTGACAACATATAACTGCCCAGAAATTCTTTTTTTTATTTATAACACAGTGCAACAAATGTTCAACTTTTTAATAACGATTTTAGGGTAACGTGGGGTCGCTGATCTTGAATCTGAAGTCCGTTTTGCTCTATCAGTTCTGGGTTCTTCACAATTTGGTGTCAAATATGAACAATTTGGGTGTTTAAAGAGAGTACAAAAAATAATTTAATTTCAAAAGATACAGGTTTGGTTTCTTCAGCAATGATGTTTATCATGAACAGGTGCTTTTTTTTACTTTGGCACCATCGTCCCAACGGTTTTCCATAATCCTTGTTTTTTTGAATTTTAACCCTACTAATTACAAATTTTGCCGCGGTAGCTCAGTTGTTAGTGCGTTGGACTGCGAGCCGAAAGGTCTCTGGTTCAAGCCTGGACTGGGGCTAACAACATTTTTTCATAGAAACATTTTTCTATACCGCGCTACCTCTCGGCAGTAAATGGCAAGCCAACGAGAGTAAAACATTGCCTATGAAAAGCTCTCACCCGCCGTTCGGATTCGGCAATAAACTGTAGGTCACACCACTTTGAGTACAAATATAACACGCACAGCTCAAAATGGTGAGAGAGCTCGGTCGAAGTTCTTAAAGGACTGTAGTGCCAAACTATTAGTATTATTATAATTACAAATTTTGACATACCGCGTGAATTCTTGAAAAAACTATTATACTCTCTTCAGCAAATACATTCCCCAATTTACAATTTACCCATATTTACAAATGGGTAGGTATACCGAATTTCGATTTGTTTTTTTGGGAACCACAAGTCGTTTCGTGGGAAAACAATATTTTGATGTCAATATATATTTGACCAAAAAAGTTTACCTAAGCACGTATACAGTAAAATTGATCTGTAGATGTAAATTTTATATGAGGTATTTGAAAATAAGTGGTCGGTTCTCAGGTCACAATAGATCGATCATGCCAATTTTCTTGTTCAGACAGCTTAGATATATAAGTAATCTAAATCTAAAGTTTCATTTCTTTAGCTCTTCTACTTTTTCTGTAATCGTGATTTCAACAGACAGACAGAAGGACAGACAGACGGACAGACGGACGGACATCGCTAAATCGACTCAGGAGGTCATGCTTATCAAGAATATATATACTTTGCCTTACCGGAGATGCTTTTTTCAGGGTGTTACAAACGGCGTACCAAACTAAATATACCCTTTCACTCTTAGTGTAAGGTATAAATATTCGCAGGTGCTGATTTTGATTACATACTCAGTTTTTCCCATAATGATCCACATCTTAGAATACAAAAAATACAGTGATGTTGAGAACTAGTTTTCCAAAAAAACTTTAAACTTATTTATTTTTAATTTATCAAGACTAATAGTAGCGTCGGTAGCTCAAGGTAAGTGCGTTGGACAGCGAGCTGAAAGGTCCCAGGTTCAAGTCTGGACTGGGGCTAACAGCATCTTTTCATAGAAACATTTGTCTATACTTCTCGGACTAAGTTCTTATATGACTGTAACGCCAAACTATTATTATTATTTCAATATTAATAAACTATTGAATGTTCTATCCTAAACCTAAACTATTTATTTAAAAATTTGAATCCAACGAAATATTTGAATTCTAACAATTTTTAAAATATCTCTCTGTAAATGATAATTTTTTTTTTGGAAAATTATATTGATATATGGAATATTTATATGAAACAATTTTTTCGTTTCGTTTGTGTAATTGTAACAACAACAAAGAATTGCTGGATGTTTGCCAGAACAAAAATATTTTTAACAGTCCAAAAAGTTCACATGCTAATTTAAAGAGACGAATATGATATGTTCCATCATGCCCCTCTCTAAATACTGACACTTCCATCATTTTATACGATTTCCGCAACCATAAAAGTATTACATCTTTAATATTACATACTATAATTTTTCCCTGCGTGTTCAGATCAGGAATATTAGGCAGTATTTGAAATTATTGAAATTTATTTGCATGGTTTTGTAAAGGCACATTTGCGGTTGGCCAGACACTATCACATTTAAACAATGTTTACGAAAATTGTGCGTCTAATAAACATTCAGCCATATTTAGGCGGTTTATGTGTTATGCAATATGCTACTAGATTTTGGGAAATTATAATAGCATACGCCTAAAATTATGCAACAAAATGATTTGTTGGCGTAGGTAGCTTTGCGGTGCTGTGTCCGTAAATCTCACATGCTACACCATAAACGCCAAATAACTAACTACGTCTCTACTCCACCATAACTCCTCCCAAAAAAACCACTGCAGGTGTTGCGTATTCAACCAGCTACATTGTGTGAAAGTGTTTTTGCATTTGTCCACAGATCCACAACATTCGCAAAGAGAATTTTAATAATGTGCAATTTTCTGGTTAATTTTCAGTAATAAATTACAGAAATTTCTCATTTGTGCACACTTATGTGTCGGCTGTTATGATATTTTCGAAGGAATATGAACATCTCGTATGTCATGATCAGATGTTTTTAATCATAAACCCGAGTTCTATATAATTTTGAGCTGCTTATTCGAACTGCGTTTTCATTTCAAGTAATGTTTTTTTAGAAAAATGCATTTTTTTATATGTTTTGCATTATTCACTTTATTCTTCAAACAACAGCAAACAATTTATTTATAAAGCTGGAGATTTGATGATTAAAAATTAATACAATAGGGAATGTTATAGCTTTAAGATAAACTAAATATTCTTTAATGTGTGTATATTTAAACAGGTTGAAGTTGAAAAAATGACAATTTATTTTTATTATTTTAAATCATTAGGATCAAAAGAGATTCTACATATTTCGAAAACGGTATTACTTTGTCTGTGCCTTTTATAACTTTTATACATTACATACATTAAAATGCATTTTAATTGTTATTTATAACTGAATTTTTTGCAAATATAGAAAATATCTTTATCAATACATTTCTATAGCATTTCATTCTGGAGACTATCGCAACAGATTGGATGAACACAAAAATATGGTCATGATACATTGAAAAAGTTCATAGTTTTAAAAAATGTCATTTAAAAAGACCGTTCATTTTATTAAGTACTATAACATTTAACTAGATAGTTGTTGTAGTATTTATTTTGTGGTCCAAGCCTTATTGTCGTTGACTTTTATAGTCTGTCAGTATACTCTACTAATAATGTGATCGGCCTTTCTGATAGTTTTGATTAATACGGCCAATGTCCAGCACTATCGATAAACGAAATTAAATCCTAGGCTTATTTATCTTCCAGGAAATAAACGACAATAAGAAGAATCATCCGTTAAAATCATGAAATTCATCCGAGCGAAGAAAGAAAATGGACAGTTGTCGACAATTCAATAAATTATCGACATCTTCTTAACTTAACCTAATACACACTAGAACGTATATTTACAATAAAATATTTGGAATAATTGTAAAATTACTGAGAAAAAAAACTTAAAAATCCTTTTAAACTCCAGTGCGAAACACTATATAATTAAGAAAGTCAGCCGTATTTGAAAACTTTAAACTTCAAAGTGGTTACTTTAAATTTAAAATAAAATTCTGAGTACGCAGCAATAATCAGGAGTCCGAAATCTATCAGAAATGATAAGTTTCGCCGAAATGAGAAGTTCGGTAGAATTTAGAAACCCTCAATTTGTAGAACAGTGTAATCGATTGATTATGGACTTTAACAATTATCGGTTACCGAATTGAGATGGAATGTAAAGCCGTGCATATTATACATATATTTATATATTTTTATATATATATATATGAAATTTCGTCTCAATATATTTTAGCCAAAAGTAGGCTCTGAGTTTGAAAATGAGCCAAATCGCTCAACGGACACGCCCACCGCCCATACAAGTCACTTTTATATAACTATTTAGGAACTAAGAACTCGAAAAGTATTCAAGATATAGTTATAAAATTTAAAACATATTGTTATAATTCACCTAAAAATATGTGGTCAAAAAATGGGCGTGATCCGCCCACATTTTTTTTTTCATTATTTCCCGGGTTTTCATAGTGGAAATTTGATCCGTTAATTATTAAAATCAAATCTATGAAATATTAGCCTTACAAAATTTTAAATATAGGCGTCGTCCGCCGAATTAAACTTTTATAATTTATTAGTTTTTATACTTTTATGTCATTTTTTAAAATTATGGGGATATAAGACGTAAATTTCTGATAGGTGAATAATATTCTGAGGGTGGGGAGGTTCAGCATAATTAAAAACTTTACAATTAAGGTATGCAATTAAATATCACACATTAATATCCCCACCAAAGGTGTAGGGTATTCCATAGTCGGGCCCGACCGACTATAAAAATCCGCCCCATGTGACCGAACTTACCCATGTGACCTAACTTTCCCAACTCGTTTTTATTTAGTCAACTTTAGACACTTCGCAGGTACATTAAAGTGGTGATAATCAACGTTTTCCTTATTTCATTGTAGTCAACATTCTTTTCAATAACGTTGGTCCAATCAAATTTAATGTCGCCTAAATTTCAAATCTGGAATATTGTGTATGCTCTTTTCTGTACCATGAGCGCCCATGCCCAAGCCCGAGACCTTCAAAATCCAAGACTATCGCGCAACCTATGGACTATTAAATGTCAGAGTATTTATTAAAGTATTATAAATTGTTGCTCTATGTATCTAACTCAGAAAAATGTTAATTTCGTAATGATTACTACCAACAGGGGAGAATTTTTTATTTCCCTTCGGCCGGTAAAGTGCAATTCAGACGAACTGTGCAATTCGACCGCAATTATTTTCAGTGTTTAAAAATTTCAATTGTTTTCTTTTCACTAGTGCCTTAAGTTTATTCCAGAAAGTATTTCATTCCTCGATTGTGTTCAAGATGTTTACAACATTTTTAAAATTCAACATAGGCTGTTGGGCAAAAAGAAACATTTGCGAAGACGTACAGACACGTTAGACAACATACAAAAACGCGAGTTTCAAATCACAAACGCAGACAGGTCGCTCAGGAATAACAAATCATCGAATCGCGGTGCTCCATTCGCGATGGGTGCGTTACAAAATTATTCTATTTTGTTTTTTTTTTTTATTATATATATTATTTTTTGTTTGTTTTAAACCTGTACGATTTCTCTTTTTCGTTTTACGTTTTAGTGGCGCAATGCAACCAGACACGGCGTTATGTGCATGTGATTAATTTGTGATTTTACGTAGACTTTTTGTATATTGAATGTTAACAACTATACCGATTTACATGTTTATTTTTGTATAATATCAGTGATATTTTCGCACTATACATTTCACTCGCTTATTACGTTGTTTTGCATCGAAAACAATGCTTTTTATGTATTCGTAATCAAAATCCGGTTTCTTTATATGTAATCGTATCTGTGTTTGATTTGCATTTTTAACTTCTTTATTAAAAAGAGACAGAAAATAACATATGTGCGTGGTTTCAATTACCGATTTTCCAATAATTTTATTGTGGAATTTTTAATTTTCAATATATGGAAAACTTTCACGTTACACACGCGCTTAAGGAGGCTCACAACGTTACGAGTTGTTTCACGATCAGCTAACAATTGACTAACTGATCGTTGGGTCTTCGAAGAAACAAAAGACTTGTTTGGGAAGCAACGAACTCACTCGCGCAAATGCAGACTCTCTGAGAGAGCCAAGGTGGTTGGGCATTCTCTGTGACGAGTTTGAAGTATTTTAGTTTGTGGAACGTAGCGTGTAATATCATCGAAAACCGTTCCACAACATAATGTTATCTATGACAACGCTCTATTCGTTTCAATTTTTCGCAATAACAAAATGAATCCCAAACTTTGTTTTATACAATGAAATATATAATTGATACACGCAAAGAAAAACGTAAATATGCCGTTTAGCTGAAACGCAATCCAACTTCGCAGTATAAATAAACGTTTATCGTTAAAGTAGTTTTTATTTAGCCTGAATGACTGTTCGTTTACCCTTCAAATGTACCATGATTCTTTTGCGGCAAATACATGAAACGTATTCCAGAATCCTGACATTTCGGGACCCCGGAGAAAACCAGTACCGAAAATCATGTAAAGAAATTCCACGTCAATAGAAATACCGTCCAGATAAAAGAAAAATTACTAAATTCTAAATTGGAAGCCGTTAGCATATTTTCCTTATTTTTTGATGAACACCACAGCTATTATTTTTCACAAAGCTGTATGTTTAAACTTTTCTTTTATGTTATCTGAATACACATGTTCATAATTTTATAATTCGGGATTTCTTTCTCTTATCCCGAAATTCCCGAATTTGTCAAAATGCTTCGGGATTTGAATCTCTAGTTTATATTAAACTCTCAGTTTTTGTCACTCTGTCAGTTACATTCAAGCGAATGCTTGCCATATAATTCCGCGCAACTTTTCCAAAAGAAATATGTATGTTATATAGCACTTTTAATAAATGGAAATAAATAAATGATTGATCATGGTTGTTTGTAAAACAAGTTATGGACATTTTTATTTTTTACATATTTAATTATTCTTCTTTTTTTATTTATCTTCGGGCTGAGTTTCTTCTTATGTATCATTGATTATGCTATCATTGATTATTACACATAGAATTGATATTTGTTGCGCCAACTAACTTATTCGGCTCTCTCAACCGTGTTTGGACTACTACCAATTTCGAACGGTTTTAGAACAATTTGGTATGTATGCAGACTCAAGCGCCAACCGAATATGGCAGTTCCACCAACAAAAAAAATCGTATAAAAATCGATTTAACCGATTAACCGTTGGTTGTTTCAACTAATTTTTTTGTTTTCCAACCTTATGTCAACAGAGGATTTTTTGTGTGTAGTCTTACATAAAATATAATTTAATTTTAATACAAATGTTATATTTGTCGCAGTGTATTTTGACACACATTGAGAGCAAATGAACATTCTTTCAGAATAAATAACACTGCTTTTATGATAAACGTTATTTTTTACAGCAAACATGTAAATTTTACCTTAACTTTTAACTTAAATCAGACGACAAATACGTTTGTTGTAAAAAAACATTCGTTATCCGCAAAATAAATCCACAAACGATCTAATTTTTTATTTGTGAGTATCGAATTTTCTTTTTGTGTATAAATATTTAAATTATAAATATTTTATATAAATTAATCATTCTTGTTCTGAGCGCTTTTTTCGATGACATCATCAGCTCCTAAAAAAAATAACAAACAAATGGCATTATTTCATTTAAAATTTAAAATAATCAAATCGTGTCATTTGGTTGCTTTGCACTCTTTGTTGTAACATACATAGTGAACAACAACAATAAAAATTGCAATATCAAATCAAATGGATCAACAAAATGTACTCGGCTATGGCTACGACACATGAATACATAGCCCCAAGCCATCCTCGCACTCAGGAGGAGCTATAGAGGTTTCTGACCCCCTTCCTACTTCTAAAAATTTCATTTTTTATTATTTTTTTTTATGATAATGCAACCCAAAACGTGTTTCCAGTTAAAATTTAGAAAAATCACTTGAATGTAGTCCGATTCGCATCACTCTTTTGATGTTAAATTTTATATCATTTTAATAAATAATTTCATTGTGTACTTACAGGATGGACTTATTTAATAAACTATTTAACTCAAGATCATTAGGTTCTTTCCTTGGCATAACTCGACCAGTTACAAGACCAACATGACCAGTTCATTACCAGATCTACTACATAAATACTGACTAGGGTAGTCGATTATGTGTTGTTTTCAGTAACTAAGTTTGTAGCCGCGGTGGCTCAGTGGTTAGTGCGTTGGACTGCGAGCCGAAAGGTCCCCGGTTCAAGCCTGGACTGGGGCTAACAACATCTTTTCATAGAAACATTTTTCTATACCGCGCTACCTCTCGTCAGTAAATGGCAAACCTACGAGAGTAAAACCATTGCCTATGAAAAGCTCTCACCCGCCGTTCGGATTCGGCAATAAACTGTAGGTCCCACCACTTTGAGTACAAATATAACACGCACAGCTCAAAATGGTGAGAGAGCTCGGCCGAAGTTCTATACAGGACTGTAGCGCTAAACTATTATATTATTATTATTAAGTTCATAAGTTACATAATTTTAATCACTAAAAAATATTGTTTCATTTGATTACTGACATATATGAATTTCAATTGCTTCAATTCCCAAAAAAAAATCCCATTTTCCCACGGAGTGAGAACAAAAATACCTCCTTAAATCCCATGGGAAAAAAAATCCCAATTGAAGTGGAAAATACTATCTAAAATCCCAAAATCCCAAATTAAAATATTATAAAACTTTGTCACCTAAGTTAAATCGTTAGATTATATATAAAAATACATTTAACGATATTATAATTTAATTAAAAAAATATAAGAATATTTACAAATTACCATCTTCATTATTATCATCAGTGTTATTATTTTTAAACCCATACATTTCATTTGTAAATAATTCAAAATGTGTTTTATTAAACACTGCATCAAAACAATTTTTTGACTCTGTCAGTCGTTTCACATGCATTATTGACGATAACATTTCTGTTGAAAGTCTATTTCTTGTTTTATATTTATTTATTTATTTATTTATTGAGAAAATATCCTTTCCACATTTGCAGAAGAGTGCGGCAAACATCAAGTAAATGAAATTAGTTTTCGCATTTCAGGACACAGAAAATTATTATTTTCATTTTTAGAATTTAAAATGGCTTGCCAAAATTTTGTAAAATTTAAATCATTGTTTTCTTTGTGTTGTTTAATTTTCTTAAATTCTAAATGAATTTTGTTAATATTTTCATTGCTAATTATGTGCGGAACTAAACGAACTAATGGTATAATGCTATTATTTATTATATTTTTTGGATCTAAAACGGTTACTTCTTTTAATATATCCATAATAATTAATTTTATTTATTATAAACAATATATATATAATTATATAATTATAGATACTAAAAAATCATATGAAATTGCAATTAAATGAATTTTTTTATATTGGAAAAAAAAAATCCAAATCAATTGAATATCCCATGGGAAATCCTAATTCCCATGGAAAATGTAGTTTGATATTTTATGTCAAGTTTCGACTTTGGTTTCATTTCTCTTTTTTTGTGACAGATGTCGATACCTTCCAGGCAAAACATCGTAACCAACATTTTGGGAATTTTTGTTTTATTGCAGTTTTGGAAACCTCTTTGTGAGTACATGTCCCTGCAATGTCATGTTTTGGAATTTCACGATCCAAATTTAAAATAAATCCAAATAACACTTATTATCGCAACTACGTTTTTGAAAAATGTTGGTTACGATACAAAATTTTTTTTTATTTTTAATCCAATTCGGTGCGCTGTTATAAGGGTCACAGAAGACATTCGAACTATAAACTCAATATTTAAGACACATCTTAGGTTTGTAGATGCGGACTATTTCACGTCAGAATGGCCACAAAATTTTAATATTTCTTTTAGTGTCTACTTCTAGAATTTTTAACTCCTTCATTGGTAATGGTAGAAAAACTTAAAATACGAGTATTTGTAGGGAATATGTCCACATTTAAAGTAAAAAAAAATAAAATAAAATTTATTATGTACTTTCAATACATTTTTCCATCAAAATATAGTATTGACCACTGACTAGTCTCATTTTTAATAAACATGTGTCAAAATTCTCCCATACTTGTTATTTCCCGGTTGTCATTCGAAGGTATCGAAGGTAAGGTATCGATATAGGACCGAGTTTAGTGAATTCAAAGTAGATTTTTTCGAAAAAGTTTTCATTCATAGATTTGTGTTTTTATTTGTAATTTATTCATATTGAAAAATGAAAACCCGTAGCTTTGAAACACACTTTGGATTTTTTTTAACCCCCTAAAAAAAAATTCAGCCTGTGAACATGCCTTTTACCATGAAGACGGCACATATTAGTTTCGAGCACCGGCTGTCTTAAACGGCCTACAGTATGCGCGCTGCAGTATCCAGCACTTACTGGAATTTAGTGCCGCGATAGTTTTTAGAGTGAATTAAATAGTTATTTTATGCTAAGAATTAAAAAAAAATGTGAATTTCATGGTGTGGTACGAAGTGACGAAATATAATATCCGTAAATCGATTATACTATTTTTTTATGTAAAATTAAATAAAGACATGTTAAAATAACTCTTAAGAGATACATAAATACTAAAAATTTAATAAAAGTATATTTGGAATCATGATTATCAAGTTTTAGCATTTTCAAATTAATTGTTTCTGAAATCAATAAAAAATAATTTTTAAATACTCTTCAAATATTATGATTGCAGGATCATATCATAAGAAATATATACCATTTCGTGATTAAACACGTATACCAGAACCAATTTTGTTATTCTTGCTCTCTTTACAAATTTATCACAATCATAAACAACCGAAAAACACTTTTTTTTAAATAAACACTCTAAATAATAAACACCCAAACTACAATTTTTAATATTGTACACTCAGAAAAACAAAATTCTAAAATAAAAATGTAGATTGTTAAAATATTGTTAAAGTAAATTGTTATTTCAAGAATGTATTTTTAATCTTAAATTGAGTATTTGAAATTGATACATTAAGTATTATTATGCTTAATTTAACAATTTAATTCAATAATCATAAATATCTCTATTTTTTTAATTTAAGTACGTCGCGTTGTTGGGAACGTTTTAACCCACATCAATTTTTGAATCAAAGTATAAATTGTTGGCATTACAATTTTTTTCAGTGTGTAATGCTTAAAAATACATATTTTAAATCTAGACGAGGAATAATAAAGTAATAAAAAATGTTTGTATATAATATTATTTCATTGTCGGGCTTTCAATCTCGGGATCAACCCGGAAATAATTCGGAAATGAAATAAATTCCAAATTACTAGTCGTTCTTTTTTAATTGTTCGCAATTTTATTAAATACTTTTAATTATATTTTTACATGTGTATATTAAAAAAATAACAGATAGAAAAAATTAGTAATTTTTGGTTGTAAATATGTTCGGAATACAAATCCGCGATCTTTGTATGATTTCCCGATGGACTTCAATATTCTAGTCAAGACTCATCCTTAGTTTTTTGATATTGTCTAAAATTTTGGAGCTATAACATACAATAAAAAAATAAGAAATTATCGTGTTTTTCTACATATTTTAAATTTCGTAAAAAAACGTAAATTTTTGATATATGATATTCTGACGGAGAGGGTGATTCAGCCTAATTTATAAATTTGGCATACAATTAAATATTCTACATTCATAACATCACCAAGGTTAGGTAGGGTATTTCATAGTCGAACCCGACCTACTTTAATCCCGCTCACGTGACTTAACTTTCCCCACTCGTTTTACTTATTTTTTTATTTTGTTCTTATCAAATATTACGTATTGTAACCAATTAAAGAACGACGAGTATCGTGTCTTTAAATGTCATACTTATATCATATAATTTAATTACATTTTCCATATTTTTAACAAAAGAAATTCAAGTATATACCATGTATATGCCATTTATGCTAATCATTGTGATATAAGGTTTTTAGAAATAGAGTGTGAATGCATTACGTCTACTTTTGAAAACATTACAGAAACTAACCACAAAAAAGTTATTCTTCCAGTCTATTGGCTTTTTTTTATTTGCAATTTGAATTATTTTTTAACATTTTTATTATTCGAACAGTAAAACGGTCCAACTCACGAACGATTATCGCCAGAACCGAAATATATATATACGAAATATTATTGATCTGTCTATCCGTGCCAACTCTGTATAAAAATATTCTCTCCGAAATCTGTTAAATGTCGGAACGCTAGATAAGGTTATCAGTTTAAGAGATAAGAAATACGGAATTGTAAACAATTCTTTGGTGTTCAGTTTCATTTCAACTACTTACTATGTGACACAAAATGTTTGTTTTAAATACAACATAAAATAGTTTGACACATGTAAGCTTTTGATATAAATCGCAAATTATTCATTCGTGTGTCGTATCAAATGTATTATTTTTCAAACAATTACCAACAATTAAAGTATTCTCAAGTTTAATACAAAAAAATAGATGTAATTTTGTTTTATTCGGTGAGTTGTATTTGCAAAAATCTTGTATTGTGAAACATTCCCTCGATTTACGATCCATAATTAATTATTTTGTATTTTTAATTCTTGATTTCATTCTGAAAATGAAATAGAATATTGGTTACAACAAAAATGCAATAAAAATCCATTTGAAATAGGCTACATGTTTCATTTATGACGTTGATTACGAAAATGACCTCAGTTTCATCAAATTGGCTCCAGATATATCCCATTTTTAAATTTCCATTAGTTTGTTCTTTTTTCAGATTCCAACTTAAGAATATAATGAAATAATCTATTCGATGTTAGAGACAGAAAACCTTGCGCTACAATACAAAAATTTGATTTTATTTGTGAAAAAATTTGCTTACAATATATACACACAAAAAATAATTGCTTGGCGTGCAGTTGTTTCAACTAATATTTATTTGTATCTACCAAATGTAGTTCGCCTTCAGTGAAAATTATATGTGGCAAACTATATCATGAATCGTAACGAACTATTAGTTTATATTTTTATTATTTCCATTGCTACGACAACTAAATTTAAAATGAGACATAACCAATATTTATTTTGCTTAACAGATAGTTATATTGACTAAATGATATACCATTAGGTTGTTGCAACCAAAATATATTTGATTCAACTGCGAAATCAGCTGTTTTGTAGAAAAGCAGGACAACATCAGTTGCACAAGCATCAGATTTTTCAATCATTTTTTGTGCTGCGGACAGCACATTTGAATTTAATATTTATTTATAAGAATATTTTATTTTATTAGAATATATTATAAATGATTTTTGATAACATCTCGATCATATAATAATATGATATCCAATCAGTTTTTTTTTTTTTTTCATAAGTGTCAGTCAGGTTCCATTAAGTGGGCTTTCAGATCAGGATGGATTAGGATGCCTTACGTGGGTTGAAAATTAGGAATACGCTGGTCAATACCGATCAGGATCATTTCAGGTGGCCTTTGGTTAGGATACCTTATCGTATTCTGTTCAGGGAAGGATGTAAAATACGGCTAACCTTAACCAATTTCCACTAGGTGTAAAACAAATTGTTTTAAGGGCCTATTATTTCTTATTGTTCGCTTTGTTCATGCACAAATATACTTTATTCAACAAGATACACGTTCTTGTTATTTGGTTTCCATCTGTTGTATTTCTATACGCAGCCCTAGCGCTCCAATGCGTTCCAAACAGAAGTCAGGTTCACAACGAGTTGTCGCCAATTCCGTATGAAGTATATACAGATCGGAAAATGCCGACGAATCGTTGTGCAGTAAATTCGCTGATTTCGTGTACTTAAATTGTCTATCACAACTAAACAATTCCCGAATATTTAATTGTGTCAATTTAATTTATTAGTCGTGTAAACTGTTACGTCGAATCAGTCGAATGTTGACAGAACTAAATAAATCGGTTGACAAAAAAACGGTTGCCCCAACTGATTCGTTCTTTGCGTGTATGCAAAAATATATCAAAAGTTCACAAAAAAATATATACCTATAAAAAAAAAACATTATTAAAAATGTTTTTCTATCAAATAGCAACAACAAACAGTTTTAAAAACTCGAGTTTTAGTTGAGCCATAAGCATTGTAATTGTAATTATTCAAAGAAATATGGTTATTTTATGTCATCTAAATAATTTTTAAAATCCCGAGACTACTAATATCTCGGGATTCAAATTGTTAAATACCGAATTTTTGTGATTGAAAATGGTGCGGGTATCTATTTGTCTTTCATGAAGTTCCTCTATTAACCCTAATCGTACTAGTGTGATCATATGGTCGCAGTTGTGATGATGCTCTGATTTTTATCGGTTTTTACTGTATTTTCACACATCGTCCTGGGATATCCTTACACCCAATAAAAAATAAATGACATATTTGAGTTGTTTTATCGTCATAATTAATTGATTTAGTTCCATCTCTAATTTCGAAAAAAAAAGTAAGGAGGATTTGGATAGAAAAAAAAGTGAAATTTGACCAGAGCTCTCGATTACCCGGGTGCCCGGGTATCCGGGCTACCCGGGTTTTTCGATCTACCCGGGTAATATCCGGGTTGTTCAAATACTCGAAAAACCCGGGTATTAAATGTTCGAGCTACCCGGATAATTTGTTCGTTGTTCGAGATTCGAGTAGCTCGTTCGTTCGTTCGTTTGTTCGATTGACGATTGTTCATTTGATAGCTTGTTAATTTGTCTGTCCGTTCGTTTGCTTGATGTGGGAGTTGGTCGGAAGTGGTTGTAAAAATGTGGGTGGACAAAAGTGGGTGGGTGGGCAAAAGTGGGCGAAAAGTGATAAAAAGACCGAAAAAAATTTTATTGCAGAAATCGGTAGCAGACATCAAGGGAAATCGAATGGTACCACTCTCAGTGGTTTTTGACCCCCTTTTGGGGGACCAGGAACACTCCAAAGGATACCATTAGCCTTCTAATGATGTATGCTATCGATTTCCGAAATAAAAATTTTTGGGTCATAAATGGGTTTTCGACCCCCTTTTGGGGGTCAGGAACCACTCCAAAGGGTACCATTATCCTTCTAATGATGTCGGCTATCGATTTCCGAAATAAAAATGTTTGGGTCATAAATGGGTTTTTGACCCCCTTTTGGGTGTCATGGATCACTCCAAAGGGTTCCAATAGCATTCTAATGGTGTCCGCTATCGATTTCTGAAATAAAAAATTTTGGGTCATAAATGAGGTTTTGACTCCCTTCTGGGGGTCATGGACCACTCCAAAGGGTACCATTAGTCTTCTAATGAGGCTCGCTATCCATCACGGACCACTGAGAGTGGTACCATTCGATTTCCCTTGATGTCTGCTACCGATTTCTGCAATAAAATTTTTTTCGGTCTTTTTATCACTTTCCACCCACTTTTGCCCACCCACCCACTTTTGTCCACCCACATTTTTACAACCACTTCCGACCAACTCCCACATCAAGCAAACGAACGGACAGACAAATTAACAAGCTATCAAATGAACAATCGTCAATCGAACAAACGAACGAACGAACGAGCTACTCAAATCTCGAACAACGATCGAGCAATCGAGCTACTCGATCAACGAACGAGCCATCGAGCTACTCGAACAAACGAGCTAGTCGAATAGCTCGAACAAACGAACAAACAAACTACCCGGGTTTTACGAACTACCCGGGTAGCTCGAACATTTAATACCCGGGTTTTTCGAGTATTTGAACTACCCGGGTATTACCCGGGCTTTCGAGCGACCGGGTACCCGGGCTACTCGAAAATACTCGTATGAAATTGAGAGCTCTGAATTTGACATACATGTGTTGAGCTATGTCATATTTTTGAAAATAGCTTGAATTGTTGAAATTAGAAAAAACACGAAAAAAATTATAGATCGTTTGCGGAAAAATAATTTATTTTGCAAGCATTTTGTTCGAGTTTTATATATTTTGAGTTCTATATGAAAATGTATTAAAAAGCAAGTAAGTATTAGAAAACATGCGATGAATATTTTTAATTTATATGGCATTATTTTTATTATAGGATTTTAAAATATTTTAATTAGCTCGCTTTCTTGTATGTCTGTTCGTCACAAATTGTTAATTGAATTTAAATTAACTTCCAGATGAGCTAGAGACTTAAAATTTTAAACATAGCATAAATTTATATAGCATACACATATATTTTTTTTGAAGACAAGCATATTGTTTTTGGGATATACGTTCCTAATATCTAGATAATGTGTTAATGACCTAGAACCTTTGGAAAAAAACTATTCTTTTGTCATATTATTGGTCACCTAATTCGATACTTCAACTGTCCTAAAGTTTAAAAAAAAACTTAATGATTTTTTTTATTATTTTTCACTTTTCAAGCCGCCATATTTTGGGAACAACAAAAGTCAGAGATCCTAAATTTTGCATATAAGTTTAATATAAGAGACTATTCTTCAAATGATTATCAATTTCAAAGAGGATGTTAAATTTCGTTGATTTAAAATGGAATATCCAACATCAAAACTAATGTTCACTATTTTCTTATTATGGTTATTAAAAGTGGTGCATAATTCATTTTAACTATATATGATGAGGAAATATAAAAATGGCAAACAAAATTAGTTGGGTGCGCATTTTAGTAAATTTGTGAAAGGGCACAAAAAATCAATCGTTCCCCCAAGCCGTAGTTCTGGATCCGCCCTTGAATAATACGAAAATAATTTTTATTTTCAGATATCACCGAGCTAATTACTAGATCTGTAAATATAACATCGGTACTTTGAGGTGTCCTAGCAGAAGCGACCACCGCACGCACATCATGTGCCGAATGCGTCAGCAAATATTGGTACCCATTGCATTGCTGTCTATTATTCGAAATCACCATGGTTGTGGCGCAAGTATCCAGATTCATCACCAATCTGCACAAAACGATTTCCTCGCCGACGAACTGCCGCAGGAGAAAATGGATCAGTTAAAGCTGCCGAGTGATCAAACGCTGCTCGTGCGTCTACCTTCAAACACACTGCTCAAGTATAATGCATTCAAGGATGTATCCATTTTACATTTCCGCGTTCCACACGATACCAGGACGGCATTTTTTACTTTTAAAGCATTTGAGGAATCTAAAAGTGCATTTCGTAAGTAACAAAAATTTATAAGCACCGATATATTTTTACTAATTATTAATATAATTGGCAGAAAGAAAATGCAAACATCGTGACGTAACGTTACATTTAAAGGCTGGGAGCTATCCTGTTATTAGTCCAGAGAATATTACGTTTCCGAGAAATTTCCTAAATGCTAATGAAAGGTATTTTTGTTAAACCCTAACTTAAATGAAATATATTTCACAATTTTTATATATACAAAAAATAATACAGTTCTTTACACAACTAGTTTTCCAAACAAAAAACTGGAAATGCAATTTTATTTTAATTCTCCATACTATTACACTAAAAATTGTTTTTATGTATTTGAATATACCGCCATGTTTCGGCTTTCGATCGAATTTCATAGAAAATTTGTAAACAAACGGATATGAATTCTATGTCACAATATAAAAAACAAATTCAAATCGTTGAAGTCAAAGCAAACGGATTGAGTTCATTGAAAAACAAATTTTTGTTCTGAGACATCGAATTCAAAACCATTTGTTTACATACTTTATTCATACTTTTTATGATGTAGAGTTTTTGATCTGATAAATATGAAAATGTTTTCTAGTTATACAGTCCAAACTAACGATTAAAACTACTGACTTTTTTCATCAGTTCTAATTTTAAAAATATTTCCTATCAACACAGTTTAAACTATAAAACATTTTTATACATCAGCATGACCTCCTGAGTCGATTTAGCGATGTCCGTCTGTCTGTATGTCTGTTGAAATCTTGATTACAGAAAAACTAAAAAAGATAAATAAGTGAAACTCCTAATTTAGATTACTTATATATCTACACAGTCTGTCAGTGAACATGGGCATGATCAGCCCATTGTGACCTGTGAACCGACCACTTATGTTCAAATACCTCATATAAAACATACATCTACTGGTGAATTTTACTGTATACGTGCTTAGGTAAACTTATTTGGTCAAATATATATTGACTTCATGCTCAAATACAGGAAAATAATGTTTTCCCGTGAAACGACGTATGGTTGAAAAAAAACCTACCCATTTGTAAATATGGGTATCAGCGATTAAAATTTTGTAGTTATTTTCAAGATTCGTATACCGATTCGTATATATCGCCGACTATATTCGTATACCGTATATAGTCGGCTTAGACCGACTATAATTTTGATAATCCTAACTATCATAATTCCACCTACTATAAAATATCCATACTTTAAAATTTCCCATGTGATCTAACCTTCCCAACTGGTTTATATTGTCATTAGATCCTAAATGCTTTAAAATAATCACAAAATTATGAAAAAAAAACAACATTTTCTGAGTTTAGATTCAAATATCATAAAAATTGATATTAATATTAGCATTATTAGTATATTAAAAATAGTCTTGACAAAGAATAGAGGCGCCTAACGTTGGGAAAACTGCTTCACAACCGTACTTTATTTTTATACATACCCTACACCTATGAGATACAGGATATATTAAGTTTGTGCAGATATTGTAACGCCCCTTAGCAGGCGTAGAAGGCATGGAAAAGTACATATATTCTTGAACAGCATCACGACCCGAGATCGTTTAGCCATGTCCGTCTGTCTGTTGTCCGACTTCACGAAAAGTTGAGAAATACTGATCAGAAGACATGAAATTTTGTTCCATATATTTTATCAAAAAATAATGATTCTGATTACGAAAATGAACCAAATCGGTAAATGAACACGCCCACCTCCCAAAATGGGAACTTATGTAACATATTTTACGAACCAATAACTTTTTTATAGGGGAAACTTTAGTTGCCTTACAAATTTCATAAAAAATTGACAATTTGAAAGTGTGTCAAAGTTGGAATCGACCATCACAATTCCATTTATTACAAGAGAACAATTATAAGAGAGAGACAGAGTGTGTGAGTTTATTATTCATCAGATGTGCGAATTCATTCCTGGATTATTTTCGTAAATTATACGAATTTAAACATAAACATATTTCGTAATTTTACGAAAGAACTAGTTCCAGAACTAGTAATTTTTATCATAGTTTACGATTTGGATGAAGTTTTTGCGGTTTTTATATTTTTAAATGAAATGGGATTGCGAATATTGAATTTACTACTAAAGTTCACAAAATTTCATCCAAATCGGAAGCAAACAATTTTTGAAGCAGGTACGGCACAAAGTCACCCTTTTTCGGTAGTTGTTTTATCTGTTTTCGTTACATTTATACGACACATTTTACATTTTTCATTAATTTCGTTTCTGCGCTTAAATTTTACAAAAAATAGCTTAAAAATTTACTAAAATATATATTTTTTAATTTTAGATTTAAAATATATGATTTACAATTTCTATCTGATGAAAAACAACAACGTATTGTCGTGGACGGACCCCAGGTGGGCAACTGGTTCGCAGTAGCGTTTGTTAGCTGGACCGACCCAAGCAACGACCGCATTGAGCAGCAAGGTAATTTATAGTGTTTGCATGAAACTTGTTATCTCATAATTAGGTCTTCGGAAAACTATGCATCTATCTATTCATGTGTTTGTATCTCTGGAGTGCTTCACTGGATAGCAAAAAAAAAAGCAAAAGAAGAACAGAAAAAAGACAAAACAACAATCAACATAGTCCTATAAATACTAAGACACCTGTTAAATCATTATTGTTATCGTAATAAATCTGTTGTTAACGCGTTAGAAAGGTTAGGTTACATTGAAATATTTGAATTAGTAAAATTTTTATAGTTGCTGTCATAGAGAATTAAGATAGATATAGTCAGTTTAATCTGAGTGGCAGATAGCGTATCGCATATTTCTGAGTTTCATTGATCGAACTCTTCTAGTTTTCCTGTAATCGTGATAACTGACATACAGAATTAGTCACAAATGTAAATTTATGACAAATTCGATTACGATATTCGATCTGCTCGAAGTCAATGTAAATCGATTATCTTTGACTGATGTAGCTAACATGTAAATCAATGTTAGGTAAAAGTTAGGTTTTCAGGTGTCGGCAATCGTTGAGATGTCGACCACTGTGACCAGAGTTAATCCATTGTGTTCCCTCTATGAAGTCCCTCTAAAAAATGGACGCGTTTACATTTTCGTCCATCCAGATGCGCGGATGAATATCATGATTTTTAGCGAATGTTTGTTCCTGATGTCGTCTATTTTCTGTAAGAAAAAAGAGCCTAGAATGTTGTAAGGTAAAAGGTCATATATTTAGGAGGTTCGTATATTTAAATGTTGAGTTTTTATCAATATCATTACTGATTAGTTATTTATTGTGTATTATTCTAGAGACTAGTTGGATTTCAAAATAGTATGTTAATAGTGCATACAAATATTTTGAGTATTATTTAAAAATTATACATTAAATGAACTCTTTATGTATATTACAGGTTTGGCAGCATCATGTGAAACATTGATTTTAGCTGAAATGTCGGTGTCACGTTTTCATCCGTTTGTCATAAATAATGGTCAAGTGCATAACGGTACACTAACCAGCCATAGTGACGAACAAAATGCTACCCATCCTTATGACATCTCCACAGTGACTGCCAACACCACGACCAGCAGTGCCACTTATCAGAGACACAAGAGAGCTTCGACAACCCAATCAGCAGAGCGAACAAAAGCCTTTTACGGCACAAACTCGACCACAAACAATGAAACAATTTACAAATTCTACGTTCCTCAAAACATAGGAGTGGCCACTGCACGCATCACCATTGCAGAAGTTTGCATGGCATGTCCTGATGTCGGCTTCTACATTCAAGCTAATGCGTTGCCCCGTTCCACCAGCACCACGACCGACGACACCAATTACATCCACAGCTCTCTCATCAAGCCGAATCAAACGGGAGACATCTCAATAGAGTTTCATGTGCAGCCTAGCGCATGGCATTATGTGCAATTAAAGTTCGTCAACGCAATAAGGAGTCGGTCGACCATGAGGTCACCCGATGAAAGTAAATTCGATGGGTTGACAATCAGTTCATCGGCACTGCCACTGCGAGATGTGACACCGACATCATCGTATAGTCATGGACATCCACAGCATCAACCACTGAACAACATCGATGGCAAAAGCAGTTCCGAAACAAATGTCACTGTCATTTACCATCTGCAATACTCGATTCAAATCAATTATCATACGCCGTTGGTTGACGAAGATTATTCCACAAAGCACAATATCGAAAATTCGGCATCGGTTGTAGATTCCTCTGAAACTGATTCCAGTGATAGTACAAAAAATACGCCAACACCAAATTCCTCAAATACGTGGGAACCTACACGGTTCCGTGACATGGAGTTTTACCCACTCCTGCGTCAAACATACCGTGAATTCTTCATGTTTGACTACGATCTAATTCCAGATGCAAACGGAACTGTGCCGCTGGTTCTCAATTTGACAGCAGGTACTCCTGCTGGATTTTCATTCGAAGTTGGCGACGTTTATGACATTGGTGGCACTCTATCTTTCGCGGTGTCTATGAAACATGGGTTAAAGGGTACCAACGAACTAAAACCTCTTCCTGCAGTAGCCACGGACGCTGAACGTAGTGGCATTTTAGCTGAGAAACTCATAGGTCGACCGCAGGGTAAAGCCGATCCTGAATCTGGCAGTGACACAGAGAAAGCGCTCCCTCGTAGCAACCAAACTATAATAGTATGCATGCATCTCGGAGAGCCCGGAGAACCCACGTGGCCGGACAAATGCCGTTATGGCCGCAGAATTCTACCTGCCACGAGCATCGTTAACAATACTGACTCGAACACCAGTACAGGACTAATACATGTTCCATTTCCCGAGAGCGGACAATGGTACGTTACGATGGGTCTTTATTGTCATGGTGCGGAGACGGCAGCACGCGTCACTATTATAGACAGCGTCAAAGAGTTCGTTAAGAAGAATGCAAAAATGCTGGAATATATGCGAGCACCTTGTGCTTGCGCTAATGCTGCATCACATTTCCAGACATGCGTAAGTAACCACAAGTGTCTGATGGCCATGAACGAAACGGAGACCCTGAAGGTTAAGGAGTGTTTAATGGACTCTAAGTGTACACCTAACTACATGGACATGACAAAACAATTCGAAAAACATCACAAATTTGCGACTGAACAGCATTTTGCGTTGGAGAACTGCAACACATCAGTGGTGTTTTCGATATCCTCAAGTCCCTGCGTGGCCGGAAGATGTGGTCGCTTTGGTCGTTGTTATCATTATATGTCTGGCGGATTTGTCTTTTCAACTTGTGTCTGCATGAAGGGCTACCGTGGTTG
This sequence comes from Dryomyza anilis, assembly GCA_951804985.1. Classification (NCBI taxonomy): domain Eukaryota; kingdom Metazoa; phylum Arthropoda; class Insecta; order Diptera; family Dryomyzidae; genus Dryomyza; species Dryomyza anilis. Next base: position 50,991,411 of record OX638132.1, read on the forward strand.
GGACTGCACAGAGGACTCGCAAGTACCCTCAAGCATGTCGATACTACTGGCCTCACTTCTATTGACGCTCAGCAATCTACTATTCTTCCCCAGCATATATATGGCAGTGCGTCGGAAGTACTATACAGAGGCAGTGATATATTTTTTCGCTATGTTCTTCTCGATATTCTACCATGCATGCGATTCCGGAGAAGACGAGTACAGTTTCTGCCTGGTTAAAATTGGTGTCCTGCAATTCTGCGACTTCTACTGTGGCTTGCTTGCGATTTGGGTGACATTGGTTGCCATGTCACACATTCGACCACAGTTTGTTTCATTGATGCACATGTTTGGTGCAATACTACTTGCGTTTGGCACAGAGCTCAACAAGCAAAGTCTCTGGGTCTTTTTGGCGCCAGCTCTGACTGGGATCTGCCTTATCTCAGCCAGCTGGGGTCTACGTTGTTATAAGTCACGAAAATGGTTCCCAGCCAAGAAGTACCTTACAGTATATATGCCAATGGGCATGGTTCTGGTAATGGTCGGATTGATCTGCTACGCCTTTCTGCAGACGAAACAAAACTATCACATCGTGCACTCGATATGGCACATGCTGATGGCACTCAGCATTCTGTGCCTGCTTCCATCACGAAATTCATTTGTTCCGAAATGCTAGCATTCGGTTTACACGCGAGAGTTCCTTCTCATTGAGCAAGAGTTCTACATGTGAAATGCTCAAGGCAATCGCGATTAAGCGGTAGATAATGAGTTTAAGAACTGAACCAACACAAATATACTCTGACTAATGAAATAAACATATTTTCTATAGTAAGTTCTGGAAGAATCCCTATTAAAATTTAATTCAAAGATATACAAGATATTTCACATTGAACGCATTTCCGAATATTTTACCTAAGATCTCTTCGCAAATCTATGGATCCTGCTACCCACAAAGAACATCTACTTTAAATGAGTCATATCACGTATGTGGTGATTGATTTGGTATATTTTATGGGAAAACAAAATTCTAGATGAAACTAGTAGTGTAAGCTCAACTAATTCAAAATAACCATGGGAAATCACAAAGCCTTACTAGACACAGCAGATAATTACACAACTAATAGTTTCTACAATTAAAATGTATGATATTAATAACGTAAATTTGTATATATGAATAGATTTAAATTTTGCTCAGCTATGAACAATACAGATTAACGTAATATATATATATGTAAGACAATTATATATGGTTACAAAAATTAGATCCTCTTCTTTTATTTTTTCGCAATCATTTATTTATACAATTCCGTTAAAAATCAAAAATGACTAAGTCCATTTCGGGAAAAGATGGAGTTTAACCCGGATTGATATTTTGTCTAATAAATAAATATTTCTTTTAATAATAGTATCATTCATATTGAGATACATTAAAATCATGCATCAAAATTGGCCAAAAGGTCCATATATAATCTAGATTTGGAAATATGTTGTAAAATTGTATCATTGATTGTATACAGAATCCTATTTCACATTTAACATTTAAAATTCCTAAGCAAACAGTAATTTTAATTGTTAAGTGTGAAATAAGATTCTGTAAACATGTTTACACGTTTCTCAAATGCCATAGCATGGACTTAGCCATTTTAATTTGATATTCAATATTTGTGCAATATAATTTTACGGTCCCATAAAATAGAGATATTTTTAATTATTTTAATGTACGTGAATAATGTACAAAATAAGATACATCCGTGCGATGTACAAGAGTTACTGAAACCATTAACGATATACATTTAAAACTATATCTTGAAAACCGTAATCGAATCCGTTATTCAATCGTCATCAGATCAAATAAACGAAATCCAAAACCGAAGAACTGGTCGTTTTATACCGATTATATTAATTTTTAAAACAAACAATAAAATTTGAAGAGATAAGTTTTCTAAAATTTATAGTAAGATTTATGAAATTTATAGTCGGTATTTTCTGAATGTGAATACCCTATTTCTAATTGTAACCATATATATAGTTGGTCAACTGTACTATAATTGAGTAGTACATATGTCATATATGCACGAAAATTGTCCCTAAATAATGTATACATGTATCTAAAATAAGTAATACTATTATTGTAAGTAATTCCTATAAAAACTGCAATATACAGAACAATGTCTTTAGTTTTACTTCACATTTATACATATCTGGTAAGTAACGGTTGATTGATTAAAAGAGGGAAGTGGAACCATTTTACGCGTAACGAAGAGTACATATAGGCCATAAATTAGGCTCGTTGTGACCCCTCAAAACTTGTTGTTATTATAGGTGTTACTAGCTGGACCCGTGCACGACTCGTGCCAAGATTTGGTGAATGCAAGGATATGGAGTGATTTTATTAATATAAAGAACATATTTATTATTCATATCTTCCCCGTAGAACGCATTCCCGTAAAATTCTTCGGGTAGAATTCTTTCTCGTAGAATTCTCCCCCGTAGAGTATTCCCCAGTAGAAGTTTTAGTGTGGCGAGTTTTAGTGTGGGGGTTTTTAGAGTGGTGAATTTTAGTGTGGTGAGCTTTAGTGTAGTGAATTTTAGTGTGGTGAGTTTAGTGTTAGTGTGGTGAATTTTAGTGCGGTAAGTTTCGTTGTGGTGAATTTTAGAGTGGTGAGTTTTGTTGTGGTGAATTTTAGAGTGGTGAGTTTGAGTGTGGTGAATTTTAGAGTGGTGAGTTTTAGTTTGGTGAGTTTTAGTTTGGTGAATTTCGGTGTGGTGAGTTTAAAGAATTTGGGATGGTTGGTATACCCAGGTGTGAAATATCATAAGATCACTACAAAGATCACTATAATATCTGTTGAAATACACCATTTGGAAAATGTACCTTCTATGGGGGGTGCCACGCCCAGTGGTATAATACCGCAAACATTCCGCGAGACCGTTTAGAATGGTTATATATAACGTTGACCAGAATTTCATTAAATTTGCTATGCTAATTGCTGACATAATGTGTTTTTAATTTTTGGGTTATATGGGAGGTGCCACGCCCAGTCCATCAATCTCACCGAGATATAGCCTATACTCTGCCCAGACCCAACATACATGTTGTGTCAAAATTTGATTGAATTCGGTTCAGCCGTTTTGACGCCTATTCGGAACATACAGACATACAGACATACATACTTACATTCGCAAATATATAGTAGATTATAGTTATTTCTATAGTTCTATCTAGTCAAAGACACAACTAGTGTTCAAGCGTATATGGGAATTTCCAGAAAAACGTCAACCACGACCGAAAAAATCAAAATGCTCAAATCTTTGAAATAACGACTGATTTGGAATAAATTTCTATTCCGTTAACGGTAACGTATTATAAATACTCATCAAGTTACGTTACTATGCAATATGTAAATATACCCATTTTTCCTGTATTTTGAGTAACCAAATTAATTAACTTTAAAGACATACAGATACAAAATATTACTTTCTGTTTTTTCAATTAACATTAATAATTATTTCTAAAGCTTAAAAATTAATCTCCAAATTAAAATAACGGAAAATATTCGATTTTTGTATAAGAGTTTTCGATGTCCCGTCCGTAACCAAACAGAAAGCAGAATTTCCTCAGCATTTCTAAAAATGTAAACATTATTTTTCTAGTAATTCTAAAACATTTTTGACAGCTAGTTGAAATCTGTCCCGTCCGGAACTTTGAGTACCAAAAGTGTAAAACTATAGTATAAAAATATCAAAAAATAATGTTTTCAAAAAAAGTAAAAAAAAAAATAAAAACTTAAAAAACATCTGAAAAATTAAATAGTATATCACTTTTCATTTCGTAATAATGATTATTAATATTGTCATATATATAATTATTTTTAGCAAAAAATCGTAAAACAAATTTCGGTACGGAGCGTCCGGAATTATACTGCGATTAATTACGAAATAACTGTAAACTTTAGGAACAAAGTGTATATAAACAAAAATATAGAAAATTGTATCAGCTATGTTCAGAGATAATACAAACAAATTTATTGTAAACGAATTTTTAGAATAAGAATCATACTGATAATTTCAATACGGAATTTTTTTTCTCCTCCGGAATTTTTCTGTGATTTATTATGAAAAAACTATAAATTTTAAAAACAAAGTGTAAATATATAAAGAAAGCACATGATTTCAACTATTTTTTGAAATATCTCAAAAAAATCTTTTGTACATAAAATTAAATATGAATATCCATATGATACTTAGTCCTATTTAAAAACTATATGCACAAAAAAAATCAAGTGAATTCATTAATTTTCCTTCGAGATATTAAAGTTTTAAGCGTACGAATGTTCCGTCCGGAACCCTAGAAAATGCCCATACGTCTCTTCCTCACAACCCTTGCAGATATAAGACTCGACTCCAGTTTTAAAAGGACCTCTGTTATTTGTTTTAACTTCTTTTTTAGGGTTAATATTTTAATTGTTTCAGATTTGTGCCACGTTGGACTCATACCATGATGGTTTTTATAGTTTTTTTAACGTATCTCGTTGACGACAGAAATTAGTTCCATATCGGACCCATTTCTTGGCAATTCGTTGGCAGTTTTATATCCAATGTTGCAGTGTCCAGGGACCCAGAGCAAGAGATCCAGGCATGTAGGACCAACTTGGAAGCAGTATTGAGAATTAAGTTAATTCTGGTTTTGGTGCTTGGTTAATTTTTCAGACTTGAACCCCTAGAACCCCTAGAGGTTAGGATTTTTAAATATGGGCCAATACGGATTTATTTGAATCCGCGTTTTACGAAATTTCATTAAGGGCCGTTTTCACCATCTTCGGTTAAGCACTAACTGCCACTTTAACTTAGAGTTACCCTTAGAATAGATGGAATTGAAACACTTAACTGGATATTGTGAAAACGGCCCTAAATGTGTTATTTTGAATTGGCTCCAAAATTTCTGAATTTCTCTTTTTCAAAAATACAAAATCTCATCGCGGAGATTTGTTTAACCTATTAGAAGAGCGAAGGATTTTTAAAATTAACCAGGCCATTACCAACTTATTTGAATTCACGTTTTATGAAATTTCATTGACTGACATAGGCAATGATTTACTCTCGTAGGTTTTCCATGTACTGTCTAGAGGTAGCGCGGTATAGAGAAATGTTTTCTATGAAAATAAATTGTTAAGCCCAGCCCAAGCTTGGACCGGGAACCTTTCAGCTCGTAATTATATAATTAAATGTTAATTACCGGTTTGTTTAATAGGATATTGATGCCTGTCACAGAATATGTTACTAAAATTCTTCAACCGTTTTATTAGAACGTTTTGGTAGTCATATTTGTGATAATTGGCACAAATAGGACTACCAAAACGTTTTTTGGTAGTCCTATTTGTTTTATAAGGAAATAAAAAATATGATTTATGTTTATCCCAGAGGTCAGAGATAAGGATTAACCTTTTCGGAGGTACCTGCATAACTCTCACTAAATAACATTTATTAAATAAATCAGGGAAAAAGAAAATAACAAAAAAGAAGATTTTGGTTTGAGAGAAACCTTTATTTTTGAACATTTTCGGTTTCGGTCTGAGAAACCATTATTTTTCAAAAATTTCGGTTGCGGTTGAACAGCTAAATAAATAAAGGTTAACAAGATATATACCTCATTGTTAATTTTTGAGAAGCGTTAAAGCACAATTCTTTTTTCAGATGACTCCCAATAATTCAGAACCACATACTGATGGTAACTTTTGATTAAAAATGTAGGTATATACAGTGATGGTCACCTTATTAAGGACAAACATGTTTTTTTAGAACTTTTTTATATAAATATTTTTATTAATTTGCGAAACTAAATACATATGTACAGTATTTTTGATAGGCAGTTTATACTAAGTTCTGAATAACCATGTATCATTTTCTTGTTTAAAGTTAGATCCTAAATACTATATAAATAACTTTAAAAAAATCAAAATATCCAAATATTTAAAAAACGTGTAAGAATATTACCATTTCTTAAGATATTAAAACTAGTCTTCACAATTAGAAAAAAAACTGTGTTTAAGATTTCAGGAAACTGATTTTCAACAGTACTATATTTTTTTATATTCTACAAATGGCTTAAAATGACGATAAAATGGCGATTTCTTAAAAACATCAGGTAATAGAAAACAAACCGAGTATATTTTTGACTGCGTACTTAGTTTTTTAAATTTTAAGCCCCCCTTTCACCCACTATATATAACAAAATTCAAAATTTGAATATACCAATGAATAATAATGTAACGTCGGTGGCTCGTTTGGTTATTGCGTTGGACTACGAGTCAAAAAGTCGCTGCTGCTGCATTGGACTATGTGCCGAAAGGTCCTGGGTTCAATCCCTCTAACTGTCAACATCTTTTTCATTGAAAACATCTCAGCCCGCCGTTCGGATTCGGAATTAAACTGTAATATAACACGCACAGCTCAAATGAAAAGCTTGGCCTAAGTTCTCCACAGGACTGTAGCGCCAAACTAATATTATTATTATTAATGAAAGTTAATATACTTGTAAGATTTTAGGATATACGCTCTGCAAATTTGAGGTTTTTAGACAATTTTTTAATTATTGATTTAGCATTTATAATCTAATGATAAACAAGAAAATGATTTATGGTTATTCAGAGCATAGTAACAACCCAACAATCAAATTTTCTATACATGTGTATAAAGTGTCGTACTTCAATAAAAATATTTTTAAAAATAAAAAAATAAAAATTTTATTGTCCCTAATTAATTGACCACCACTGTATGTAAATAAATCCCTATAATCAGAAATTACACATTTTGTTCGAAAAAATTGTTAAAAAATGCTTGGTCGACAAAACAACAATGTTTAAAAAATTTAGAAAAAAAAAATAATAAAAAAAATTTCAGCAAAAAAAAATGTTTTCGACAAAAACAAAAATGGTCGAAAATTTAAAAAAAAATCTTGGACGGCAAAACCAACACGAGATTCCTAAACAACATATTCCAATAAACAAATTGTTTCTGTCTATTAACAGCCATTAACGAAAGACCTTTAAAATAAAGTTTTTTTTTTTAATAAAAAGTATTTCTGAGCCAAAAATTGTATTTTTTATAATAAAAATGATCTCCTAACATTTATTAAAATAAAAAAAAAATATGTCCAACCAAAGAAATCTATATTTAAAAAAAAAAAAATCTCTCAGTGAAAAAAAGTTTAATAGTTATTTCCGATCTCTGGTTTATCCAGAGCTTAGACCTGTACTATGTATGTACATTGGGGTGTTTTTTTGTACATGAAGAAAATATGTTTTTTAAATCTTCTGCTCCTACCAAATAAAATAAAACCATTGTGCAAAAAAAATCAGTTTATGAAATTTTCAAGCTATTTAGTTTTACTCTATAACTATACTATATAAGGGTATACTAAGTTTGTCCGGATATTATAACGCCCTTTGGGAAGCGTGGTCATATGAAAAGTGTATATATTATTAATCAATGATTTTGCCATGTCGTATGCACGTCCGTCTGTCTGTCCAGGAATGATTCTGTCCAGACATACAGTAATTTGAAAAATAACTGTCCGAATGCGATAAAATTTAGTTTCATTATTTTTTTAATCAAAGAGCAGTTCTGAATTAAGAATCAGACAAATGGGTCGGCGGACACTCCCACATCACACACAAGGCACTTAAATGACATTGGTAGAAAAACGTTTCAATTTTAATATTCCGCTAGCGTTTTATGCTAAAAAGTCTTTAGGCAAAAAAAAACGCAAAATGTGTACCGAAAATAGTTCATATTTTTGACATCAACAAATCTTAAAATTAATTTGACATTTTGTTTGAATTTTCTTTACCTAATAGGTATATATATGAAATCGACCGTGTATAAAGTGTAGAAGCTACAAATTTTGATTTACACGACAGATATATATGCACAGCTAGATATCTAGTTGTTGAAATTACGGGCATTGGTCTATAGAGCTCCATTTTAAACGGGTAGGATCATAACTATTTCGAAATTTTGTTTTTTAGACCACCCTAATGTGCAAGAAATCATTACACTGCAATTACCATGGTGGGACCTATGTTCAATACCGAATCCGATCGGGATTAAAATCACAGAACAAACCACTACGTTAAGTTTGATATGCAATTATTTTTAATTCAACAGTTCTGGAAATTAATATATATTTAAAATTGAATTGCTCGCATTTTATTTATCTGACACTTCCTGCACCATAACGCATCTCTCGTTCAAACTGTTCCGCCTTTAAAGTGCCATCGATGCTCTCAAAATTTTTATTGAATACACTGTACGCACTTATCTCATTTTTCTTCTTTGGCCCAGTTCTTGTGTTAAAGTAAATTCCAAACAGTGCAGACAGCATGAGGAATACAATGCCAAACTTAAGTTCAATGGCGATTATATATAATGTACCCCATAATAAAAGGTATACAGTCCATAAAGTGTATTTAAACAGTTTGTTCTGCTTGTCTGCCTCCGAATCGTTGATGCAAGTCACAGCATCCCGTTGTTCGATTGTTTGCTCGGTGTCCGAAGACGAAACATCGTCTTCAGATATATGTTCGAGGTCCGCTGGCAACAGCCTCTTGCTCTCGGGTGTGACGTCCTCCTAATAAATAAACAAACTCTTAAAGATGATGCCAATCCTTTTTATGGTAATATTTCTATTACATTCACTTACGCCCACATCTATTACGTGGTTTTCACGCTTTAACTGCTCTTCCAAAGAGATGCCAGTGCCCAACATGAGAAAGCGCCTTATGCTTTCTTTGAACTCTTCAAACCTTTCCTTTCTTCGTTTTCTGACGCGATATTGTTCCAGCTTTTCTTGCATGCCATCCATTTGTTAGTAGTATTATAAATTGTTAAATTGCATTAAAATAGAATTCACATAGAATATAATAATGATTATTGGCTGCCGCGTCACATCAACATTTTAGATCAACAACTATCTTGCAAGAGTTAAACGACGTGCGTTTAGTTAGCAACAACTCTCTGCAACGGAAACGTTGGATTCGAAACACAGGGTGGTTTTTCAGAATATTAATAGTTTGAAAAAATGCGTTTTAGGGGGTTTGAAGCTAGTTTGAGGCGTTTTGTTATCAAAATGACACAGCCCAAAGCAATGCGTTAAAAATAAAATGAATACCCAAATGTGGATATTTTGGAAGATATAAGCATTAATCTTCTAGAGAATTCCGGAGACAATTTGGAACAATTAAAAACACTCTGCGCATAGTCCTAAAATTTTCTAAAAATATAACCTTTTCAAAAATATATGTCCCATGCCAGCAGATGTTTCTGAATGAGTGAAATTGGCCCAGAGAATAATTTTATAAAGTGTTTAAAACCAAAATCAAATCTCAAAACCACTTGATACTCCTACAAATACTTGAATCCTGCACTAGAGGATTAATAAATTCCAGGAGTTGCAAAGTGGCTAGGGACTTGATTTTTGTGTCAAAAAATTTGCAAAAACATCCTCTATGGAATGTATTATGGGTTATATATAACTATAGTAACTATATATAACTATATAACTATATAACTATATAACTATATATAACTATAGTAACAAATCGTCTTTTTCAACTTTTTGGCCACTTTTCTTGAATCACTTATAAATAAATGCCGAAATTACAGTTCCACCATATGATTTTTGTCCAATTTTTTGAGACCACTGCCATGTCAGCAAAATGTTCACAAGTGCTCCAAACCGCTCCGAAAGCCTGCAACGATATTACAACAACAATCCAATAAACGTAAAAAATATTTTTTTGCAAAAATCGTTGCTAACTGGACGCTACAGGGTGGTCAATTTTGAATGCTTAAAAACAGCTGGAAAGAAACCAAAAGTAAGTTTAAAAATAGAAATGAATCGAATTTTACGAAGATTTGCCCTAGTAACAATGCCAACCAGTAACTCGCCATAAACTTGCCATACTAGTTTTTAGCCATAAAAACTGACTAGTAACTTGCCAGTGGTGTCACGCAGGTTCCAGGTGGAGATTGGATAATTAAACTACACAGTTGCTAGATAGTTATTTATTATGAAAACTGGTCAATTACTAGATAACATATAAAATCACAAATAAATTAACAAAAATAATACAAAAATGTGATTTGGTCTCATGTTGCAAATTTGAGTCGCTTACTCCAGCCTCATATTTGTTTATGATTTCGCATTAACATAACACTGCGTTTTACACAAACAACTTTTAATAAACTTTTAAATATTGCGTTGATCAAGAAATTTAAATAACATTTGATATTCTGAAAAAACGCGGCAAAAAATACACAAACATTACTAAAACAGTGTTGAGTAGAGTTGCAAACTTGCAAAAATTCAATAATTAATAAAAAAATTAAATATATATTTCCATGTAAGAGTGATTTTTACTTAAAAAAAATTTTGCAATAAAACTTCTTGAATTGATCACTCTTTTTATTATTTCATGTCAGTTTAGCCTCATTTTAGACTGTCTAGAAAGAAGCTAGTTTTCAAAGTGATTTCCTGGTGAGTTGAGCCTCATCATAGCCAGTCACGAAAGTAGCTAGTTTTCAAGACTTTCCTGGCCAGTTTAGCCTCATTATAACCAGTCTAGAAATTAGCTGGTTTGCAAAACGTTTTCTTTACAGCCACAGCACAATCCCACCAGACAGTAGCTAGTAATGCGCAAAATTTTCTATCCAGTTCTGCCACGTCATTCTCTGACTAAAAACTAGCAAGAAAATGGTGCTCTCCAGTAAATTGTTACTTGGGTGGTAGCTAGAAAATTGTAATCCGTAGCCAACAGAAATATTTTAATTAATGGCATTGAATTTTTCGAATACTATCAAATTAATTATAAAACATTTTAGATAAATTATTTTTCACCTTAGAATACGATTAACATGAATTAACACGCGATATTTTATTTTCAAATACTTGGGAACAATGATATATTAATTGTGAATAAACGTGAATGCTCCATTTTACACTTGTAAAATTGGTATTTTATAAAACCCTATGATTTTCCCCATAAAATTAAAAAAAAAATATTTATATATATATATATATATATATATATATATATATATATATATTGTACAAACTTCTTTCTAAAATCCAAGGAATCAGTCAATAAAGTATTTGCATCTTGAAGCCAACCACCCTATAACATTTTTTGTCAGCAATATTGTTCGACTTCATATGAGAGGTTTAAATCCATTTTTATTTTTAGTTTTTATTTCCCATTTTAATATAAGAAAAACATCATTAAATACATTGCTACAAAAAAAATAATTATCTGAAAACTTTTTATAATTTTGGCCATAAAAATTGATTTTTTCCCAATGTGGCGTGAATAAAAATTACCACAACAAATGTTTACCACACGTAGGATTACAGACTGTTTGATATATTAAAATATGTACCAAAATCGTGTTATTTATTATGCTTATTGTTACTTATTTCTATTAAATTTAATATAAAATTATTTCTTTTGTGGTAGTATTTGGTGGTACTATGTAGTATTTAGTGGTAATTGTAGAATTTTTGGTAATTGTAGTATTTTTAGAAATTGTAGTATTTTGTGGTATATTGGCAATTTGTGGTAATTGTACATAGAAAAAATTTGTAAATATAGCCAAAAAGTTACATCAATACAATTACATTTAACTAAATAATTAGTTGTATTAGCGTGAACATTCTTCATATTAGCAATCGCTTTTGCTGGCATCAGCTATATGTATTCGCTTATCGCGTTGTATGTTATATCAGTGCGACGTCGCTATAGCAGTGCGCGGTCGCATTAGCAGTGCGTGGTGTGTGTTCTTGTACACACTTACAGCGCTGGTGAATTTGGTGGAATTCGTGAAATTGGTGGAATTTGCTTTGAATAAGAAATTTTAGCAGTGGACTTCTGTTTGATACTCCGAAGCAAGCACCAGCACTAAGAAAAATCTTTGAGCGCATTCTATGTTCTTCTCGGCTTGAATATTTCTTAGAATCTCGTCGAAAATTCAGCGACCACCAATCCGGTTTCAGAAGATCAAAATCCACCGCTGTTAATGTTGTTGCTCTCTGGTCTAGTGGCAGTTTTTCAAGACATAAAAGGAGCTTTTGACAATGTCAATATACAGCTGCTGACAGTAGATTAAAATAGCTGGGGGTATCTAATAAATTTTGTGATTTTATCTATTGTCTTTGTCCAGCATGAAAATGTTTGTGTGGACAGACATTCTTTAACAGGGGTGCATGCAGAGTCCCATTTGTTTTAACATTTGTATTGGCCAAATTTTTAAAATTCTCGATTATGCAGATGATGTTGTTGTTTTTTGTTCTGGTCCGGATGTATTAATTGCAGGGGATAAGGTTCAGAAAGCTATTACTGAAATTAATAGTAAACTTTCTCAGCTTCAACTCTCTCTTTCAATTCGCAAAACCAAATCAATGATTTTCTCTAAATTCAACTCTAAGATCTCTTTACTTCCTGTGTTAAAAATTGGAATAGATGACATTAACTTTGTTGATACTTTCGAATTTTTAGGGTTTACCCAAAGACTCTAAATTAACTAAGATAGAAACATTCTGATATGCGTCGGTTTTTTGGCCGACACACATTTATTTATGAGGTGCTTTTTCATTTGCGTGGATTTCTGCAAAAGAATGAGAGCGGCTGCACAAACCAATTTTGACAGATGATTGACTCTCATTTCTCGAATTTGCGCTGTTCTCTGTTTAATGTTTGCGCTGCTCACTTCAATAATTTTGTGTGTATGCATTTTTATATTTTTAGATCTGCCGAACGAATTGTTGCGATCGTATTTTGGAAATCGTTTTTTGCCGAATAGTTTGCAAATTATGAATGAAATTCTTTTTACATTTGGCAGGATTTTTTCATTTTAGATATTTTGCATAATTTGATGCCTGAGTAAATATTCATGTTTTTTTTCCATTAATATATATAATATACTTAGTATGTTGGAATAACATTCAATTCAGATATATTCAGATATAATAAAAAAATATTAAAATAGTTTCGTAATTCATATTTTAATAGGCTTATTTCTTACTTTGTTATTTTCTATTAATAAACCCTTTTGAGAAAAATTTTCATTAATTTCAAACAAAATTTGCGTTTACAGTTTGTTGAAAAATTAATTGTGTTCCAAAAAAATTCTAAAAAAAAAAATAGAAAAAATTCGAATTTAGATTCAAATATCTACAAAACTAAGCGAAATATTAGAATTTATTGATATATTATAATTAGTCTGGACAACTAGTTGTGTAAGGGAATGTATTTTTTTTCTAAAAAGTGACTGAAAAGAGTCTAAAAATATGATTGCGATTTTCTTAAACACTATTCAAAAGAGATAAAAACTAAGTAAGACTAACCATGCGTCATCCAAATTTAATATTATCAATAAATTAGAAATTATTTATATGTACAAATTCAAATTAAAAATCATAATTTAATTTAAAAAATATATATATTAAAAACAACAAATGTAATTTTTATATGGCTTTGTTAAATTTATAATAAAATTAAAAAAAAAGAAATGTTTAAAGTTAGACATTAAAAAGGCTATTTTGTATGTACAACATTTTTTAAAATTAAAAAATTATATTTTTGTTTGCGTTATAGTTTATTATTAATATATTTCATAATATATAACATAAAAATAAAAAATACTCAAAAATAAAATTACTATTAAACGTTATTAAATTTAAATATTCTGTGAATCAATATATATGAATCAATATATATGAATCAATATATATGAAAATATTCAAAGTTTTTCATTTGAAATATTTTTTAGTTTTTTTCATATAAAATTTTTCTTTTTGTTATGTTTTTTAAAAATATAATAATTTTTGATAATATTATTTATATACTATTATGTTTTTAATATAATTAAATATAATTTATAACATTATTTACAATTCATGCAGAACAATCATATTTTATATCATTACACCAACATTTTTGGTTGGGTTTAAGGAAATAGCTCTGTGTGCAAGTACGTAAAGTGGTCTGTTTCTTACTCCAACAAAAAATGTTGGAAATAGTACATAAATAATATTTTCAAATATTATTACAATAATCATCATATATAATTTATTTTTTGTCTTATTAATTATAACGAGTGCATTATTCTAAAGAGTTCATAAAAATTTATAATTTAAGGGTTTGGTGCAAAAAAGGGTCAAGTCCACATTTTTCGAATTTAGTTTTTGATGACATAAGATAGATTTTTATATTTCGCGTGGTTTGGTACCAAAATAATCCATATCTGATGAATACACACTGAGATACCACGATTTAAGAGGTAAATTACGCAATATATCCGATTAAAAACTAATGGAATTACTATACTTTTAACAAAATTATACTATCAATGTTGAATTTCATAAATTTATCATTGAACATCAATAAAAAATTTAGTTGAAAATGATTTACCGTTGAAAAATAAATATTTTCCTATGTGATTGTACCACTTAAAATTTAAGTTTTTTCTTTGCAAACACAAAAATACATACGTATAAACTATACGATAGATTTTTAAAATTAAAAATCGCAAAATTGTCATTTATATACAGTTTTTATTGATTTGCACCAAACCCTTCAATTATAATATTTAGAAATATATCCTAATATTGAAAGATTTTTTTATACAAAATTTAATTTTAATGACTTCCTTTCAAACCAATTTAACGATATTTTTTTTGACGAACTTTTTTAAATTCGATAATTATAAAATTTGGATATAAGACTCAAAGTATTTGAAAATTTAATTTCGTGTTATTTATAATATTCAAATACTTTCAAATATTTTATTATAAATTTAACAAAGCCGATATAATAAAAATAAATTAAAATATTTTTAAAATAACTAAACATTTTTCGAAAAATGGCAATGGAAATAAAAAATGTAATAGAAATTCCAAAAATATTTTAATTTATTTTTATTATATCTAAATAAAATATTTGAATATTATTCCAACATACTAAGTATATTATTAATATATTATGGAAAAAACATGAATATTTATTCAGGCATCAAATTATGCAAAAATCTAAAATGAAAAAATCCCGCCAAATGTAAAAAGAATTTCATTCATAATTTGCAAACTATTCTGCAAAAAACGATTTCCAAAATTCGTTCGGCAGATCTAAAAATAGAACCAGTTGGGAAGGTTAGATCACACGGGAAATTTTAAAGTAGGAGTAATTATGATAGTTAGGATTATCAAAATTATAGTCGGTCTAAGCCGACTATAAATACCCTACACATATGTGTGGTTACCATTCAAAGTGATATATAGGTCACCAGGGTATACGAATCCTGAAAATAACTACAAACATTCAATCGCTGAAGAATTTCCATTCATTTGATACCCATATTTACAAATGGGTAGGTGTACCGAATTTCGATTTTTTTTTGTGAACCACAAGTCTTTTCGCCGGAAAACATTATTATCATGTATTTGAGCATGATATCAATATATATTTGACCAAAAAAGTTTACCTAAGCACGTATACATAAAAATTGATCTTTATATGTACATTTTATATGAGGTATTTGAACATAAGTGGTCGGATCATAGGTCACAATGGACCGATCTCGCTAATTTTTTCGCACATACAGCGTATTAGTAATCTAAGTTATAAGTTTCATTTATCTAGCTCTTCAATTTTAAAAGTAGTAGGGATTTCAACAGACAGACGGACAGACAGACAGACAGACAGACAGACAGACAGACAGACAGACAGACAGACAGACAGACAGACAGACAGACAGACGGACAGACAGACGGACATCGACTCAGGAGGCCATGCTGATCAAGAATATATATACTTTTCCATACCGGAGATGCTTCCTTCTGGGTGTTACAAACGGCGTACGAAACTGAATATACCCCTTCACTCTTAGTGTAGGGTATAAAAATGCATACACACAAAATTATTGAAGTGAGCAGCGCAAACATTAAACGAAACAGAGAACAGCGCAAATTCGAGAAATGAGAGTCAATCATCTGTCAAAATTGGTTTGTGCAGCCGCTCTCATTCTTTTGCAGAAATCCACTCAAATGAAAAAGCACCTCATAAATAAATGTGTGTCGGCCAAAAAACCGACGCATATCAGAATGTTTCTATCTTAGTTAATTTAGAGTCTTTGGTTTCAGATAATGTTTGTCTCATTATGACGCAATCATGTTAGGATATGTCAAATTGTTGCCATTAATTGTGTCTTCAATTAAAATTGTGTCTTCAAAAAAAATAATATATTTTAATAAAATATTGATTAATTAAACATGTGTCTAATTTATGATTTCTTTTCAATCCGCTTTTTCAGGAATTTAGGGAATATCATAATATAATTATATGATCACTGGTCATGTAGGACCATAGTATGGTTGTATAAAATCGAAATACGATTACTGACAACCTTCGTATGGTTATACAAAATCTGTATATGGCCACTGACAACCATAGTATGGTTATGTGGAATCATAATATGGTCACTGACAACCACAGTATGGTTGTGTGAAATCGGCGGTTATTCACTGAGGATCATGGTGTGGTTGTAGAAAATCGTACTATAGTTACTGAGGATCACATTATGGTACTCAATATTGTCACTGAGGATCATATTAGACAAATTATATAATTTCCTACAACCATAACCCTTAATCATAGTATGATGCCCTTCAAATATGATCACCACCATGTTTTTTCTCTGCGTGTAAAGCTCTCGATTACCCGGGTGCCCGTAATACACTGGTATTAACTTTTCGAACTACCCGTATAGTTATTTTGTTTTTTCGTCTGGTTTTCCGTTGGCTAAATGTCGGAAATAGCTGGCAGATCGATGGGACAATTCTGAGTTTGTCGACATCTACACTCAATTGCATCTCATGTAAATTCTAAACCATGGTTTTGTGGACAGGTCCAAACCACTAATCACTAGTTATTTCACTGCCCAGAAATTAATTATTCTATACGTTCGAAACTGATAAATGAACTCACTAAGTTGGGAGTTGCAAATTTTAACTTATTAAATTTACCTGTAATGGATGACGATAAAATATATAACCAAATTCATCAGTTTTTCTTAAAGGCAGATGTAGATATCTGATATTATTCGCGAGCTTCGGGGTATCGATTGGTAGTCAGCTTTTTCTATTCCCCTTTTTTTCTCTTTCTTTTTATTTTTACATGTTCTTGATACGTCTTTCCACTTCTTCAGTCCACTTTCTTCTTTTTAACTTGCTTATACCTTTTTATACCCTACACCTATGAGGTACAGGGTATATTAACTTTGTGCATATATTGTAACGCCCCTTAGGAGACGTGTCCGGTATGGAAAAGTATATATATTCTTTATCAGCATCACTACCCGAGTCCCTTTAGCCATGTCTGTCTGTCCGACTACAAGATAACTTGAGAAATACTGATGATAATACGATGAAATTTGCTTTCAATATGTTTTAGCCAAAAAATGGTATAGTGTACGAAAATAACCCAAATCGGTCAACGAACACGCCCACTTCCTATACAACACACTTTTACAGAACTCTTTAGGAACCAATAACTCGAAAAGTATTACATATGTATATATTTATAAAATTTAAAACATATTCTTAAAATTCGCATAAAAATATATGTTTCAAAAATGGGCGTGATCCGCCACATTTGAATTTTTTCATTATTTACCGATTTTTTGTAGTGGATATTTTTTTCATAAATTATTAAATATTATCCCACCAAATTATACCACTAATATATCCACCAAGAGTGTAGGGTATTCCATAGTCTGGCTCGACCGACTATAAAAGTCCGTTCCATGTGACCGAACTTACCCATGTGACCTAACTTTCCCAACTCGTTATTATATATACTTATTATTATATATACTTATTATTATATATACTTATTATTATATATACTTATATATACTGAAGTTGCTAACTGTTTGATTGTATAAATACGGATTCGTGCATAATTTCCATTTCAGAATTTAGTACATTTTGTAAAGTTATTTATTTCTCTAAATCTGTAACTTGGTAAAGAAACTGGTAAATAAGGCATTAATACCATGGATTTTTTATAAATATTATGAAAGCATTCATCAATATTATGAACTTATTCATTATGGTTTTATGAACGATTCATAAATTGAATGAATTTGGTCATTGGTTGAGTAATAATGAAAAATTCATAAAATTTATGAATAAATTCATAAATAGTATGAACTTTTTTTTTCTGTGAACGAAGTTCATAGTTAAATGCAAATGCAAATTGGCTCACTCATAGCCATAAAAATAAAATAATTTTCTTTAATTATTTTAAAGAAAAATTAATATGTAAAATAACAAATTTTTACTCAATTTGGTGAGTTTTGCTTTTGAAGACATGGCAACACTGATTTTTAGTTGGCATGCATATCAGTTCACATTTGGTTCATGTCAGAAGAAACACTTATCGAGTATGATCACACTTATTGGTGTCGTTAAAAATTATGATGATGGCAATAATTGCATATTTAATTATGCTGCATCAACATGAAAGTATATTTGTTAAATATTTTCACAAGAATTTATCATATTCTTTTTAAATAAACAAAAAAAGAATTATAAATGAAAATGAAAAAATACTTTTAAAATTTTACCATAATAATAATAGTTAGGCACTACAGTCCTATAAGAACTGGATAGATAAGTTACTGGCATTGTTAATTGGGTATAACTCTGTGCGCCACTAAAGTTTGAACTAAATTTTTTTACAGTACAGACCCAAGATCAGATTTGTGAAATTTCTCTTAAAAAATATGTGTATTATAAAAACATTCCTGCTGTTTTATCAAGAGCTCTCGATTTCATACGTATATTTCCGGGTTCCGGAATCTCGAAAGTCTGTGTAATACGGGTAGTTTAAATACCCGTAATATTCAGGTATTAACTGTTCGAACTAGCGATCAGATGAACAAACGAAAAGAACTACTCGGGTAGTTCGAACCAAAGACTCTAAATTTAGAGTTCTTGGATAGTACAAGATTTCTTTTTGGGTTTATTTATCTTTCAGAAGTTATAACAAGTAGAAGAAGTCAGAAAACTATCATAAAGTCTTTGAAGAAAGTAGTCGTCTTTTTGTCTCCCCAAACAAGTAAATTCCCCAACACGAATTTTAGTCTAACATAAATTTTGAATAGTCTTAGAAATAAATTCATACAATAGTTTTGGTGCAGTGCAGTGATATAGGTTTCTTGATATTGGCCCTAGTAGCAAGTCCTATCTTACAACTTACCTAAACACACAAAATCGTGTTGATATCAAAATTTAAGGGTCTTTCATATATTTCATTATTTTATATTGGATATATATATTTTTGAATATATATTACAATTACAATGCAATTTCGTATTAAATAAAAATTATAATAATAACAATAATAAAATCGTAATAATTAAAAATAACAGATACAGGAATTAATAAATTTCGTGCAAGAAAAGTTTACTTTAGTAATAAAATTAGCTATGAGTAAAGACAAAACTTTCCATATATTTTGCAAACAGTTGACTGGACGTCACACAATGTAAGAACTGATATAAAGGAAAGTTATCCACAAGTAATTATCGGATTTCGAATGGCATATCCGTCAGAGATATTTATAGATCTTTCAATCAATTTACAATATTAAATGTCTTTGCGTAAATGATAATTTCGATATTAAATAATAATTAAAATTAGAATTGAGGAACAATGCATTCGATCTGTTATATAACTTATGTTTGGTTCGGCAAGGGAGTCAGCAATAATAAAACTACTTGAACACAATCGATATTTGATTGAAGACATTTCATTCTTCTTCTTCCTCCTCTTCGTCTTCAGAATCGGATGCTTCTCCAGCATTTTCAGACTTCACTTCATCTATGCTGGTGCTTAGTTCAATGGTGGGTTCTTGTTGTAGTTCTTCCACAGGGGTCTGTGGTTCATCTACAATTGGCTCGGTTGCAGGTGTTTCTTCCTGAGAATCCTTTGCGGCCTGTTGCATGGCCAGTAATTCTTGTGCAGCTATTTCGGCTTCTTGACGGGCAATTTCTGCTAACTCTGCAGCTTGACGAGCAAGATCGCCTTCACTATCTTCTTCTGCCTGCTTTTCGATTTCTGCCAGACGACTTAATTCTTCTTCGCGCAACTTTTGTTCTTCCTCAAGACGAGCCTCTTCCGCCTTGCGTGAGGTCTCTTCAGCTAAACGAGCTTCTTCAGCCAAACGAGATTCTTCAGCTAGACGAGATTCTTCAGCCAAACGAGCTTCTTCAGCCAAACGAGTTTCCTCAGCAACACGAGCCGCCACAGCAACACGAGCCTCTTCAGCTACACGAGCCTCATCAGCAATACGAGCCTCCTCAGCCACACGAGCCTCCTCAGCAACACGAGCTTCTTCTGCGATACGTGCTGCCTCTGCGAGACGAGCTTCATCGGCCAAACGGGCCTCTTCAGCCAGGCGAGCACTTTCTGCCAACTTTGATTCTTCAGCCAGACGCGCGGCCTCCTTCTCCGCGGCTCTCTTGGCAGCTTCTAACTGAATCTTGCGTTCAGTCTCCATACGATCTGCCTCTTCTTTACGTTTCTGCTCCTCGGCAACTCTGTGGAATAAATAATGTGAATTTTGCAGTGTGTTTAGTTTAAAGTACTGTACTCACTTCTCTGCCTGGCGCCTAGCCTCGTCCTTGCGCTGCGCCTTCTTCTTCTCCGCTTCAACTTCATCCAGAGCTTCTTCGTTAACAGTCATCAAACGTTCCTGCCTTAAACGCTGCTTTTCCTTGGTGTCCATATCAACGGAGTCTTCCAATGGTTTGGGTTCGGAAAATTTTCTTGAGGGCCTGAACGGATCCAAGTCGGCCACTATATCAAAAAAAAAAACAACCGTGCAACAAAACACAAATGAGGATGGCATTAGTAGGTGCGTGAAGTGTGGTCTGAGATGTATGTAGTAGCAATGAATAAATTCTCACAAGTGAATGTCTTAAACTGAACTGTGTAAATTCTCTATAATAATTATAATGTTACTTACTTGTATCATTGTCCTTATTTATGGGTTGTGTCTGTCTGTTTGTTTATATTGATGTAAATTTTGGTCATCAGATATGATTAATGATTTCAAATAATTTACTTTAGCAATCAAAAAACCAATTAAAGTGCAGAAACGAAAGTGTAAAATAAAAATAAAACAAATGGGATGCATGAAGATCTATGGTTAGAATGTAATTTGTGGAAAATTTGTATATATGAACCAATTTTACTAGGTTTAGCTGGTATTATTTTTACTCTTCCTACAAAACATTTTTGTT
The DNA here is from genome assembly GCA_951804985.1 of Dryomyza anilis. Taxonomy (NCBI): domain Eukaryota; kingdom Metazoa; phylum Arthropoda; class Insecta; order Diptera; family Dryomyzidae; genus Dryomyza; species Dryomyza anilis. Next base: position 51,012,750 of record OX638132.1, read on the forward strand.
TTTTGTTGGCACTGTACTTTTCATATATTTATAAAACAAAACTCTGTACAATCCCGAGCAGAAATTTGCTAATCTTAGCATTATTTCACATGTGTCCCGGATCAGAATACTAAAAGACATCCCTAGTAAAAGCAACTAGTAGCTAAACCTAATTTTAAATCAATCTTATCCATTCTTAATTAAGAAACCTGATATAAAGCCTACTTAGGAAATCACTTACCGGAGATCGTATTATTACAATTTAATAATAAAATTGTGTTACGATAACAAATTCTAATAAATGAGTTTAAATTCCTGAGTGGACATTTCGTTCAGGATGCGATCATTGTCTGATCAGAAAGTCTGATTTCAAATGAACAGGAGGGTTTTCATCAGTGCGTGATTCAAAACGTGACGCTATTCGATGTTGCTATCCTGATCACGTTGCCTGATCAGGCTTTCTGATCTTACCCTCCTTATACAATTCAATGTATATTTAAATTCTTCTTAAACTGCTTTTACCAAATTTGAGACTTTTCAAACAACATATAGTTTTGTAAACATTGCAATAACTATTGCAAATGACAAAGAGTCAACGTTTTGAGTCTAAATGAGATATTTCAAATTATTTTAAATATTGAAAATTTGTATTTCCTTTGCATTTGAGTTTAACATTTATTTATGAGAATATTTTATTTTATTAGAATAATTTTTCTACCCATTTTTATTATTATGGGTTTTTAATAACATTTCGATCATATTAATACAATATCTAATCAGGTTTTTTTTCATAAATGTCACATCAGGTTTTATTAAGTAGACTTTAGATCAGTATTTTTTTATGAAGGTTGGATTAGATTTTTTTACGTGGTTGAAATTACGATCGGCTCTAATCATTATCATTTCAGGTGGCCTCTGGTAGGGATGCCTTATCGTATTCTGATCTGACGGATGCAAAATACGGCTAACCTTAACTAATTTCCACTCGGGTTAGTAGTGTAAAATTAGAAACAATCCGAGTGGAAATTGATTAAGGTAAGCCTTATTTCGCATCTGTCCCTGATCAGAATACGATAAGGTATCCCAACCAAAGGCGCCCTGAAATGATCCTGATCAAGATTGCGTAATTCTAATTTGAAATCCACATAAGGTAACCTGATTCATCCTTCATAAAAAATCCTGATCTTAAGCCTACTTAATGGAACCTGATCTGACACTTATGAAAAAAGTGATTGGATATCGTATTATTATATGATCGAGATGTTATTAAAAACCTATATATATATAATTGGGTAACAAAATTATTCTAATAAATAAATGTTAAATTCACATTCTAAACATTTCAAAAAATTTTAAGTATCTCATGTCAAGTGTTGTGAAATATCTCTTTCAAATGTTGACTTTTTTGACATTGCAAAAGTTATTGAAACATCTTTGTTCATAAAACTGTTTTTTGTTTGAAAGGACTCGAATTTGTAAAAGCTGTTTCAGAAGAATTTAAATATACATCGAATAATATAAGGTCAGGATAAGGGTTAGATCTAATCAGGCAATCTGACTTCAAATAGCGTCACGTTTTGAACTAGGCACTGATGTAAACCTCTGATCATTGCCGTATTTCAAAATCAGGCAACCTGATCAGACAATGATCGCATCCTGAATTAAATTAAATCGGGATGTTTAAAATTTTGAAATTATTGATCACTGAGACTATTTTGTCTGATCAGAATTCTATATTTTATTAAAAAAAAATCAGTAAATCGAATTTCAGAAGAAAGTTAGTTGACAAAGATTAAGATTAGTAAATCTAATTAGATAACTTGTTCACTTGAAATAAAGTCACGTTTTGAATGTGATCCTGATGATTTGAAATCAGGCGAAGCTGATCAGACCATGTTATCATTCTGAAATGAATTTCCACAGGGGTTACTAATAAAAATCACAATTATTAATATTTACAAACAGCGATTTAAGCCGTAGCCGAAACCCCTATTAGCTTAAGACAGTTTCATTTTGAGAACGATCGATAAATGGTCGATAAATCAAAAACATCAACGATTTCAGTTTAATACGGGTTAGAAAGGTTTTATAAACATTTCTGCAAAATTAAACAAAAAAATATGTTTTATAATTCTATACAAATTATTTATTTTTAATCTATTATTAATATTATAAAACATATCTTTGTTATCCAGTCGGATTTCTTGTGTGATTAAAATATGTTCTTTAGTTAAAATTGCCACAAACCTTCTCCTTGTATGGAAATGACGTGTTTTTCGTATTTTTCAACCGTCATAAAACATATCGCCAACAAAAATAAAAAAATAAGTATTTCCAAAAAAGTTAGTAATGATATAATATATTTTTTATGTCACAAAATGATTATTTACATAATTTTGTTATTTTTTTTTTTATTTAAAATGTATTAATATAAATTCATGCGTTCTTTAGTTTTCAATTCAGATGAGTAAAAAAAAACAAATCGTTAATCAAGACGATCGACGATATAAATTCACATGACGTAAATTCATTCTCATTCACGTCGACACTAATTTTATTTATATTCGAAATATAAACGACAATAATTTCATAATACTCGTGTAATATACTAGATATTATTTTTTAAATGTTTCAATCGTTGTATTACAAATTTTTGCTGCGTCTAAACAAAATGCAAATAACAATTATAACTATTACGCACTGATTTGAATTAGCAATAGCCATCTGTCCATCGTTCATCACAAAAGCCCCTTCCCCACCACCCCCATATGATGAGCATTCATCTCATATATTATTTGAACATTTTTAATTCGCCATGTCCGGCCAATAACCTTAAAAACCATATCCTTTATTTCACAAATACCAAGGCTGCCATTCGGAATATATGGGTCAAGGCCATTTCATAATTTTAATACCGGCTACAGTCTGTGAGTGAATGTTTTAAATACAGTCAATCATTTGTGACTCTGACGTCACAAAATGGCAATTAAAATTTGATTTATGTGCCTTTTTTTTTTGATCAACACGAAACAGCTGCTGCGAAATATCAAAAACTATCTACACAAAAAATAGACCAAAACTAATGCCTCAATATTGAAAAGGAAACACATTTTTGAACTTTGTATTAATTTGTCGTATAATTAAATAAGCACATATAAAATTAAATTAATTTACAAATATTCGAATGGTTAAAACATTTTCTTATCGTCACAGAGAACACATTAATTATGTTATGTGATGGAAAACACAATTTTAAAAAGTATAAAAATAAACTTTGCGTGATCATCATTTTCGTGGGGTATTAAACAAATAATAAATAAAAATGCAATTAGTTTATCGCAGAATAGTAAAGTATTTTGAATAACGACTGATTGTTGAAGAGGATTTATTTATTTTTAGTCACGAAATGATAGAATATTTATTGAGTACATGTGTCTGGATAATTTTTATTGTGTCGCATTCTGTTTTAAAATGATGTGTGTGTGTGTGTTGAAATGAAAAGTCTTTTGATTACTTAAAGAATATACATAAATGATAATCATCCATATTTATAACAGGCACTTAATCAATTAGGCCTCAACTTCAACAGCTTCAACTGCAAAGAATCAATCAATCATAAAAAGACAAAACCGTTAGTAATATAAGTGGTAACAATTAGACGTTAAAGATTTTTGAAAGCTTCTGAATGCAAATATTTAAGTAAATGATAACAGGAAATATGTAAAGAATAATTTAAATAAACTCAAAATAAAGCCGTGTAATAAATAAACAAAAAAAATAAAATTATATCTAATTACAAATGAACTTGCAGGATATATCTGGGTAACCATGTAATAATGACAATAGGTGAGATGAGAAAACTATTTTTTTAAGAATACATTCAAATCTTGACTACTAAAAAGATTGATAGAGGAGATCGGAATTACCACCTAACATAATACAGTTCAAAGTCAAAAATAATCGACGGAAATACAGCAATCAAAATTAATTGCACACCATTTATTGGTCCAGCAATGAAATTTTTACCATTTTTATATATTAAGCAAACGCATTCGCTAAAAATGTTATTTGCGTCCAAAAATATACAAATAAACGATTTTGCTTAAGTAGAAAATTATGCAATTGGTATGGTCGACGTTTTAAAAGTATTTTGTTCATTTTCACAGTATATTTATAATTCTTTTTCAGTTTATTGGAAAGGAATATTATAAAGTCTTGTGAAAGTATATAACAAATATACTTTTCTGATGATGAAGCAACTACTGCCATCATCATTTTTTACGACATTTTTTTACGACACCAATAGAGTATGATCATACTTTATAAGTGACACAAACCAAATGTGAACTGATATTCGCGCCAAATTAAAATTCTATTTCAAAGCGAATTCCACCAATTTCACCAAATTCACCATCGTTGTAAGCGAGTACACGCACACACACCACGCACTGCTAACGCGACCACGCGCTGCTGTATCGATCACGCACTGCTATAACATCAACGCGGTAAATCAATACACATAGTTCTTGCCAGCAAATTCGATTGCTAATATGAAGAAGGTGCACGCTAATACAATTAATAATTTAGACGGCGCACTTTTAGCAAAAATTTAATTATGTTGATGTACCTTTTTGGCTATATTTACGAATTTTTTTCTGTGTTGATAGATTCTTTCATTGATTAAAATTTTTTGGATAGATCCAAAATATTTAGTTTACAAATGCAAATGCGACGATTCCTCAAAGTTGTTCATTATTATTATAATCCTATAAATGCAATACTTTTTATTTTTAACATCCCAGTCTGCTATTTCTATCAAACTAACTACGATAAAAAAAGTTCATCCTCGTAAAATAATCGCTTATAATTTTTAATATATATCGTACTCAGTCTGCCGTTTGATTGGATATCGCTTCGAGACAGTTTCGAGATGTCGCGGAATTCATTCGATATCGGTTATTTTATCGTTGTTATATCAATTGTGTTTTTTTTTGTTTTTCGAATTCATATTTTTATTATGAAAACACGAGAATTTACATTGATCTCGATTATACCTCGACTTAATATCAAATAATGGAAACTTTTTTTGCAAGTTAATTTTAAATCTTTAAATTTTCTATGATCAGATTCCCTAACTCCGTATCGACAAAAATCGATATCGTTAATGACAATTAACGACAAATATTATTAGGAGGTATTCCGTATACAGTTCGCTAAGTTGTTAAAAATCTTTCCGAATTTATTTGTAAACATTATTTGTAAACATAAAATGCATTGAAAGTTAGGGAATCACTTTTTTCATAACGATCGCTATCGCAAGCGACAATTGTCGGTAGTTAGCGATATCGAATATTATCGTTATGGAGTTACGGAAACGCGCTACAGAAAATTTGAATTTTACAAATAAAAAAAGTGTGACTTTGTTGTATAAAGTATTGATACATTTTTAGCCAACATTTGAAATTAATTTTTGTAAAGTTTTGAATATACCTTGTCTATATCTCGCAAACGAAATGGTTATTCCCAAACGTTCGGAAATTTCTGAACGATATAGCGTGTTTTATCGTACCATTCTCGTTGTATAGGTTTGATTTGCCCATGCAGTTAAATACGTATTAAGGTTCTTTATCGGTTCGAAATAATTACCACTTTTTTATTTCGAAACAAAAGATTCTTAGACGAAAATGACGTAACTTTAAATATATTTTAAAGTTTTAAAAGTGTGACGTCAGATTTTCGTTTCGTCGTTCGATTCGAAATATAGAAAGTGGTTATAATTCTCGTAACGAGAAAACTTTATTATCTAGTTTCGATATCTGCGTACATTTTAGTAATTAAAGTAGATATAAAGATACAAAAATCGTAACAGAGATCAAATTAATTCCTCGACATTTCAAAACAGACTCGAAGCAGACTAGGTATTGTATTTTAAAAAAATAGAGCATAAATAACAGAGATAACACAAAAAATGAAATTGTTCGACTGTTTTAAAATAGATGTCTTAATAGGACACTGAAATATATTTTTTTAGTATTGGACCCATTGGTTGGGAATCATTGTAAATATTCCCAACTAAATTGTTTGAAGAACATTTTGAATTTGATTTTAAGGCATACCCAGGTACATTCGTATCATAATTTATGTTAGTAGATATTTAAAAGCATGATTATGTATATTTAACAAGGAATCTGCAAAAAATGCTGCACTGAATTATATTTAAGCGGCGACGAAACAAACTTACCTTCATTGACTACAACTTTGTTATCGACTTTTTCGTCAACTTTTTTCACACTTTTTCCTTGTGGATGTCTTAAATACCAGGACTTAAGATTAATGTCGGTTCGGATTTTTTCCGAATCGTACATTGGTCTTCTAATGTTATAGGCTTTATCTCCGCAAATCCTTACAGATGCAAGATGACTTTTGCCTTTATATTTTATTTGGATTGGAGATAGCATGTGTTTTTATTAAGCCAATTGAATAGTTTAAATACAGATATATTTATTCCTTATACATATATAAAACCGTCGTAAGCAAACCACGGAAACTTACCAACATATTTGCGTGCTGGTTCTGCGTAGTACGACATCCTGTGGACTTCCTTGGCCACATGTCTGGCCGGATTTGTAATTCTTGATATGTACGCATCGAAGGCCAATTCGGACGTTGGTTCATAGGCGTAACTAAAGGTACAAACCATGTGTTATTATATATTTATGGTAGGGCCAATGGTTATGTTTCAACCTACCCTGACACTGGGAATGGAGTAACACTGCGTGCACGACGAATCACAGGAGTATGGACCTCCTTGATTAGAGATTGAGCACGGTGACGAATCCTATTGGTCTCCTCTGAAAAAGTCTATGTAAATTGAAATACAATTAGTTTAATCACATACATATCATTGACGATACTGCAAAACCGTTCAACTAAAAATTCAAAACCGCAATTAATTTCCACAAAATATTTCGTAACGCCTCTTTCTGTATACCGAACGAAAGAAAACAACGGACGAATGACGTAAAAATAACATTAATATTATTAAAATTCCATGCTTTTTGACTTTTAAGAAATTCACAAGAGTTTAAAATGACGTCACTTTCGTTTAATATTCTTTCGTGTCGAAATACAGAAAGTGGGTATAAGTAAAATAAAAACAAACTGAGAATAATGAAGCAAATAGTAACGAATAAGCTCATTTGATATCTAATTTTCATTGCAAATATCGATTTCAGGGCTATTCAGTAAAAATATAGGCAATTTAAAGTCGACTTTAAAAATAAATTCGTCTTTTTTGACAAATTTTGTATAGAATAAATTGTCAAAAAACTAATTTTAAATTTAAAGTTGACTTAAAATTATCTGTATTATCTATGAATACAATTGTATCTAATATGTAATATTTTTACTTCAATATAATTTTGGATCTACACAAGCGGTATTGATCTTTTCAATTGAGTATTATTGCAGTATCAATTTTGCAGTAAATATTTAATAATAAAAACAACTCACAGTAAAGGGTTCGGTGTTGAGGTAGTTTGTGAGGGCACGAGCACCATATCCTGGTGGAATTCTCTTCAAATAGGAAGGAGTTACACGCACAGGTGATGTGGTAATCCTCACTGGACTCACCGAACGTGTGTACACCCTTGATATTGGCGAGTACACGTAAGATGGTGTGGAGTACACATAGGATGACGGTACATAGGTCGATGTTGCGTAGGAAGATGGCAAATAGGACGAGCTGTAGTAGGTTGATGGCGTGGAGTAGGTGGTGAATGTGCGTTCTGGCGAAGTGATCACACGCGAGTGCGTTGTACGGACTACACGCACTGGTGAGGGTGAAGAGATAACTCTCGCCACTATGCGTGTGGGCGAGGTTACAATACGAATAGGCGACGTTATAACACGTGTTCCAGTAACAACACGACTACTAATTCGTGGTACCGAGTAGGACGAGTAAATTGGATAGCTCGTTTTGTATACCTGTGTAAATTTAGCTTTTATATAATATGTACTGTCGTTTGTTTTATTATCGTAGTCGACCAGAGTGAAGTTAACCTTTAGAAATATTTAACAATATTTAACCCATGTTATTGAAATACATTGAAGTATCATTATTTGGAATTATCACAGATATGTGGAAATAACAAAATACATACAGTACCTAAATGGCTCTATTCAGCTCTAAATACAAAAATGTACAAAAACAAAAATGTACTAAAATTTATTAATTATGATAACACTGCCCTACACTCATTTTAGTGCGGTAAAGTTTAGGCAGTTATTGGTTACATTTGTTTTCGAGATATAGCCCATTTAACAATTTCTCATTTTTTTACTCTTATTTTATTTTAAAGATTTCAACAAAAAGAATAGGCAAAATAAATTAAAAACTGTACAAAATAATTTATTTTTTTTATTTAAAAATATTATTACTTAATGGATAAAAAATAAAAATAATTTCTATGCAAAAATTTGTAGCGCCAAGAAAATAAAGTATGGCTATTGGTTCAAAACATATGAAAACTATATTGAATACATGTTTTTAAAATGCAAATTAACAAGAACAAATGTTGTTTTATTCAAAATAGTATTTATAAGTTTGAACCAATATTCCTAGTTTATTTTTTTTTAAATGGCGTGTTAAAGGGGAAAATGGTGCTACAACAATGCACAATAATTAAACTTGTAATTTTGTTCACTAAGAAATAATGTTTTAAAATAAAACTGAAGTCGGGCAGTGTTATTTGTAGGTTGCTTTAGAGTGCTCAACGAAACTAATTTGTGTACATTTTTTCTATAATGTAGAGCTGTAAAGAGGTCTGTAGAAAAAATTCCCTATTAATAACACTCATTGATTTATGTTTTTGTTAGCTATGATTTTTAAAATTATAATTCTCTTTGAATAGGTTACATAATTTAAATTTATTTTTATGAAAGCATTTATATTAAAAAACCAGTAAGGAAGGATGTCAAATTGGATGGCTAGGTCATAAGGGAGACACGGGTCAAAGTGATAATAAGTGATAAAGACGCTACACATATGAGATAATAATATAATAATAGTTTGGCACTACAGTCCTATAAGAACTTAGGCCGAGCTCTCTCACCATTTGGAGCTGTGCGTGTTATATTTGTACTCAAAGTGGTGGGACATACTACAGTTTATTGCCGAATCCGAACGGCGGGTGAGAGCTTTTCATAGGCAATGTTTTACTCTCGTAGGTTTGCCATTTACTGCCGAGAGGTAGCGCAGTATGTTTCTATGAAAAGTTGTTGTTAGCCCTAGTCCAGGCTTGAACCGAGGACCACTAACCACTGAGATACCGCAGCTACCAATATGTGAAGAAAAAATAATTTAATTGATCTATCAGACTTTATCCCAAAAATAACTGACAACTTATAATTGTATTAAACAAAGTCCTTTCCCATAGGTTGTGTACCGGAATTAGATTTGTTTGGGCAGCACAAGTCAATTCTCTAAAATTACATAATGTTATCTATTTTTTCATATAAAGAGGGATGTTTAAAAAAAATCTAAGGTCTTCGGTAGAATATAGTGTAAGATAATACGATATATCTACTCCTACAACACACAACTTAAATATTTCAAACGATGTTTTTTTTTCGTAAGAGTTGTCGATATATAGTTATTTTTGTTAATTACTTCCTATTTTTGTATTTAGTTACTGAAACCAAAATGACCAATATAAACAGTGCCAATTCTACAATCCCATAATCTACGACAATTCTTGCCAAAAAGTCGTCCAATTCATTCTAATAGTTCACATATTTTTTTGAAAACTAACATTATTTTTATTTAATGATAAATATGCTTAAAAACTATTTTTTAGTTTTCAAACACATCAGCGCGTATATATAGTCATTTTTACAGATTTTTGAAATTTATTTTGATAGGGCAACAGTCAAAAAAATAAGTTTTGAAATTTAAGATCCATTCGCCATAGGAACGCAATTACCACCCCCAATTTTTTCAAGAATTTGGAACGCATTTAAAACTAAACCAACAGTTATATATTTAAATATATTGAATTTTTTATTTTTCATGGCGAATGAATGGGGCGGTCTACAAAATGGCATTTTTTGAAAAATGTGAAGTTAAAAAATATTAAAGTTAATGAATATAGTCATCGATCAAAAGAAAAGTTTTAATTTAAGTTTTTTTTTATAATTTTATACAGCTCTTTAAAAATGGTTCAAATGATCAGTGCTTCCCTTCCCTACCGAATTTAGTAAAATAAATACAGAATTTTATACATATTTATGGGCGTTTATATAAATAGAACTGAAAATAAGATAAACATAGCTTCTTCAGCTGCGAAGTCTTGGTCCGCGGAATACTTCGAGAGAAAAAATTATAAATTCAAATACATTTCGACAGGTTTTTCACCCGTACCTTTATGTATATAAATTAAATACTTAATTTAAATACTTTAAATGTTTATTACGGTTTTAATAAAATTTCCAGATTTAATTCAAATTATTTGAGTATTTAACTGTTTATTACTCAGGTAATAATCTGAACAATTATTACGTATGAAATACAATTTCAAATTAATAAACAGTGTAATAAAAATAAATATTGTATTAATATGAATATGTTTTACATAACGTATTAATAAAAAGTTTTGCAAGTAAATTGTATTACCTACGTAATGAAAAAGTATTTATTCAAAATTTTGTTACGCGCGTATTAAAATATAATACAAAAATATTTTATTTAACTTTAAATAAAAAGTATTTAATTTAAATATAAAACAATCATTGGGTGAAAAATGTTTTTTGTTTTCTCTATGTAACTTTTGTTGATGCGATGGCCGGCAAAATACAGTTCTCTCCATTTTAAACTATTTTAATGTTAACTGTAAAAATTTAATATTGTTTAGAGACAATTTTTTTAATTAAATTTGAAATCCACTTTTGGGATTTAGTAAATCTTTTTTTTTATATTTTAAGATATTTAAAATATTGACAAAAACTAGTAATATTAAAGAGACAAAATCAATACCGTAATTGTAATTGAAAGGGTATACCTTATTATAAAATTATTTAGCACTTTTTCACAGTTTCTACGTAATAAGGATCCCGATATAAGCAATCTTCACTCTGGATTACTACATATTTACATATATGTATATTTTTTCTTATTATTTACTAACCATTTTTCATGGATCAGTCCATATCATGTTATTTTAATGGGTTTTAATAGTTGGAAGATTTGGTAGGATGAAAGGCAATGTGATGAATTGTTAAGGTGGATTATATATGTAAGCATTAGGTACGTACGAACTGTTGGAAGAACAAACGTTAGGCGCATACAATGATTAAATAAATAAATGTTCATCAATACAATAAAAGAAATGTTCAATAAATTCATAATGGTTGATAAACGCCATTAATTTGTTAATTAAAATAAGTATTTTTTTTACCAATAAACATTTAATCATTATTTTTATGTGTTTTTTTCTGTGTATGGATATTGTACAATTCCGTATTTTATTCTCCAAGCTTAATTTTTTTTACCAAAATTTAATATTATAATAGGACACTTCACAAGTACCCTATCATGGCCAGTAAAAATTCTACTAGATTAGAAATATGGCCGGGAAAATATCAGGTTTACATCGGGTAGACCCCACACTCAAAATAAAATCTCGAACGATTTCGAGTATTTTACGATAAATTTTCGTGAAATTTATTCACGAAATAACTCGCGAAAATTTATTTTTATTTATTTTACGAAACTATACGTATAATCTATCTACGAAATATTCGTAATTTATTGAATATTTGTGTACCTTTTTACGAATATATTCGTACACTTGTACTTTTGATGATAGCATTCGTACACAATTAAATTAAAATAAATGCAGCTCCAAGTTGCTATTTGACGCAACGGATTTTGTTTTTACTAATTATTATTCGTAAAAAACACGAAAGTTTCGTAAAATTCTACATATAACCTCAAAATTTACCAAAGTTTAGTAATTTTTTCGTAAAATTTAAAGCTCATTCGTAAAATATGTTATTCTTTCGTAGAAAATTTGTAATAGGGAATAATATAACGTAATTTAAAAGAAATATTCGTAATTTTGTTGTTTTAATTTTACGAATTTTGATTCGTAATATATAGGAATCGTTCGTAAAAAATATTTTGAACAAAAAAAATCAAATTACAAATGTTTCGTGTATTTTACGAATTATTCGTTATTCGTGTATTTTACGAAATTAAAAATTACGAACAAATATTTCTTAAAATGTCCTAGAAATTATTTTGAGTGTATTAAAGTAAATATTACCTTGACATGCCCTTGTCATACTCACCTTAGGTCTTATATTATCTATCTAGTGAATGGATCAGATCAGTGCTGTATTATTTGATCCTAATAGGACATTTTTAATTGGAAACAGATAGATATCTAATTAGGAAAGCACTAAATATATATTTAAATAGCCAACTATCAGAAATATCTTACCATTTGACTAACTATAATCACTTCATATTATCATATTTTGTAATGATACTCAATACTTATCTAGTTGTACTGGAAAAGATGAAAATCTGGATTTAAGGAAAATTTATTTGAAATAACGTAGGTAAAATTTTACTTAATTTAAGGAAGGTTTTTTTTATATTATAAGGAAAATGTGGGGACTTCTGCCTTAGCGCTATTTCAAATACAATTTTCTAGTGTATGACTAAATTGAAATAACTCATCGAATAAAATGTTTATTCAATATTTTTGTTTTACCCAATATTTATTTTTTTTTACATTTATGAAGATGGCAAAAAAAACAAACTCTCTGAGCAAAATTTAAATTATTAAAAAACTGTAGTCACTAGATATTCAACCGATTTTGAAAGGAATTGTAATCGATATTGATCAAAGTTTTTACAGAATTAAAAAAAAGTCCTCTTTATGGAGATACATTTTGAAGGGACAATGGCCACTGACCATATATTAAGGTTTAGGAGTTACTACTTTTTAATAAAAATTAAGTTTGCAGAAAAAATACGTAATATGTAACAGTATGATAATTATGTAAAAATATATATTTGTTTAATTAATACGATATTTTTTATACTTACGCGAGGAGCTTTCGGATACTGAAAAATAAAAATGAAGCAATAGATCAGTTTAATAACTATTTTATTGTTTTATGAATTTCTTTATTGAATACCAAAATAACACAAATTATTATAGACTTTAAAACACTAAATTAATATTTCTAATTAGATAAATTCTCTCTTCACTAATATAAACAAAAAGTTAATAGAATGTATTAAAAATAAAACGAAACCGTATTTACTTAAAGAAACCCAAACATCACAGTCCTTCTTGTCTCGGAGACCTACGATGCATCGAAGTGTTCTCGAATTAACAGCGATAAAAAGTTCAATCCCGTTTCTAATTTTTAAAATTTCTGGTACATTCAAATTTTATAACTAGATACGATATTTAAACATTTATCAACCTTAAACTTTGCTGTTTTTCTTTTCGATATCGATCCGATTTCGTGAAAAGTCTTGGACCGAGAAAATTATTTTTATATCTATCATATATGTTAAGTTATCTCAAATTAGCTAATTATTCTATGGGGTACTTTTAGTATTATCTGCTATTAAGTTTAAACCACTACTCAATTTCCTCAGTTCCTGTAAACAAATTTCTAATGTGTGTTGTATAAAGGTACAAATTGTTGCAATTCATTTCGTCAAATATCGCATTTTCATTCATTTTTCCTTGACCAATAAAAGAATATATTTGAAGTTAATACAGAAACATTTTTATTAAGTGTTTGGTTATTGTTTACAGTATTGTATCACAAATATTTTTACAAATAAATACATAAGTTGATAATTAAGAAATATATTTTAATCGTGTTAATTGTTTCGAGTCACAAGGCGTATAAATTACAAAGTGAAGTATTATGAATAAATATTATGTAATTGCATTCCAACATTCATTGTATCGAACCAGTTTCTGATTCCTCTGCAATGTTTACATATTAATACAATATAACTTAGTTTGTTAGTTGGGTTTTTAATAGCACCATTTAATTAAGAAGCGTTTAAATATCTTAGCATGAGTTTACGTTAATGCGACCGACAGTGGCTTAAACGTGGTATGAGAAGTGGCGATAGCGGGTACCACCGGGTAAGTTGCCTGAGCTAGTCGATGAGTAACTGTAACCGCCCGGACCTGCGCCAGTTGTGCTGGTTCTCTCGGTGTTGTAGTTGTAGGATCCACCGGGACCGCTGCGAGAATTCGATTCAACGGCTGAGGAGTAAGTAGAACGCTCTGGCCTTGAGTAGGGGTTACTCGAGTCGTACGATGATTTCTCAACATTTGTTTTGTACGAATAGGAGTAATCAGAAGAGCCACGGCTGCGATGCTGACCGGGTCTATCCGTGCAGAGATCCAAGCGTGGGGTCTGCGAATTTGTTCAAGTAGTTAAAATCAAAGATGCTCTAAAATACTTAACACTAGTTATTATAATACCTATTATATAATGATTGAGCCAACTTGCTGTATTAGTTTCACAAAAATTAAAAATTTATTTCGAATACAATATGAGCGGAAATTGAAACATGTTTGAATTGTAATTATACTGAAACACGGCCGAACGTTATACTTAAGACATCATTTATACTTAAGACATCATTTAATCAAAGAACCATATTTCTGATATAATTAGACAGCGAAATTCATTGAAATTTATATTTTTTTGTGTTTATTTTAAATTTTTGTACAACAATCTGTATATTAGAGACTTGGTACATGCAAACATAAATAAAATCATTAAGTTATAATATATCTAATTATTAGAAATACAGACACTACCAAAACACGTGTTGAATAAAAATAAATATAGTTATCATACACATTAAAATTATTATGAATAACTATAATTAAATTGTAGATGAGTCAAACTTTCATTTTCTCAATATCCTAAATATTCAGCATATATAAAATCCTCTCTCTTGTGCTAAAAGGACGAATGTGCGTTTTTCATAATATTGGGAAACATAAATTAAAATTTTTAAATAATAAAATCCATTTTTTTCCTTCCTAGTCAAGAATACATTATTTCTAGTTAATTCAGATTTTTGATTATTTTCTAAGTTATAATTTTAAAAAATAAAATTTATTACGGCGTCGTTTGTCGGTTGACATATTTATTGTTTTAACTACAGGAAATTTATGTCATCTAATTAGCCTGTTTTTTAGTACTTTTCACATAAATATTTATCTTAAGGTACGAAACTAAAGACATGTTTACGATATTTTTGATATTCAATTCATACTATATGCTGTATAACCATGTATCACTTTCTTGTTTAACGTTAGATCCTAAATAGTATATAATAATTAAAAAATTGTAAAAATCGAAATAAAAATGTCAGGGTTTATAACCAAATATTTTAAAAGTGTGTAGCCATTCCTTAGTATATCAAAACTAGTTAGGCAATTAGAAGAAAAACTGCGTTTAAGGTTTTCAAGGAAGCTGTTTTTCAACAGTACTATATATTTTTATATTCTAAATAGTGGATGAAAATGGCTTAAAATGAGGATTGGAATTTTCTTAAAAACATTATGTATTATGAAAAAAAACGAGTATTTTTAATAGCTCGCTGGTGCATACTCAGTTTTTTAATATTACGAAAAGTTTTCAAAAATAGTGTCCTTTTTCACCCACTATTTATTACATAATTTAATAATGTTGAAAATAATTTTCAAAAAACCTTATAATCGCCAAGAATAATATTCTTATACGTTTTTAGGATATAAACTCCAAACATTTTAAGATTTTTAGACCATTTTTTAATTATTTATTTAGCATTTATAATGCAACGATAAACAAGAACATGATTTATGGTTATCCAGAGCATAGTCCAAACTAAAACCAAAACTACTATATATCTGTTTAAAGTGTCGTTAATCAATAAAAATATAATTAAAAATTAAACAATAAAAATTTGATTATCCCTAATTAGTTGATCACTTCTGTTTATGTAACCATTTTAGGATGCAATTGGCGAATTGTAATCAAAATGGGCGAACGTTTTTGTTTTCTTTTTTATGGGTTAGAGATTAAGTAGTAGTCTAAATGTATTAATTCATTTTATTTAATAATCTATTGATCTGCATAAAAATGTTCCAAATTTAAATATGAGCCTTTCTTTGTAACCACCATATGAAGGATTTTCTTTTTTTCTATATCTCACACAAGACAGTAAACATAAAGATGATGCCAAGGTATTAACTGTTTATAAACTTGTAACGAAACACTTTCACATAATTGATTTTGGCGCTAAAAATATCAGTATTCTTCAAATTAAAAAATGCGAATGTCAAAAATTACACATTCGCCCTTTCAGCATATGGATGGCATATGATATATGCTGGGAAATAAACAATTTTATTGATATTGTATGTATGTCGGAAGTATATATTTTTTATTTATTAAATTCTCGATAAATGTGTAATATTTCGTTTAGAAGCAATATCTCTTGACCGTTGCACCTGAACGTGGATTAACGTAGATCTCACACTTGACGCCAGATGCCACGCTTTCGGATGCGGCGCGATGCACACGTGGCAACACTGTGTCAAGGCTGTCACGTGACGTTCTGGCTGCTGTGTTGCCACCCGCCTCGACAGTATCGATGTGTTGGCGAACCATAGTCAAGATGCGTTCTCGGTTTTGATCGCGTGCTGGGACATACGGCTTGATCGGTGCGTTCAGCACTCGGTAGCTTGGCTTGATAGCAGACCGGTTGATTGGATCAAGAATCCAATTCTTGCGCACTTCACGTTCGGGCCTAGGCTTGCCAAATGCGGTCACTGGATCGGCAATTAGAGTGGGCCTTGGTACATAGGGTAATTTCTCCCAGTCGATCGGCTTTTTACTCTGCAAGTCCCACACAATGAGTTGATTAAGCAATTTTGAAAATTTCAACAAATTATTATTCAGGCCGATTTAAATATATCAAGCGGCAGAGTTTCTATGGGAATCTCTAAGAATTTTATAATATTTACATGTTTGATGTTTGTTTATGTACACTATGTAGAATTTATCGACAGGTCAGGTTTAGTTAGCATATATTATTGTTTGATTTGGTAGTGATCAGGCTGCTGTGGAAGTGCGAGAGTGCGAATGACAGGATATGGATTAGAAACCTATTTGAGCGCAGTGTGGTGATAAGTATTGGAAGAGTTATTGCGCTTTTTAGTATTTGACATACAATTAATGAATGCTGATTTATTTCTATTAAACTATTTAGTAATCTGTACAGAATTTAGTAATACAAAATTTCAATTTGACTAGGTTTTAGAAAATGGTTTATAATTGTTTTAATAATTTTGATACATTAAAATAGAGTTCGATGATGATTTAACGCCTTATAACACACAACGAAAAGAAACCGAATTTGCCAAAATGAACAGTAAAATCTAATAAGTTATATATCTTTTATTAAATAAAACGAATAATAAAAAGAAATTTATTTTAAATTAATAACTTTTATTTACATTTGAGTTTTTAAAATATAAAAGACAGATGAAATGAAGCGTACATGTCACGTTATACCAATTTATAAACGAAGTGACTCTGATTGAATTGTCTGGCAGTCACACGATATTAATTAAAAACAACATAACAAATTTAGCAAGTTACGAAATCTCTATATACCAAAAAATAAATAAAACAAAATAATTGAAACTGTAAACATATAATTTGGACGAAAAATATATTTATGCAAATTTCTCTGAAGCACATTCATAGAAACAAGCTCCAAGAATATTTTGGCAACTAAGAGTGCGCGCGCAGAGTTTATAAAAAAAACGACATTTTTAGTTTTTCGCCCGGCAATGGTATGCAGAATTTGGAAATAACTATATGCTCAGTGGATCAGATCAGCAATTCGTATCTCGCAAACAATTTTTGTTTATTATTTTTGCCTGTTATAAATATAGATAATCGAGTCATCACCACACGAAAAATAAGACAACAATATTTTCTTTGAAATTTAAGTTATTTCGAGAACACGTATTGCGTTTATTATAAAAATATTAGTTTTTCAAAAATTGAAAGTTTTATTTCACCCAAAAATTTATTTTTATTTAAAACTAAAATTAATAAAAACACCAAAAATAATAAAAGTTAAAACATGTTTGTGCAATATTGTCCAAAGCACTGGAAGAGGTTTAAGTTTTGAACAAAATATTAGAAAGTATTATATATTATACAAATGAGTACAATTGAAAACAGATGCATATAATTATTAGTGTAGCATTTCTTGCCAAATATTTCTCATAATTATGAGAGTGTTTTCAAATAAAAACTTCCAACCTTGAAATGATTTGGCAGCGTATTCAAACGTTTAAATGTTTATATTATAAAAGTTGAAAACAAATTTGTTGAAACGAAATTGGGACATACAATCAAATAACTGCGTCTGTATACATCATATATCTTATATTAAATACGACGAACATTGAAAGAACGCCTACAGAACTTGTATTAGATTTCATTTCACGATTTTATTTTTGACGTCACTAAACGTACAATATTCGCGTTCCCGAGTCTTAATTTGAATTTTAGTTTAATAAGAATACTATCATTTAAAATATTATTTAGTTAATTTAATACTAAAATACATCTTTGTTTTAATATCGTGTTTATATTTGGCTGAACCATTTTTATTTTGTATCAAGTTGGCTGAATCATTTTTCTTTTTTAAACATTTTTTTTTAGTAACAACAAATTTAAATAATACATAAAATAAACATACGTAAGAATATTAAATAATCATTAAAAATACAAAAGTGTTTTGAAAATGCGATACTGGTTAAAATGGTCACACATTAATGTCAAACAACACAAATTAGAGTCTGTAACTGACCTAAAAGTCTACATAGGAGTATTATATATTCAAACTTGTTTCAATTCCACCAGATGATTTCTATGCAAAACAATTTCGTCCCTATACCATAGCAAAATTATTTAGGTTCGATTTGGAACACATCTTCTTATTATAATTTAAATTTATTATTCAGTTTTGAACACAGCAAGTGGGGCACAAGCACTTCGATGCTTTTTAGTAAGTAGAACAGCAAAAAATGAATAAATTTTGACAAACGTGATTTAAAATATTTTTAGATTTTACACCTGAGCAATTTTTATGTGTATATTAATCGAACATTATTTTGCACACGGTTCGCCACGGTTGGCCAAAATACACAATGCGCTGTTTCGAATTAGTAAAAAATAATCACACGGTATAATCCACAACTCTTTTGTAACTGGGTGCATTTCAATTTTAAATCACATTTTTCAACATAGGAAACCACACTACACTATATATATTTTGACTAATTTGTTTTTAGATTGCTTTTGGTATTTATAGTCTTGTTTGGAAAAATATATACTTATTTTTTTTAGTTATTTGTTGTTTGAACTTTAAATTGAGCGCTTACCGATACGGTATACGACGATACTACTGGCCTTGATGAGTAGGTCCTGCGGGTAGTGAATCCACTTTCGTAAACCATTTTCGTTCGTTTAAATAGGCGTGTATTAAAACAAAATTAAAATTTAATTTTCAAAATAAAATGTGTTAAGTTTTTTCACTAAAGTGCTTTCTCTACTGGTATTTCACTCGTCGTGTGTTCACTTAACGCCCGTTCGAGATCTTCTGTTTTCTGAATTGCTCAAGACACGCGATTTTGATTTGAATTTAAAAATTTTGACTGTAAATATGCTGATACTCTCTCAGTGCCGAATTATTTTTGGAAATACCAACACATTCACCCTCGTTGATATAGTAGCTTGGTGTATTTGTTCGAATGGACATTTGTGAAAATCATTTTTGTGATTCAACACAGTTTCAATATTCATCACTGTATTGTTTTCGGCATATACATGGTACATATTGTATTTGCAAAATAAACGTTTTAGTGTTTGTGGCATGGAAAGGTGTGAATTTGAAAATATTATATTTGTGTACGTGATAATACATTTAATTCTTGTAGATATTTTTTACTCCAAAGAATTCGAATTGTATCTAGATAAATGTTTAATTGAAGGCGAAACATTTGCGCGCGGTCTATTTTTAACACATTGTTTATTGGAAAATATATACTACACAACAATATTCTTAATGTTTGTTTATTTTTATTATATTTATATTTGTATGTCATGAATGATCTTGAAAATGTTGCTGCATTCATTAGTGATTTATTAAATATTTATTATACATATATTTTAGAGACAATTTAGAGACATATAAAATAGAGAATTCTAATATCTTAATAAGTAACGTTAATTATTTTAATTACTAACCAACTTATTCGATCATCGTAAACACCTAATCAAAAAAGTATATTATGTCGAGGAAAAAGTACATTATTACCATGTATATTTTATTGAAATGCCACCTCTGGGTACCAAAATATTAATTGCCAAAAAGTTTTGGATGTAAGGACACTATATGTATCCTTATTATTTCAACATGTAGTGAATGTAGTGAATTGGTAGCAATTCTTGTTCCACTGATTTGTGGCACTGATATTTCAAATGATATGAATTTTATTATGGAATTGGTTTTAAGATATAGCCCATTGATAACTTTCTCATAATCTCCTCGTTTTTCTAATTTTCATATTTGAACAGTTTTTTCATATTTGAACAGCCTTATCAAGAAAAGCAATTTCCTCGGATTAGATTGAAAGACTTTAATCATAAAACAAATTCGAAAAGGGAAAAAAGGGAAGACTAATACGGTAAGGGATCGAGGGAAATACATGGCCTGCTTTTACTAGTTCATGTGTTCTCTCGTTCTACTCGGGCATCAAATCAAACCCACACCTTCGTAGTTCATTCGGTTCTCAACAAAACCACGCATCATAGGAGAATTCGTTCTTCAGTCGCATGACACGTTTGTGGAACAATCTCCCTGCGTCCGTTGTTCCCGACATTTTTAATATTGGTAAGTTCAAAACAAACATTTACCGACACTACTCCATCTTTCCGCCCTACCTTTAACCTATCATCCCTTCTTACGATCAACACTGTGCATTGCATGTATAGGAAGTTGAGATAGGCGCGTGCCGTGCTTTTTTCGTGTCACGCCCGAAAATCTGAGTTCGTGCGTGCACATCTCCGTGCGTGCAAGTTGCTGTCGTGCCCGTGTGTGTCCGTGCCTCCAAAATCAGACACACGCCCATTTAAGATTTTTTTTTCTTATAGTTTCTACCCCAATTTAAAAAAAAAACCCTTACTTCCAGCTTCAGAAAATAAAAATTTTGTGGTATTTTAACCTTTTCTTAAAAATTAGTTGTTTCAGTTTTACTTGTGGATTTAAGAGAATAAAACAGTATCAAACTTAATTTTTGAATTATTTATTACAGGGACTTAAACGCATTAGAATATCGGTTCGGGTTCCAAGATTTTTAAAATTGTGGTTCCGATTCCGGTTTCAACCAACAAATTAAATGGATTTCGATTCGGGATCCATACATTTTTAATAACGGTTCCGATTCCGGTTCTTTGCGTTCCCTGACAGGGACTATAATTTATGTTCCGGTTCTGGTTCCGATATTTTTAAAATAGCGGTACCGATTCCAACCAGAAAAAAA
This sequence comes from Dryomyza anilis, assembly GCA_951804985.1. NCBI lineage: Eukaryota > Metazoa > Arthropoda > Insecta > Diptera > Dryomyzidae > Dryomyza > Dryomyza anilis. The sequence goes on from OX638132.1 coordinate 51,034,397, forward strand.
TATATATGTTTCGATTTCAGTTTCGGTTCAAGACACTTTTAATAACGATTTTGGTTCCAAAAATCTAAACAGTTCCGGTATTATTTTTCACGTTTCGCTGTCTTTTTCATATTTTTTCGTGCTTTTTTCGTGTTTTGTCGTGTTTTTCCGTGTTTCTTCGTGTCTTTTAAAATCCCGTGTTTTATCGTGCTTGCCTTTTAAATTTACTCGTCGGGCTCGTGTTCGTGCGTGTCACCTATCGGCGTGCCCGTGCGTGTCCGTGCGATCAAAAACAGGCACGCGCCCATCTCTAATAGGGGGCATTTCTTGACCGTTGTTTATTTATATAAAATGCTGAGCACTCTTAACCAAGATTCAAGTTAAGATTAAAGTGAATTAAATTTGACTTACACAAAACACACAATTTCTATTAATTTTGTTGTTTCGAATTTTTACAATAAATTCGAGGGAAATTCATGATAGGCGAAATCACATCTCGGGAGGAGAATAAATTCGAATGAATGAAAATTCTACCGGAATTCATGAATAATGTTTACCCTCGGGATATACAGTCTTGAGATTCGATTTCAGAATTTATAGGATTGTAGTCCAGTGCACTGCACACTAAGTCCCGAAGCAATAGATAAGCCGAAATCGAACAAAATGACAATCTTTTTACCAATAAATCTAAATTGCTCGAAACAGTACAACTCTTTAAAAATCTGGAGACAAACTTTTGAACATTTTTCCCAAACTAAAACATAAAATATGTTTATTTTCAATATCATTTTTCTGAACCATTATGGCAAAATATCGATTGAAATGATTCTGATAAGTAATTTTTGCATGACAATTTAAGACGCAGTGGCTGATTTTTTGAGTAGCCAATATGAAAATTGATAGTTTTCACTCAAAAATAAACAGATAGACACGGCCTTTAGTAAGGTCGTAATATGCCCAAGAATTTTCCAAATCTTTCTCAATGAAATTAGAAATACCTTGTAATAAAATAATTCAAACTGAAATTTTTGGTATGTGGTGGCGTCCACACAAATAGTCATGGCGACGAATACAAATGTCAATGAACAATTTCCAGATTGTTTGTTTTAATATTTTTAGTGACGTTAATTAAGCCCACGCACAGCTATCTAAAATTGTGAATTTCAACAGAAAAACGAACTGCTATTTTAAATATATTAGTTTGATTCATAAAGTCAACTGTGTTCCGTTTATTAAAAAATATGTCTTCAAGTTATCATTCAAAACAAATAATAATTTTATTAGAGTGGTAGGTTTCTTATCAAAATATAAACTGTTATAATTTTACATTATTTACAACAAACAATAGGCATAGTTGGACAGCAAGAATAAGTATTGTCACAGCACGGAAAGTTGTTGCCTTGAGAACTATAAGTAAAAACAAAATTAATGGGAATTTCAATTGAGATTTTTTGTGAAACTCATACCATAACTTCACAGCTTCACGTTGTTCCATGTTCGCTCGTAAGTAGTCACATGGTCTTGCTTCATCGCACCGAGTTCTCTTCAAAATGCGTAAGCCATTTTCACCCATTTGGCCGCGACTGTTTCGACCGCCTTGGATGTTTGAGGTGGATACGCCATATTTATTTCGACCGTTTTTGCCATTCCGCTCTAGTCCATTGTACCGATCCTTGCCGTCTTTTGTTAGCCTTTGAGATCCTCCAACATTGGGAAGAGATTTTCTATTCCCTCTGCTGCCTTTTCCCGCTTTTCCCCTTCCCTTTGCATTCTCCGATTGCTCAGCCATTAGATCATTGGCAGACTTTCCCTTCTTCTTTTTCCCCAGTTTCTCCATACCGTTTTCGCCACGACCTTTATTCCCAACAGTAACGTCTTGCCCTTTACGAACTTTTTGTCGAAGATTTGAAATGATTGGCATATCATCGTCGCCAGCTTTATTTTTACGTTTTGATTTCGACTTTTTTTTCTGTAGGTCAACGTCCGAGTCACCGTCCGTCTCCAAATTTTTTTTGCCCTTCAATTTTTTATTTTTAGATTCGTTGCTCTTTGATTTTTTTCCGTCTTCCTTTTCGTCGTCGTTCGAGTTTTTTTTGCCTTTTGACTTTTTGTCTTCGTTTTCATTTTGCTTCTTACTCTTCGATTGCTTTTTGTCTTTTGATTTGTTGTCCTCGTTTTCAATTTGCTTCTTGCTCTTCGATGACTTTTTGTCGAGATTTTTTGAATTCTCGTCGTAGTCGTCAACATCTTTTCCGTGTCTTCCTCGGCCTTTTAGGCGATTATTGCGAGAGTCAACATTCTCATCATAACTTCTACCCCTTCCCCGTCCACTACCCGCTAGGCAACTTGAATCTCTCATCCCAACTTTGCTTTCGGGTTGTGCTATTTATTAACATTTTTATTTTATTTTTATTTTTTTTATAAGATCAATTAAAGGATTAATGCATATGTGTCCAGCTAATGATCTTTTCAACCTTGTATGCACTCAATATAAAACTTCTTGTTGTACAAAAACAATAATAATTGGTTTGTATAAAACAATAATACGCAGTTTGCATGCGTCTTGTTATTGCTTTCTTCGTTTACTTGCGATTGCAACACAGCATCGAGGCGCGCAATGGAGTTTTCGAGGAAATGCAAGTGTGATTGTACAGCAATGAGTGTTGGAGGCAGGTTGGCTGGGCACATTTGAAATGAATGCAGAAGTTTCAAGTACTTACATTTGTTTACGCAGAGTGACGACGACCTATGTACTCTCACATTTACGCTATTTCCGCCATCAAATATTGTGTATTTTTCACGGCACTGCTGACGATTGAAATCCCTGATAATTTTACGACAAATTCGCTTTAAGACGGAGTATGTGTGATCATTGATCATGGAATTTTTTCTACAACGCTGACAACCGCATTTGTTTGAGGCTATGTTGCTGGCTTCATACAAGAGATCCGTACAACTGGATGTGCTGTTGAGAATCATAGGTCCTTCAATATTTGTTAACTGTAACATTTAACAGAACTCACCTGGATTGCGGAATGTTTCTGCTGCTACAATTTAAATCAAAAACCATTTTATGGAAAAGTACATTTTACCGGAGCTCCAAATTTAGTTTAAGTTTTTGTTCCAAATGACATTTAAATTTAATTTGAAAGTATTATATTTTTAAAAGCGATGAAAATTTTTTAGTGATAAGTAAAATGTAACTTGAATCTTTTGATTCAGTTGTGCCAATGGTGAGCATGAGGTAACTTACAAGTTGGTTGCAACGGTTGGTTCGCGGAATGAAAATAATTTGTAAAAAAATTATATTATTAAATGAATATTATTTGTATAATAAATGCGCAGATGTCTTGTTTACTGAATACATAAATATATTATAAAATAATATTATTTTAATTTTATTTCTTATTATTCCTAAGAAATATTTCCATTGGCACATATTTTTTATGGTCTTAATATTTACCTATTTGTATCCCTACACTGTACAATTCCAACACTGTACAATTTAGATATTCTGCGCATAAATTCGATTAAGAAAGTACTTTTTTATGCATATGAACATACGAAAGAAATTATTTAATTTAATATAAAAAATTACAAGGGGAACTTCATTTGACTATTATAGGATCCTGAGGCAAACCCATTAAAAGTAATACATTTCTGAAAAGCTGAATTCTACAGGTTTAAGAATTTGTTGGAATTTTTATGAATAATTGAAGGACAAAAAATAATTATATTGATTAAAAATAGCATCATAAAATAAAACTTAAATAAAAAATCGTAAAAGTGTATTTGTTTTAATCTCAAGACTTAAAGAGTGATTTGCAAAAACAAAGTAAGAAGAATCATAGAATTATGGATCTAGTTTAAAATATAATATCTAATTTAATTGAATTATGAAAACGTTATATGTTATGCAATAAATAATAGGTAGACCGTAACCGTAATTTTTTGTGTTTGACTGGTCAGTTTAATTCAAATTTCATGAAGATTATTTCAAACTACTAGCTGAACTATTTTCAATTGAATATAAAAGAAATTGTATCGATAACTTAAATCTATAAAAATTCTAATATATGTAGAAAACACGACATTTGCCATATAATTGTATTACGTAATAACTCAAAAACTTGAGGCAATCTGCAAAAACTGAGTAGGATGACGTGATTTGAATCTTGAAATCTCTTAGAAAAATTGTACTTAGATCGTGGATAATTAAAAAAGGCCACCAGTAGATTTTTTTAAAAAGTAACGAACGCTCAGAGTATGACCCCTATTCGTGCAACGTATTGTGAGGTTACTGGAACCGAATGTGCAGTTGCGCTGGCTAAAAAATTGTGTTATAATAACAAATGTACAGTCATTTTAAAGACATGAGGTTACAACAAATGAAATTCGGTTGCCGCAATGAGACTCGGTTCCTTTAACCTCATCATAATACTCTTTTAGGTAGAACGAGTACGCTTGAGCAAAATGATACCATTAGTATGAGACCGTACGAGGTTTTTTGTATTGTATCAGTATTGTATCTTCATTACACTACACATTAAATTATTATTATTTAGTAAGATACGATGATTCCAGAAAAGTTTCCTAAATATGAGGAAACTTAACGCTATTTCAAGTTCATGAGCAAATAGTGTTAACAAAAATGTTTCTTATAGAAAATGTTCCTTAAAAGCAAATATTCCTTATTTTAAGATAACATTTTTCAATTTATAGGTAAATTTTATTTCCATTAATGACATTAGAAAACTGTTTTCTGAGTGTGTATTCTAAGCATGATCAATTTATATTATTGTTAGAGTTCATGCGCACCGCGAGTAGATACAATCAGTAAGAAAACTGAAAATTTGTCAAAATGATGCTAGAAATTGTTGCTTATTGAAAGTGAATTTATCACCTATAAATTTATTTCAAATTTAAACACAAACTTTCGACGGTGACTTAACGTCGAATTTAACCACATGGATGACTTAAGTAAATGCACAACCACAGAAGATACATGGTGCTTATTTTGTCATCACGTTACCATGACGTTGGGGCTGATGGTGATGATTCCAACATCTAATGAAATGAACGTGCGCAATGTTCACAACTCGACGTCACACATGCGTGGTTCGACGCGTCGCACCTCTTAATTTGGTTTCGTCATTGCAAAATGTTTAAATTTAAATTAAATCCCTAATATTAGGTAATTGTGCTCTTCTTGGAAAACATGGATTTGACAAGGTTTTTACGTTGTCTTTTGTGTTTGTAACCAAGTACGACACCGTACGTTTAAACCGTTTTGAAGTAATTTTCCCAAATAATTGTTCACATTTTGGACGGAATGTTATTATGTACATATTTTCCTTGGCGTTTTGGTAGAATGGTTGCTTCTTACAACCGCACGGTAACTGATTGTTGTGCATTTACAATGTTTGCTTCGTGGTTCCAAACAGTTGACAATTCGTAATTTGTGCAAATTGTTACGTTTAGACAGCCACGCATGGGCACAGTGAATCACACATGGTATTGTATAAAAGGGTTGGAGCAGAAAAAAATGTCATCAGTCGAAGATAGTACTTTGAGTTAAAGTAATCTAATAACTGTAGCAGGATCAATATATATAAAAGAATTACAACGGATAAAAGTGAATAAAAAAAAAACAAACCAACTTCATTATGGATAAAAGGATAATGACAGAAACGTGTCTATTTGTTGCTCTGATTCTTATCAACTGTACATGGGCAATACCAAAATACGATGGTATTCAAAAGTGGGTTTTATAAAAAATTACATTACAATACACGCAAAGAAAAAGCTTAATTGCTGGTACAATAAAGAGAATGGCCTTTTTGAAGAATATAAAAAGATAAACATTAAGACATTATTAAATATACGCTCTCAGATCTCTCACTTTTAGATCTTCTGATAATGGCCAGGATACAAGTTTATATAGTAATTTCTTTATTACAATAATATTATTCTAGTAATCATTGGATTTTTATACTTTACACAAAAAGTGAAAGGATTCTTTGGTCATCGTTTGAAACACCCAGAAGCAGGCGCACCTGAACCTCTTGAGTTTTTTCTGTCCGTTTGTCTGTGTCTTTGTCATTCCAGGAAACTAGAAGACTATATCAATGAAACTCAGTAGTTACGTTACTTATAGATCTACACAGTCTGGAATTGAAAATAGGCATGACGCCCACTTATGTTAAAATACTCCAAATATTAAAAAGTTTTACTTACTACATCCTACATACAAGGGAATTTGTGTATACTACTCTAGTCTACATATTTAATTAAAAAAAAAAAACAATTACAAAATTTCCCATGTGACTTAATATTTCTTACTGTGTATTTTTTAATTTAAGACCACACACAGATAGTGCACAATGGCGTCGCTCTTATTTTAAAGAGAATAAAACTCAGCAGTATGAGCAGGATACAGCATCAACAAAAGATCGTTTAGAACGTCTGGGCTATACTACTGGATACGGAACTCTAAACGTATGCCTACAACTTTTGATACAAAGGTTCAGAGTTATTTATGGTCACATATTTTTACAGGGGTATCCAGCAGGAACCGGCCTCTCTGCTTATAATCCAATTAAATTGGATTTAGGAGGTGTTGTTTTAGGTACATTGGTTGGAATCGGTGCTATTATTATAATACCTAAAATTCTACATGCATTCCATGGAGGCTACGCCGGTTATGGCAGAAGTATTATTGATAATATTTATATGTTTTGTAAGTGTGTGATAATAATTCATTCTTTTCAAGGTGAGAACGACAATGATCTGTCATCCATTGCCAGCATGATGAATAAAATCGACGACATTCTAGGACAAAACAACATCGATTCCACCAGCTGCATGCAACGTGCTGTCTGCAGCTATGTACGTTCCACTGAGTACAACATGAAGTCTGGCGCATCTGACCAAATGGACGAATTCATTCACATGTTGTCTGAGTAAGTGTTTTTCTGCTGTGCCACTAGTAAAATGCCAAATGTCTCAGTCAGCAGTGAATCTATTAATATTTATATCAGACGTTGAAGTCAGTGGTCAGCTAACTAAAATATTCGTATATTTCATTAAAATTTTGTTCAGACCTGAAGAGTCTTTTGAAAGAGGTCCGACATCTAGTTGGCTTAATGCCTAGGTCGTGGCTGTGTTCTATTGAGAGGATTTTCTAAAAAATGTTTGAGGTCTTCTTTTAAAATTAATTATACTTATCATATAGACAGAGTTTATTTGTTTGCAGGAAACATTATGTATCAGTATAATGCCGAAACCGAACAATGGGGGTGAGAGAAATGTTGTAAATACCAAAAACATTGTTGTGGGGCAAACAAAATTTATTTGACTTATAAAAAACAGACAAACTCGGATATTGATCGTATATTTTTTTAAAACTAATTTATAAAAATTAGTAGATAAATCTTATTATGTTTTTATTTTATGTTTAAAAACATATTTTTAACGTAATACTCAAAAAGTTCTACAAACCCTGTTTTTTTAGTAGATAATCACAATGTTTTATTTATAGAAATATTTTATTAAACGTAAATGATTAGTCGAGAATATCATGATCATGACCGTTTCTACCTCTGTGTATACATTATTAGGCCAGTCTATATTTAAAAATTGACGTAGCACAACAGAGTGATTTTGATCGCATTTGTTTACTTGTTATTTTTAATATGTATTTATTTTTAGAAATTCGCTGGTTGATTACCTGTTGGACGGTACCGCCATCAAAGAGGCCCTTGAACATGGAAAGAAAATAAATAGCAAACCATGCGAAGATATTTACGTTTCATGTCCCGTGGATAGCAAAACTGCCACCAATGTCCTAATGAAACTACTTCCAAAGAAATCAGCTTCAAAATCAAATTCTCTATAAATTTTCAGTCATATCTTTTTCATGTCTTTTCTATGTAAATATATAAGTATTCAAATATTTGTCCATAATACATGTTTTCATACACCATACAGAATTTGTTTTTAATGATTTCGTACACTCAAAATAAAAAGTCTGTAACAGTAGCAAAAAAAAGTTGCCAATCTAGCTAAAATGTTTGCTGAAAAGAAGAAAGCGCCGTATTTTGCTGAAACAGCAAATGACAGTTTGCTGTTCAGTAAACTTTTCTTTTGCTATTGGAGCAGACAATTTTAGCTGTTTTATCTAATTTCTTTGCTGTTAACTCAAATTCATAAAAATTTTTTTTTTTTTTTGTATTTTAATATTTTTATTATTTCTGATATACATACTTTTTTACGACTTTCATTTGTGAAAAATTCAATCATTAACAAAATTAAAATAGTTGTAACCCAAGCCTGGATAATTCTTAAAAAGAAAAAAGTTAAGTTAAGATAAAAGCAAAAATACAATACAAATGCAAAACAAATACAAAAACACAAAAGCCGAAAGGAAAACACAAGAAAAATAAAACAAAAAATCAAAAACACACAAAAATAAAAACCTAAAAACAAAAATCTAAGGAAAAACACAATAGTAAAATGCAGAGACACTATCCATTTAAAGAAACAGTAAGTTATATGATAAATACTGTTGTGTATTATTTATAATATAATATATTTTATTTTTTCGACCTTAATTTTTTGTAGAATTTCCCAGCCAACGCAAGAACTCCGAAGTGATCGTTTTCACAATCTTTTGCCTGAGCCTGAGCGCTCATATGTTTCATTCAGAAAAGAGTCTTGAAATATACATTTTCTGATAAAAATGCGTCATTTAGACCTGAGCATAGCTAGAAGGCTCTTTTATGAGTCTTGTATCGGAGCCTAAAAATAATCTAGCAGAGGAGCCTAAAAATCATCTAGATATGCTCTCGTAACTGAATCTAAGAAGATTCATTTTGTATCGTAAAAAGCTTCCGAAAAGGCTCTTTACGTAGCTGTAAATTACATGGGATTCCAATAAAAAAATCAAAGAGTTCCATATAAAAAACAATATTTTAATATTTAAAATTTTAAAAGACAGTAGAAATAAACCTAAATAATAAGTGTGCAGGATCTCATTTCACAGTAGATGCGATGCTGCAACAGCAACATGGTCAACATGAAAAATGGCCTAGACTGAAGGAGCGGTTGCGAATGGTCGTCGGGACAGAGCTTCTAAGATTCAGAAACATGGCTGCAAAGCTTTTAACATCTAGTAAGTCTAGAATCAGATTCAAGATCCAGGCATTCCGCAATTTCCAACCCGCTGCAATATTTCTGCCGCAGGCGAGCTCTTGACTCTCGACTCAGCAACGCAAAAACGTTCCACATATCGGCATATCGATTTGAAACGGGCAGCATTCAGCAGGCTCCCACATTGATCTGCAGTGCGCGTTAAACCTTGTTGTTCTGCTAGGATATGCATGTGTCTGCGGGAGTAAGCGTGCTAAAGTTAAAGTTAGATTATATGTTAACTCACTCACCATAATAACTAGCGCCATGTCACAGGCTTTTTTCGCTTTCAAAAAAATCCCAATCAAGTTTTTTATTGTCACTGATTTCATTTTTGAATGATAAAAAAGTGTTACTTGATTTCATAAAATAAAAGTACTAAAACACTTGTGGTATAAAATCAAAAGATTCAGATACTGGAGCCTGAGTGTAACTTGAACTCTGGTGTTAGCTAATTAATACATACATGAGCTTTCTTTGGGGCAAACACTAAGGCGCATAATCATAGACAATTTAAAATCAGCTTCCTTTGACATAATGAATCGATGTGTTGTGGTGTTTTCCACAATATTTAAGTGTTTATCAATTCGGTCAGCCGCTTGCAGCATGTTTAATAATCTACCCTGACATTCTGCATTTTTCGACATGTGGCGTAAAGAATGGCAGGCGAAAAAAAAACTTTTGCTTTCAGTGAATTTGGCGAACACTACAAATATTTGTGAGAAACACTACATATATTTGTGGGAAACACTACCAATTTTTGTGGCAAACACTACTAATTTTGCAATAATCACTTTAAATATTCGTGGGAAACACTTTTCATATATGTGGGAAACACTACTGATCATTTCGATTATTTACTACAAATGAGCTTGCAAACACTTTAGTGTTTGTTGGAGAAAATGTTTACAGGAAACGATATTTGTGTGTGTGTGTGTGGGGATTGGAAATTTATAGTTTTTTTTTTCTTTTATTAAACCGTTTTCTGGCAGTAGGGCAACTTTCCACGCCAGTAATGGCCACTAGACACGGTTGCCAGATAAAATTCTCACACGAAATACCTTTTTCCCTCATGCAATTCTCACAATATCCCACCGTACCTGAAATTCTCACATTTCCAACCAAATCCCTCAAAATCCCACCGTACCACAAATTCTCACAATTTCCCACCAAATCCCACCGTACCTCAAATTCATACAATTTTCCGCGAAATCTCTCAGTATAAAATGATCAAATATTTACAAATGTAGTAAATTCATTTTATTTTAATAATTTTATAATATAATGACGGATAATCAGAGACAATAAAGTTATCTCTAAAAATAAATTCGACTTTGACAGATTTTATATATAAACTGTGAAAACGACGATATTAAAAATTGTCTATATAGAATGTTTTGCTGTTTTTTTAAACATATTTGCAGCAAATTCTTTAAATTGAGTCGAAACTTCGAAATTTTTAAAATTTATTTACTGTGTTTATTATTTATTAACTGCCCAGCAAACGCCAGGGTTCAAGTTACGCTCAGGCTCATGTTCCTTGAATCTATTTTCAATCTATATCTTGAATGTTGTGATTTTATTTGACAAATATTTTAGTACAATTGTTTGCAGTTTTTTTATATAAAGAACACAATTTTTTCAATATTAACTTTGTCCTCGCAGCATAACAAAATGTGAGTAAAATTGATCAATTATTTCTCAAGGAACTTAAAATATTCCCCAACACTCATCTTTTATAGCACACCAAAAATCAAGTTCAAGAAAAATGACTCTCATTAGCAGTACAGCCATATACTGAAACGACATTTTCGCTGTTTCAATGGCAGTTGGGGCTGTGAGTCGGCGGTATTTCGGGTTGCATCGAAATGAGGCCATGTCGGAGCATAGAAAGACGCCTCCAATGAGTTCTTCAAAGTTAATTATTTTTATATTTAGTATTTATATTAATTATCCCATTTATGATCATGATCATGATCTTGATCATGATCTTCCAAGATCCTCTATCGAGATGATTCTATTCAAATGATCTCACTTGAATAACGCATTTTGCTTGAAACGCATATGTTTCTAGACTCATTTCTGAATGAAAGCTTGAGCGCTCAGGCTCAGGAAAAAGATTGAAATACGCTCATATAAGAGCTTCAGTGTTTGCTGGGTGTTCTTATAGGACTGTTAGTTCCATTTATATATTATTGCATAACACACGATAAATATGTTAAAAATACGATTTTCTTCCAGAAGACATGTAATTTTTATTGAAGCTAAATTTTCACTTTAAATTGTACACAGATTTCGTTATTTTTACTTGACAGTTGTATTATTTTTACCAGCAGTTTGTGGGAAATTTCCCTCGTGTGAGAATTTTTTCCCACAAGAGGGAAATTTCCCTCGTGTGAGAATTTTTTTCCCACGGTGGGAAAATAATTCTCACATGAGAAATTTTAGTGTGAGAATTCTCACATCCCACAGTGACAGAAATTTCTCAAAAGCTGTATTTTTCCAGCTAAACTGGCAACTATGCCACTAGATTTCATCCCATGTAATAAAGTATTGTACAATTTTTCAGTGCAACAGTGCATTTTTATATCTTCATTAAATACTAAAAACATAACCTAAACATGTATTATATATTAAATTTTAAACGTTTTAAATGTTTGTTTTACTTAAAAGCTAGGTTTATAGATTTTAAAAAATGTAACGCAGTAAAGTCGTTGGAATTAAATACAATTGTATGATTCGATAATATTTATAGGTTACACCGTCCGACAAAAAGTGAAAAATTTCGTTACTCGTGAACCAAATAATATCGGTCTGAAACTAGGGACCAAATGAAGTTAAACTGTGTTTACAGTTTTTTATTTCATGATCCTGTTTTCTTTTAAAAGGAATTCAAACTTTCAAAGGATAATAATTTTCGTAAAATTTATTTAAATACTTAAACATGACTGACCTACGATGCCGTAATTGGTGTCAAATGAAAAAGGAAAATCTTGGCAATTTAATGTATTATTTAATTTTATCCTGTCAGGACGAGTAATGTTAATAATGTCCTTTTAAACTATTATCCTTCAATATCCTTTAAAATTAAATTTAAATAATTCCGAAAAATTATTTAAATACATTTTTAAAACATTATTATCCTTTGAAAGTTTGAAGTCTTTTTAAAAGAAAACGGGATCACGAAATAAAAAACTGTAAACGCAGTTTAACTTCATTTGGTCCCTAGTTTCACACCTATGTCATTTGGTTCATGTTAATTATGTACTGTCGGATGGTGTTATATTGGTATATGTTTTGTAATGCCATATTTACATTAAAGAGTTTTAGTTAGATTGTAACGTTTTTTTATATACTTTTTTATTTTTGGACTCTTCAGTGTCTTGAGCTTTTCATCTAATTCTTTTTCCTGTTTCTCTATGATCGGTAGCCAATATTCAGAAGGGAGTACTACTGCCTTTGGTTTCAGTGGTGGTACTATTTCGGACTCTTGTATGGCATGCTTTCTAAACAGTTCTCGTTGAAGTCGGAAATCTTCCACACAATCCACAAGGTTGTTCGATTCAAGAATAAGTTCATCAATTGCATTTAATGTGAACGCCTTAATATTGACTGATCGATATTCCTGATCATGGCCACGATCCACAGTCGGGACTAATTTCGGTATTAGATTATGCCTGCCACGTAAAATTGTATAGGGTGTAAAATATTTGCCTAATCCATTCTGATCATCATAATCGAAATGCCAAGAAGCATATGTGGGCTTATGCGGGGATCGGCGTTTATAAGTTGGAATTGGAGCTTCTTCTATTGTAGTTTTGGTTTCGGTTGTATCCGTGTCCGTACCTGAAAGAGAATCCTCGGATATGTTACCGTCCTTGTTATTATTAACTGTTGATTTGAGCTGTGAACGCGATATTCTTGATTCGCGTATATGCCGTATTTGTTCTATTAGCTTTCGTTCGACTGAATTATACTCATTGACATCAACGGGATCATTGCTGTAATATGCATCCATAAAACCATCTCCTGAAACTTTTGGAAGTAAGGTCTGAGTTGAAACATCAATTAACTGAATAGCCTCGGTCATCTGAGATACAGAATATGTTAATATAACTATAAAAAGCATAATTAGGAAATCTTCTATTCGTGATTTAAACATGTACATTCTCCTGAACCCTGTTTCCTCATTGTAAAAGAGCCATCAGTTAATATGCCAATATCTTTCACATGTAATAGATCAGACTGAGTTCCCAGATTTACTTCCTTCATTAGCTTGGTAGGTAAAATATCAGTTTGTACAGAAATTGATGATTTACCAGCACGTAGACGTCTTCAATAAAATAAAATTCATATTTCATATATTTAGGGAAGATAAGGGCAAAGACGTTTTTTTATTTAAAACTGATCATCAGATCAGCTGTTACTAAAATGCGAAATTATCTTTATTCTTCGTATTACGAATTAAACTATACACTAAGAAAACAAAGATAATTACCAGAAATATCAGAGCCCTAAATATGAAGTTATTTACAAATTATTTAGATCGTCTTTGAGACAACCATCTCTCAAATATCCGACAAATACGATAATTATTGCTGGCAAACATGTTTTAAATTTACGATTATTTATAGCAAACATCAATTAAATATCTTACAAGTATTTATAAAGATAGTTTCGGAATATTTGGAAAAGGTACTCCATAAGAATTCATGTAGTATTTTTTATTGAAATAAAATGAATTAAATGGATTTTTATTTATTTCAGAATGAATGCAGTGTAGATAATTTCAATCTCAGTTATTTTTATTTTCACTTTTACCATTAAAATGAGATTTTGGACTTAAAGCCTCTTAGACATCATTGGATTTATATAATAATTGTTGTGGTTAATTCAAGAGTACTGAAAAAATACGATCATTGCCTTTTTTATATTAGCCAAATGTCAAAAAGGCCAATAGATTTGCGGCTATTGTCCCGCAATATCACAATGTCCATTGCTGTTGTGGCTTCTTGTAACTATATATGTCATATTTAAAAAATATTATGAGTTTTACTGCAAGTTTATTGAAATTTATGAGTTGTTTAAATATTTGCTACAAAGTATAATTTTAAAGTGATAGTTGCAGCAAGACTTTTATAAACAATTTTTTGTTCTTAGTGTATGTTTCAACACAAATGTAAAATACGTAGATAATTACGTATTACTTCAAAAAAAAAATATTTATATTATTTATTTAATTTTTATATCAAAAGTACCTATTTAAATTCAGATTAAATAATTTTAATTTTGCGACTTAGACCCGGTCTCCTCTAGATATTACATTATAAAAATTTACCTTGACGCATCCAGCAATTTTGCACGTAACAATGCGTTTTTATCTGGTTTAGGTAGAGTGGACACACTGACTGCCCGCCAAGGGGGTCGTTTGACATCGACTGCATCTTTCTCTGAATTGGAATCCTTCATGCGTTTCCACACCTTTGAGATTCTAAAAGAATTTAATACATAAATCAATTTTCATATTTAATAACTTCCTAATAAACACCCATCGTCGGAGGCTTAACTAGTTAGTGAGTTGGACTACGAACCAAGAATTCGTTGGTCCCAGGTTCGATCGCAGCGACTGTTAACATTTAATGAATTGAAATTGTGTTTCTATACGACGCTACCTCTCGGCAGCAAACATATTAGAGTAAAACCATAGACCAAGTAAAACATTGCTTATACGCACAAAATTACTTTAGTAAATTATACTAAATTTATGTCTTTGTTTTGAAAAAATGTAGTTCTACTACATTTTGATCGTTTTAAAATACTTTTGTATTTATTTAACATAATTTGCCAACACATTTTATTAGAATAGATAGAAATTCGATTCCTACATTGTAAAACAATGTACGGTGTTTTCGTTTTCTGTACTTTTTAATAATATGAAGTTTATGCGAATACAGGACGGACGACTGCAACAGTGAGTAGGTAAAAACGGAACCCATTTCGTATTCTACAAATTCACATAGCACGCCTAGCCTGAAACACTTTCAACCCAAAAGTCGTGGGAGAACTTAAATGTTTTGCCTTTTCAGTCATTATAGTTGACAAAACTGGCACATATCTGGTATGGTAATAAGAATTGTGATAAGTTCCATAGTACCTAATATTATTGGTATATCTCTTACGATGGTCAAGTTATATAGTTTAAGAAGAATGGTAGGCGTGGAAGTTGGCCAATCTCGCCCATATTAAGAATGGTCATGTGCAATTACAGTATGTATCTATTATAAACAAAATATCTCATTCCAAACAAAACTTATAGTCATTTTACCATTTCAATTATATGACAAGTGGGCGTGGCAATGGACCAATCTTGTTCATTTTCAAATTGAAATCTATTCATATGAACTATGCTTAGTGTATAGTTTCGTTAAGATTGGCGCAAAACTGTATTTACGGCGAGCTAGAATTGACTTCTGTCCCACAATGCACTGTTTAGTTTAATATGTACCTGTTTCATATTTATAATTGTAATATTTTATTTTTGTTAATCCAAAAAATTCGTATTAATATTAATTCATATAACTTTCCGAATCAATATTTTTTTTTATTTTTATATAATATGAAAATAAATTTCTAAAATTAATTATTAAATTACAAGCATATGTAGTAATTTTTCTATATATTTTAGGACGTATAAATAAATACAAGATCTAGTTATTTCAATACAAATGTATTAAAATTTTATATAGAAATACATTCTAATTATGTAGTTATTTTCCATACTAAAACAACTACATTTATGTAGTAAAAACAAATACATTTGCTTTTGGACGTAAATCAAAGACATATGTATTTATTTATTTTAAGTACAGTATTTTTTCGGTACATGAATAGTTTTCACCCCGCCGCACAGTGGGCAGGGAGTACCAAAAGTTGGCTAAAACCTCAAATAGTATCATTTTTAGTAAAATAAATATGAGGATTGACTATTATTGTATGAACTTAGGCCGAGCTCTCTCACCATTTTTGAGCTGTGCGTGTTACATTTGTACTCAAAGTCGTGGGACCTACAATTTATTGCCGAATCCGAACGGCGGGTGAGAGCTTTTCATAGGCAATGTTTACTCTCGTAGGTTTGCCATTTACTACCGAGAGGTAGTAGTCCCAGTCCAGACTTGAACCGGGGACCTTTCGGCTCGCAGTTCAACGCACTAACCACTGAGCTACCGCGGATACTGATGAACATTTAATAATTATTAAATTAAATTGATTAATCAACAATTAAATGTAGATATTTAAAACTGGTCGTGGTATCTCCGAAACAACTAAAATGATTAAATTGATATATACACTAAGAAAACAAAGATGTTTTCCAGAAATAACACATTCCTAAATATCAACTTATTTACAATTTACAATTTACTTATTTACAATTTATAATCAACATTAATATTAAAGTCTACTTTTTTGACAATTTACACAAAAAAAAATGCAAATAATCTGATCATACTCTAAGAAAACAAGATATTTATGTAAGTCTTGCTGCAACTAACAGTTTAAATTTACGCCTCTTAGGAAATATTCCTACATCCCATAAGTTTATGTAAACTTGAGGCAAAACTCTTTGGCCCGTAACTATAGTCAAAATTGAACTTTAGCTTAAATTTAATTACGTCTTTTTTGAAAGTTTTTGTATGAAAATAAATGTCAATAATATGAAAATAAACTCCAGTTTAAAATAGTCTATAGTTACGCGCCGTACTATTTTTGTACCCTACACTAAGAGTGAAAGGGTATATTCAGTTTGGTACGCCGATTGTAACATCCAGAAGGAAGCATATCTGGTATGGAGAAGTCAACACCCAGAAAAAATACTATCTAAATAATAGTTTTTTTACTATTAAAAATAGTCAATAGATGAATTATTATTTTAATTATTATTTAATGAAATGATTTATTTTTTGTATACTATTAAATCAATAACTGTCCTATTGATCAATTTTAATGGGATTTGAGGGCATTTTTTTCTGGGTGTATATATCTTTATCAGCATTCTTTGTCAATACTAACAAGATAATGTACATTTCAAATTTAAACGAAACGTAATCAAATATTTTTAAAATATATCAACGAATATAGATTTTTTTGTATTGAAAATATTATTACGTTAACAAAAATTAAAGCGTCGGGTGCAATAAGGGCGTTGTGTGAAAAAGTAAGTTTTTAGATATTTGCGTTTAAAGTTTTTGAATGTCCGTAATTTTCCGTTAAAATCTGAACTTTTAGCTTAATAATGCATTTTTCAAATTTATTTTAGAACTTCTATTAATACTTATGTAAAATAAATCATTAAAATAAATGATTTATACGCCTTTATTGCATAAAATGCACTAAGAAAACAAAGATGATTATCAGAAATATCACTGCCCTAAATATCAAGTTATTTACAAATTATTTAGATCGTCTTTGAGACAACCATTTCTCAAACATCCGACAAATACAATAAATATTGCTGGCAAATATCTTTTAAATGTACGATTATTTATAGCAAACATTAATTAAACATCTTACAAATATGAAGATAGTTGAGAAATATTTGGAAAAGATACTACATTAGAATTCGCGGAGTAATTTTTATTGAATTGATATAAAAAGTTTTTTAATTATTCTAGAATTAAAACAGTATCCTTGATATACATCGCCATCGTCTTTATAAATCATTCGAAAGTAAAATTGTAGATCGACTTGAGACTTATGCGGAAGAACCAAGTTGGATTGGCGCTGCTATCATCAGCGATGTTTCAATTCCAGAGTCTTTTATTTTCACTTTTACCATTAAAATATAATATTTAAGTTGGCACTTTTTTTACACCATTGGATTTATTTCATTGTTGTGGATAAATCGAGCGTAAGAAAAAAGTACAATTTTTGCCATTTTCCTTTTTTATAGTAGTCAAATGTCAAAAGTATGTAAATTTTATACTAAGTTTTGCCGGAGCGTGCCCAGAATATTTATATTTTCATCTTTGTAAAAGAATAATTAAAAAAAATGTGAATTAACCCAGCATTTTTTTCTAAGTTATGCAATGTTTCCAAATACACAATATTGCAATAACTTTATAAATACCAGATTGGTATTTATGGTTTTAAAAAAAAAAATCAAATAATTGATCAGAAATATCTAAATATTATTTCTTGCAATTCTCTGTGAAAATTTGTCTGTGTTTGAGGGAGTGTGAGCAAAAGTTCTCTTTGTTGGTTTGTCCTTTTGTGTATTTGCTCCGTCCAAACGGCTGAGCCGATTTTTTTGAAATTTTTACCACAGATGCTGTAGGGTCTGGGAGGAATTATAGGCTATATATGGGCGGGATTGGACAAAGGGCACCTCCTACTCTAAAATTAACCACACTAAAACTAACCACACTAAAACTAACCACACTAAAACTAACCACACTAAAACTCACCACAATAAAATTTACCACACTAAAACTTACCACCCGAAATTCTTTAAATTCACCACACCAAAATTCACCACATTAAAACTCACCACACTAAAATTCACCACAATGATACTCACCACATCAAAATTCACCACACTAAAACTCACCACAATAAAATTCATCGTACTAAAATTCATCGCACTAAAATAAAGCATACTAAAACTCACCACACTGAAACTCACTACACTAAAACTCATCACAATAAAATTCACCACACTAAAGTTCTCCCCACCTAAATTCACCGCACCAAACTCACCACACTACAAAGGGCACCTCCTACTCTAAAATTAACCACACTAATACTAACCACACTAAAACTCACCACAATAAAATTCACCACACTAAAACTTACCACCCGAAATTCTTTAAACTCACCACACCAAAATTCACCACATTAAAACTCACCACACTAAAATTTACCACAATGAAACTCACCACATCAAAATTCACCACACTAAAACTCACCACACTAAAACTAACCACTATAAAATTCATCGCACTAAAACAAACCATACTAAAACTCACCACACTGAAACTCACTACACTAAAACTCACCACAATAAAATTCACCACACTAAAGTTCTCGCCACCTAAATTCTCCGCACCAAACTCACCACACTAAAACTCACCACACTTAAAGCCACCACACTAAAAACTCACCACACTAAAACTCACAACACCTAAACTCACCACACCGAAACTCACCACACTAAAACTTCTACTGGTAAAACTCTACGGGGAAAAATTCTATCGGGAAGAATTCTACCGGGAAGAATTCTACGAGAAAGTGTTCTATGGGGAACAATTTTACTGAGAAGATTTCTACTGTGAAGAATTCTACGGCGAAATACTCTACGTGGAATAATTCTAGAAAGAATTGTCTTTGAGAAAAGTTATTTTGGCGGAGAATTATTTTTGTTTTTGTTACTACATTTTTAAAACCAAATAAAAATGTCCACAGCCTGAACCCTGATATAAATAATGTTTTTATATTAATAAAATTGCTTCATATTCTTGTATTTACAAAATCTTTGCAGGAGTGTGCGCGCGTCCGGCTAGTATGACATAAATAGTGTGATGCCACATTGTACGAAATTTAATTTACTAAATAATGAAAGACAATAAAAAAAATAGTGTCTGAGGTTTTGATTTTTGAGATTTTCGAACTTCCGATTCGGTATCAAATTGTAGGTCCCACTACTTTGAGTGCAAATATAACACGCAAAACTCAAATGGTGAGAGAACACGGCCTTAGTTCTTCAGTGCTGTAGCGCCAACGATTATTATCAAACAATCAATAACTCAAAAAATATCGAAAATCCGATTACACTTTTCTCGAAATATTCAAAATAACACAATTTCTAATGTTTTCGTTGTATTTTTTATTTTTTTTACCTAAAATGGGTGTAAAAATATGTGATCCCTCCAATACACGTTTTAACATATTGTGGTCTGTATATAAATTAGTTGCATTTAAAGTTGAAAGCTTTTAAAATTTAATATGAAATACATAGCCACTTGAACATGGCCCAGTTTGACAAAAGCTTTTTGACGACAAACTCGTCAGAGACATCTTAAAGACATTTTTAAATTTTTCACGCAAGACTTTGTCGCTTAAAACATCGTTGACGGCATTCTGCAGGAACAAATATTCATTATATCGTCAAAGAATTATTGAAGGACAAAATCTTGTAGCTTGTCGTGTGTCCAGTGTTTCCACGATGATTGAAGGACAATGTCCTTCAGCATTTCGTGTAGTACAAGACAAGTCTAAAAATTTACATTGAAATAAATGATTGCGCAATCAACTTCCTATGGATTTTTTCGAAGGGACAAAAGTATAAAACGAATTTTCTTCAATTAGAATAATTGCGAAAATGGTGATTTGTGGAAATCTGAAATATCATAATCAAAAATAAAATAATAAATAAAAATAACATATAACAAATAACAAATAAAAAAATAAAGAAAAATAATAAATTAAATATATAAATATAAAATAATATATATAATAAATAAATTTTTTTCTTTATATATCGTCGTCGTAGAACGAAAAGACAACAAATAAATTTTTAAAATGCCAAATATTCATTTACAATTTCTTTATAAATCTGTAAATTTTTAATCGAAGATCTCAATTTGTGTACCACGTGATAAGAAAATGTAAATCTATTAATTGTTTTTTCAACTTTAAAAATTCATCAATTATTTTTTATAATATTAATCAACAAACTGGAAAATGAAGTTTTTCTACAACGACGATATATCAAATCACGACAATTCAGACGACAGTGTTTTTATTTTTACCACCATCGTAATGTCCCACCAATATTAGTCGCCGATGATTTTAGCGACAGTGTCGTTAAAGTTGTCGTCAACGATGAGCTTTACGACAATATCACCCACACACAAAACAAATATCGATCACTGTAAACACTTTCTCAAACAAACACTAAAGTGTTTGCAATCTCATTTGTAGGAAATAATCGAAGTGTTTCTCACAAATGATCAGTAGTGTTTCCCACAAATAATTGTAGTGTTACCCACAAATACGAAAAGTGTTTCCCAAAAATATTTAAAGTGTTTCCCACAAACACGAAAAGTTTTTCCCACAAACACGAAGAGTGTTTCCCACAAATATCTGAAGTGTTTCCCACAAATATTTCAAAATTTGGTAGTGTTTGCCAAAAAGACTTGAAGTGTTTCCGGCAAATATTTGTAGTGTTCGCCAAATTCAGTCAAAGCAAAAGATTTTTTTTTTTATTGCGGCAGCCACTCATTTACGCGAAATGTCGAATAATGCAGAATTCCAGGGTAGATTATTCGACAAGTCGCGTAAACGAACGTCTGGCGAAAATATATCTTTTATTTCGACTGATATTGATGGACACTAAGGAAACACTACAACACATCGATACATTATGCCTGGGACCAGGTGTCTCATACATTGGACGCGCCTTAAAAAGTCATCTAAACTGACTAGGTTTTCGTCAGATGATTTGCACAGAATTGCGGCAGAATTTCTGCAGTCATCTGTTTTGGATGATGTGAACACCGATTATGATGAATTGATGGCAGGGCTATAGATGATAATAATTAGCTTTAGATGTCGCACAATAAGAAAAAGTTGCTTCTTATTCGACAAAAGATGCTTATCCACGTTTATTCGTGCAAGTGTTGCATGACACGGGTAAGTTCAATTGTTCAAGTGATGCATCTTTTGTGACAAGCTGTATGATTCTTGGGACAAACACTTTCAATGTAGCATTTTTCCGAGAAGCTATTAGTATTCAGGGCAAACACTTTTAAAATAGATTGCGTTCTGGGAAACACTTACCCCCAAATCATGTATCTTTTTATTTTCGTGTGACTACGATTAGTTTCCAGTCCCCTTCGTCTAAAATTTGTATAACGTATTTCAAACGTTTCATTCGTTTCGCTCTTTGAATCGAACGTTTGTTCAAAATTTTTGTTTTGCCAACTATTTTTCATAAACAAAATTTAATTTTTTTTTTTTACTTTGTCGTATGATTTAAATGCTGGCAACAAAAAAACTCTCAAAACGAGCGTACTCAACGTTTCGGTTGATACATGAATCAAAAGTTGTAGTCACACGATATTCAACCGACATTCAAACGAATTGTAGCCGATATCGTTGTCACCGGGAAATACATGATCGACATGTATGCCCCAAAGAAATATCAATGTATTTATTACTTATCTTAAACACTTTCATTATATACTGATAACAAATGAGTGTTTGGGAGTAATAATTGAAGGGACTTTTATAGAGTGTTCTTGGTTAACATTTTAAATGTTTTTAAGAAATTAGATATTGTTTTGTTCAAACACTAGAATTGTGTAATTGTTTGCAATAAGCCATTAAAAATTTACGACTAACAATAATTATTTCTGCCACCCAATATGTATTTACCAGAAGTAACCGATAGCTTCCCACAAGTATTTTATAAACATTCCTTTTTTTAGAGTGCATAGGTTACATTATCGTCAACGATGATCTGGGCAACAATTGCGCTTAATTAGTCACACACGAACAAGCGGACATTTGTGTGAAAAAGTCGAACACATATACGTGTCCCCCAAGTGTATTCAGTGATTTTACAAGACATGGCCTACTGGGGAGAATGCTGGATATATTTACTTATAAACCATGCTTGTTTATGGAAAAATAAAAACAAATTTGAATCAATTACCTGTTATCTAATCGCGAAGTACCTTTTTCCGCAGTTCCAAGTTCGCTTGTGTTATTTTCCTCAACACTTTGAGTCTCACTTGTTTCAGACGAGGTCCCACTATTATTTGAACTCACGGAATTTACTTTATTCATATTTTTCGTTCCGAGAATAATGTTGCACTTATATTTGTTCAAATAGTTATGGAAAGGTCGAAAGGGGTTTAGTAAACAGTTATTACTGCTGCATTTGTCAATTATTGACACGTATTCTAATGATGAATAATTGGTAAACAACCATGGTGGTTGTCATGACAACGTATCCCTATTAGACTATATGCTTCTTTATATATTGATTTAATATTTAAATATTGATTTAATATCTGAATATTCGATCCACTGGATCACACTCCTTTTCAACAGCCTGATTGGATTATTAACTACCAAAAAATTTGTATTACACCACACAGTGTGCCCAAACGCTCTTAAATCGGGTTAAATTCAGTATTTTCGGAAACACAACCAATTTTAAATAATAAAATTAAGAAGTGTTGTACAGAGAGAACTTGAGAGAACTTAAGTTTTAAAATTGTATCTTAAATGGTTATGGAGATAAAAATCAGTAAAGTTAAGATTTTTTCATGAAAAATCTTTCAAAAATTGTATAAAAATCCAGAAGTTTTCCGATTTTTAAAATTCTATTGTTTATAAAAAGCTTACATTGAGATATAAAAAAAATTGCTTACTTGAAAAATATCTTATTTAGTTTTAACGAGTTGGGAAAGTTAGGTCACATGGGTAAGTTCGGTCACATGGGGCGGATTTTTATAGTCGGTCGGGCCCGACTATGGAATACCCTACACCTTTGGTAGGGATATTAACCCTTAGAATATTATTCATATATCAGAAATTTACGTCTTATATCCCCATAAATTAAAAAAATTATATAAAGTATAAAAAAACTAAAAAAAAAATTGAAAAATGTAATTGGGCGGACCACGCCTATATTTAAAATTTTGAAAGGCTAATATTTCATAGATTTTATTTTAATAATTTACGGATCAAATTTCCGCTATGAAAACCCGGGATATAATGAAAAAAAAAAGTGGGCGGATCACGCCCATTTTTGGACCACATATTTTTAGGTGAATTCTAACAATATGTTTTAAATTTTATAACTATACCTTGAATACTTTTAGAGTTATTAGTTCCGAAAGAGTTACATAAAAGTGACTTGTATGGGAGGTGGGCGTGTCCGTTGACCGATTTGGCTCATTTTCAAACTCAGTTCCTACTTTTAGATAAAATATATTGAGACGAAATTTCATCGAATTCTGATCAGTATTTCTCAAGTTATTCTGTATTCGGACAGCAAGACAGCAAGACAGCAAGACAGCAAGACAGCAAGACGGACAGACAGACAGACAGACAGACAGACAGACGGACATGGCTAAACGGACTCGGGTAGTGATGCTGATCAAGAATATATATACTTTTCTATACCGGACACGCCTCCTAAGGGGCGTTACAATATATGCACAAAGTTAATATACCCTGTACCTCATAGGTGTAGGGTATAAAAATATAGACTTGAACATGATTGTTTTTTATCATTTTTAAAGACTTTACTTTACATATATACACAAAGATTGTACATTTTATCATGAAATCATGTATAGGACTTTTATAAACAATTAACACATAAATCATAAACTGAAAACTGTTTTTAAATATCTCCAGTGGTTTAGTAAATATAAAATTGTATAAATATAATCGGCACTAATGCTTTAATTCAAAGTAGATTCCGCGAAAAAGCAATTAATGAAATTGTTCTATTGTTCTATTAAGATAGTTTTACAAAAAAAAAATCCGTTTTTACAATAAAGGGAGACTTGTTAATCCTGTTAAAAAAATAGCTAAAATGTGAATAATATTGAATATTCGCAATAACAAATAAATACCAACCGAATTAGTTATTAATCGATTAAAAACCAGTTGGGAAGGTTAGATCACATGGGAAATTTTAAAGTAGGTGTAATTATGATAGTTAGGATTATCAAAATTATAGTCGGTCTAAGCCGACTATAAATACC
This sequence comes from Dryomyza anilis, assembly GCA_951804985.1. Classification (NCBI taxonomy): domain Eukaryota; kingdom Metazoa; phylum Arthropoda; class Insecta; order Diptera; family Dryomyzidae; genus Dryomyza; species Dryomyza anilis. The sequence continues at coordinate 51,059,347 of OX638132.1, forward strand.
CTACACATATGTGTGGTTACCATTCAAAGTGATATATAGGTCACCAGGGTATACGAATCCTGAAAATAACTACAAACATTCAATCGCTGAAGAATTTCCATTCATTTGATACCCATATTTACAAATGGGTAGGTGTACCGAATTTCGATTTTTTTTTTTTGTGAACCACAAGTCTTTTTGCCGGAAAACATTATTATAATGTATTTGAGCATGATATCAATATATATTTGACCAAAAAAGTTTACCTAAGCACGTATACATAAAAATTGATCTTTATATGTACATTTTATATGAGGTATTTGAACATAAGTGGTCGGATCATAGGTCACAATGGACCGATCTCGCCAATTTTTTCGCACATACAGCGTAGGTATATTAGTAATCTAAGTTATAAGTTTCATTTATCTAGCTCTTCTATTTTAAAAGTAGTAGGGATTTCAACAGACAGACAGACAGACAGACAGACGGACAGACAGACGGACAGACGGACATCGCTAAATCGACTCAGGAGGTCATGCTGATCAAGAATATATATACTTTTCCATACCGGAGATGCTTCCTTCTGGGTGTTACAAACGGCGTACCAAACTGAATATACCCTTTCACTCTTAGTGTAGGGTATAAAAACAGCCTGTTACGGAAATACCTCAGTAGCCAGCAATCACTTGCTTGAGTAGGTATTTGAGTAACAGGGTGTTATTTCTACTCTGGAATAACAGGCTGTTCTTTTTCATTCGAATAATAACTACTGTCTGTTATAGCAAATATCGCAGCTGTGATTAAAATAAGAAAGGTTATTTGAGTAACAGGCATTTTTAACTGTTATTATAAAAACCGTTATGCAAAAAACCGATTTGTGCAAGAAAAAATCATTTATGAATGGTAGAATTGGGTGAGTAAAAACATTTTCTCCAAAAAGTTTTTTTTTACCTACCCGGTAACTGACTTTCGTTAGTTACCATAGCCTCTCCTATACAATTCCTAGTCTCACCTTCACGTTGCACAGTGTGCCCAAACGCTATTAAATCGGGTGGAATTCAGTATTTTCGGAACCACTCAACCGATTTTATACAAATATTTTGATTTCATGATAAAATGTACAATCTATGTATAAGATATATACTTAAACATGAATACAAAAATTCATGTTTAAGTCTATATCTTTAAAACTAAACAAGACATTTTCTCAAGTATGCACATTTTCCTTAGCTCTCAATGTAAGCTTTTCATAAACAAAAGAATTTTAAAAATCAGAAAACTTTTTTTTACAATTTTTGAAAAAATGTTCATGAAAAAAATGTTCATGAAATAACTATGAAAGATACAAACTCCAATTTTAAAACTTAAGTTCTCTCTGTACAACTTTTTTTAAAATCCGATTCCGAAAATACTGAATTTCACCCGATTTAAGAGCGTTTGGGCACACCGTGCGTTGGTGTCCGAGCAACCAGCATAATATCGAGTTTCAACCCCGGTGTGAGGCCTGGACGGGGACAAACGAGACAGGGATATTGGTCGTCCAAAACGGGGGTTGTGCGATGGGCTTGTGACCCGCCATATAAAAAGCCGATTCAACGAAAACAGACAACATGCCTCGTATACCGACCCGAAAACACGATGACAATATACGCAAACGTATAAAGGACCATGATTTACGGATTTGCACCTGGAATGTCCGAACCCTTTATAGGAAAGGTGCCACTATCCAGCTGGTTGAATCCAGAAAATGCGATGGACAGGACAGGGCTGCTCAAAACAGGCATCCTGTGACATTTACTACAGCTGCCATGCGCAGAGGCATGAATATGGTTGTGGATTTGTAGTCGGCAAAAGACTCCGCCAAATTGATCATGTTGTGATCAAGGATTGAAACCGTAACCGAAATCCGTTTAAAACCGTTTCATTTTTAAAACCGAAATCGTTATACGAAAATCAGAAATAAACCGATATCCTAAACCGATTTAAACGGTTTCGGTTTTATACCGGTTTAAACCGGTTTTTAAAATAGTATAAAGAGATACAGAAAAACATATTTTATTTTATATAGAAGATCTTAATAATAAGGCATGTTTAAATGTCATTTAATAAAATTTTGAGTTTCCAAAATAAAAATTTGTTTGTACAATTTTTTTTTTTTGTTCAATTCAACGATCTTTGGTCTAAAAATTGTTTTTTGTTTCATTAATATGTGTAGCGGTTAGTGATGATCATTTGAAAAAACAAGACAAGAAATGGTAATATTGTTCTTGCTCTTGTTCTTGCACACTAAGTCTTGCTCTTGCATAGGTACATATCATCTTGTTCTTGCAATACTTTTCTTGCTCTTGATTGCAAGAATCTTGCAAAAGTTTACTTTTTAAATTTTAAATAAAAGATCGAAGACAAATATCTTAAACTGCATATTTATTATGAAAACGAATAGAATTTGAACACTAATTGTATTTAAGTTACTTATTTTCCATATTATCAATTTCTTCAACTACATGTACCATATGTCAAGAGAACACAAATAATATCTTGCAGGGTAACATTTATCTTTCCGAACACAATCTCAAACGCTATAAAGCGAAAACTAACAGAAAGAAGAGAAACAACAATAACGAATTACGATGCGTATACACACACTTTCACAACGACAACGCTTCGTTGCTATCTTGTATCATCGCATGGCAACAAACAGACGCTTGACAACAGACAGACGCATGACAACAGACAGTCGCATGGCACCACACTACATGTATGTATCTAGTACAGCTATCTAGTTGGCAACAACAACGAGTTTTCTTTGTAGTACAACAAATTTCCAGCCAAAAATTCTATCAAAAGCTTGGATGCTGCTTTATTCGCATTTGTGTTGTTGTTGCACTTTCAAACGAATCAGTGGATTTGTTTTGACACAAAAAGCAATATATCAGCTAAATGAGGTACACTGTGAATATGTTCACATATATTTTTTTTTTTTGGTTTGGTTTTATAAGTTAAATGATATAATGCACATAGAACTTAACTTAAGAAAACTTCATGATTTTACAATTAACAAAAAACCGCTTCAAAAGTGCTTTACAGACCACAGTTTTAAAAAAATTAAAACACACATCTTCATTAATGTGTAAGTTCATTATTTGGCACGCTTTCTATTGTTACTTTTTGTTCAAAACAGCTCAATTTCGGACATATATAGGATAAATAAAATTATAATAAAGTAATAAAAAATAATGGTAATGCAAGAAAACATTTAAAAAACAAGTTTAAAATTATTAACATCTCAGTAACTACTTTGCAGATATTGCAGTTCACTGAATTGTTCAAATTAAATTTCTTTAGCTTTTATGGATGGAAATCAGTATTCTTCTTCTCATGAAGTTTAAGAATATTTACCGATGTATTCTTGTTGCTGTTGTTAACGGTTCGATTCGCGGATCTCTTTTTCAATTCAGATCATATCTCAGGTGAAGTCAAAATGTTGCTTTTCATTGGTTTGTGGTCACGAAATTTTGAATTTAAATTTTTTCTTGGCGAAATCAATTAAATAATTCATATAACACAATATTTTTACTAAAATAACAACAAATATTGCCCCAATATCTTTACCCCAATATCACAATTTGAAGATAACTTAGCACCATATAAACAATGTTAAATTATTAGAAAAATATGGAAAAAAAAAGAAATTTTCTGTGATGGATGTACGCTCGATCCGAAATGCCAACATCGACAAGGATCACTTTCTTGTAGCATCCATGGTTCGCACACGCTTATGCGCTGCGAAAAACGCACGGAAACCCACGCAAAGAAAGCTAGACGTCAGTAAGCTGCACACACAACAGACCGAACAAGCCTATGCCGCTCGACTCTCACACCTGCTTGCCCAAGGCACTCCCCCTCTCGATGATATATGCGCGCAGTGGACACACGTCTCCCGCATAATGCGTACTGCTGCCGAAGAGGTGCTTGGATTCCAACCCCCACTACGGAACAAGTGGTATGACGAAGAGTGTCGTGCAGCCACTGCAGAGAAAGACGCTGCATATAGAGCCACCCTGCAGTCGGTAGTTACGCGAGCCGCGAAGGAGCGATACAGAGAGAAGAGGAAGGAGAAGAGACATCTTATTAGGCGCAAGAAAAGAGAATTAGAAAGACGTGAGTGTGAAGATATTGAGATGCATGGCGACAGGAACGAGGCTCGAAAATTCTTTCAGAAGATAAGACGCCTGACCGGAGGTTTAAAGACCGGACCCTCTTCCTGTCAGGACGATGACGGGAATCTAGTAACAGATGTCCAGGGTACACTGAGATTATGGAGAGAGCACTTCTCTGATCTTCTCTGATCTTCTAGCAGGCGATGATGACAACTATTCCGCTGATAGAGAAGACAGCTTGACAACCCCAAATTCTAAATCATGCGAAATATACTTATTTGCCACCTAATTGCCAGTCAAAAAGCCCCGGGACGAGGCTTAGTTGCCACAAATTTTGATCCATTTAAGTTTCGGTTCACCTATTTGGAACTCGAACTGTAATTTGGAACTCGAACTGTAATTTTAACTTGAACTGTAATTTATGTGTAGATTAAAAATAAAAATAATAAAGATCCTACGCAGTGTCATTAACGTGAATGTTTGTCCTGTAATAACAAATAAAATATATACATGTATACATGTGTGTACATGTGTATAATAATATACATTTATTAAATTTTAAAGTTAATTAGCTACATTATATATAAATATGTTCCTATTAGGTTCTTCATTCTATACTTGCCACATATATGTAACATAATACATTTTTTAATTTGCCACTATTTTACCACATCATAACAACAAAGTTAGCTCCGCCAATTATCGTATATGTTCCATTATCGGAATGTATGACTTATATATCACAGCATTGTGACATATTATTGCATTGTCCCACACATGTTCTTAGCCACCCCTTTAGAACTAAATTTATGTTCCATTATCAGATTGTATGACTTATATATCACAGCATTGCGACATATTATTGCGTATGTTCCATACATGTTATTAGTCACCTTTTTAGGAATACATATTAATAGTTTGCAACACTGGTGTCAGAGGTAACTTAAAAGGTACACATATGCCACAATAGTTTGTGGCAATTGTCGAGCCGTGGTTGCTTGGGTACCGTGGGATAAGTCTCCTCAACATCGCGTATAAAGTTCTAACGAACGTATTATGTGAAAGACTGAAGCCCATCGTCAACAGACTGATTGGATCATATCAGTGTGGCTTCAGACCTGGCAAGTCCACCATAGAACCGATTTTCACATTACGCCAAATCCTGGAAAAGACCAAAGAGAGGCAGATCGACACCCACCACCTCTTCGTCGACTACAAAGCTGCCTTCGACTAGACGTCAGTAAGCTGCACACACAACAGACCGAACAAGCCTATGCCGCTCGACTCTCACACCTGCTTGCCCAAGGCACTCCCCCTCTCGATGATATATGCGCGCAGTGGACACACGTCTCCCGCATAATGCGTACTGCTGCCGAAGAGGTGCTTGGATTCCAACCCCCACTACGGAACAAGTGGTATGACGAAGAGTGTCGTGCAGCCACTGCAGAGAAAGACGCTGCATATAGAGCCACCCTGCAGTCGGTAGTTACGCGAGCCGCGAAGGAGCGATACAGAGAGAAGAGGAAGGAGAAGAGACATCTTATTAGGCGCAAGAAAAGAGAATTAGAAAGACGTGAGTGTGAAGATATTGAGATGCATGGCGACAGGAACGAGGCTCGAAAATTCTTTCAGAAGATAAGACGCCTGACCGGAGGTTTAAAGACCGGACCCTCTTCCTGTCAGGACGATGACGGGAATCTAGTAACAGATGTCCAGGGTACACTGAGATTATGGAGAGAGCACTTCTCTGATCTTCTCTGATCTTCTAGCAGGCGATGATGACAACTATTCCGCTGATAGAGAAGACAGCTTGACAACCCCAAATTCTAAATCATGCGAAATATACTTATTTGCCACCTAATTGCCAGTCAAAAAGCCCCGGGACGAGGCTTAGTTGCCACAAATTTTGATCCATTTAAGTTTCGGTTCACCTATTTGGAACTCGAACTGTAATTTGGAACTCGAACTGTAATTTTAACTTGAACTGTAATTTATGTGTAGATTAAAAATAAAAATAATAAAGATCCTACGCAGTGTCATTAACGTGAATGTTTGTCCTGTAATAACAAATAAAATATATACATGTATACATGTGTGTACATGTGTATAATAATATACATTTATTAAATTTTAAAGTTAATTAGCTACATTATATATAAATATGTTCCTATTAGGTTCTTCATTCTATACTTGCCACATATATGTAACATAATACATTTTTTAATTTGCCACTATTTTACCACATCATAACAACAAAGTTAGCTCCGCCAATTATCGTATATGTTCCATTATCGGAATGTATGACTTATATATCACAGCATTGTGACATATTATTGCATTGTCCCACACATGTTCTTAGCCACCCCTTTAGAACTAAATTTATGTTCCATTATCAGATTGTATGACTTATATATCACAGCATTGCGACATATTATTGCGTATGTTCCATACATGTTATTAGTCACCTTTTTAGGAATACATATTAATAGTTTGCAACACTGGTGTCAGAGGTAACTTAAAAGGTACACATATGCCACAATAGTTTGTGGCAATTGTCGAGCCGTGGTTGCTTGGGTACCGTGGGATAAGTCTCCTCAACATCGCGTATAAAGTTCTAACGAACGTATTATGTGAAAGACTGAAGCCCATCGTCAACAGACTGATTGGATCATATCAGTGTGGCTTCAGACCTGGCAAGTCCACCATAGAACCGATTTTCACATTACGCCAAATCCTGGAAAAGACCAAAGAGAGGCAGATCGACACCCACCACCTCTTCGTCGACTACAAAGCTGCCTTCGACAGTCCGATAAGAAGTCGCCTATACGCCACCATGTCTGAGTTCGGTATACCTGCGAAACTTATAAGGCTTTGCAGGATGACCCTGAGCGACACACGTTGCTCAGTGAGAATTGGAAACAACCTCACCGATACGTTTAATAGCGATCGATGTTTCAGACAAGGCGATTCTCTATCGTGTGATTTCTTCAACCTAGAAATGGAGAAGATTGTAAGAGCTGCACAACTCCATCACAATGGCACTATCTTCAACAAGAGTTCCATGCTGCTCGGGTACGCTGATAATATCGACATCATTGGGCAGAGCGTACGAGCAGTCAGTGCAGCATTCTCCAGTTTAGAGAGGGAATCGCGTCGAATGGGTCTTACGGTGATCGAGGACAAGACGTAGTACCTAGTGTCAACAAACAAAGAGTCCCGGCGTCTTGGACAAAACGTCACTATTGACAACCACAACTTTGAAGTTGTGAAGGACATCGTATACCTAGGAATCAGCATCAACAAGGAAAACAATGTCAGCCTGGAGATTAGGCGAAGAATAACTCTTGCCAACAGGTGTTACTTTGGGCTCAGTAGGCAATTGAGGAGCAGAGCCCTCTCTCGACGGACAAAAATTACGCTCTATAAGTCGCTCATCATGCCAGTCCTCCTCTATGGGAAAATCTATGGCCCGATATGCGTTGAAAACGAGTACAGAATCTGATGGAACGACGAGCTGTATGAGCTCTACGCCGACATTGACATAGTCAGGCGCATTAAGGACCAGCGCCTACGCTGGATTGGACATGTCGAGCATATGGATGTGGTGGTCAACGTAGGAGAGGACGTCCGAATCTCCGGTGGAGCGACCTAGTGCGAGACAACACTTGGAATGCAAAACTGAAGCCAGCGCGCGCAATGCGGAAGCAACTGGCGAGGGGTAATTGCTGCGGCCGAAACCCATCTTGGGTTGTAATGGCCAAATAACACGAACACAACACCCGGTTATTTCACTGAAGTCTTCACTTAACATTTGAGTTCTCGCCCTTTATAGATACAATAAGAAGATCATATCACAAAATTTTCTTATCCCATATACCATTTTGACAAGGGACGTATGACAGTATCTTCAGACGTTTGAAAGAAGCACGGGACGCCTAAGAAGGAGATGAATTATAATACTTCTACCGTATAATTGTATCATGAACCCACCATTGCAATTATCTTAATTATTGATGTGGATAATTTGGCGTGCAGACAAAGAAAGTCATTTGCCGTTAAGGTTTTGAAAATTCATTTTCGGAAGGTACCACCGGAAGAAATTTGTTCCGATGTTGACAAAAGCGGAATTAATATTCATAAAAAACAATTGTGGGTAAATGTATTTTTCGGTTGAATTACAAATATAAATGACAAAATAACATATATTATTTTCATCTCAACATGAATCTGCGTTTCGGTGATGGCAAACTCATCGATTTGCAAAAAAGAAAAAAACTTAACACTAAACTAGATATACTTAGATCGGGTGTCTGTTTAAAAATAGTAAGTGAAACAATTATAATAAATGGGAACGAAAATTCAACAAATTCTCAAATTTATTAATCAGTCCTATCGAAAACAAATATTTGCGTACGGAGAAAGTCCGACAGAATATGTTCTCGATTGACCTGAATATCGAGTTAAAAATAGTTTGACACCGTGTAATCAACACACATTAATTATAACACAATTACAAAAAAAAAATATAAATAAAATATGAATAAGTAATTAGGTATTTAATAGAACCATTGGATCTCGTAGAAATTCTCCTAAGAAGTCTAATCCAAGCGGCAAATATTGTATGTCTTCACGGAACAAATGTAATGGTGGCGAAATAATATCTTTGTAGCTTATTTTTCGGATGTTTGTTATTTCAATTTTAAATTCTGTTTTCTGGATACGACGATATTCGCCCTCGTTTGAAACAATTTTTCGCACAACTTTTCGTACAAATGTAGCATTCGCTTCCCTAAAATAGAAAAATTAGACACTGACATAAATATGCGAAAACAAAGCAAATTATTATTGTACCTTATGATTGATGCATTGTGTTTGAAAACTAGTTTCCAGAGTTGATGTCCCAACCGGTTAACATTAATACAAATGCCATCAACCGCATTTAACATTTCCACCATATTATGAAAAGCATCGGTACTATGGTATAGTGTACTTAAATCATATGGCAATTCAATTTTTAGTTGGAAATCCAGAACAAAATGCATTGGCTTCCAATTTTCTAAAAGTTTATTTAAAATTATTTATTTTAAAATTTTTCACACTTAGAAAAAATACTACAAAATCAATAGTTATTTGCAATTAAAATTAGTCAATAGGATACTAGATAAATCCCATTAAATACTACAAAATACTATGAAATACTATTTAATTGTTTTTGTGTTTATATGAAAATATATTTATTTTTTGTATACTATAGAATCAATAACTGTCCTATTTACCAATTTTAATAGGATTTTTTTCTGAGTGCAGGGACCGTAAAAATTATTTATTATTTTTGTGCAGAAATTATTATTATCACGTGAATAATTGAAATTATAATCTGCAGTTTTTACAATAAAAAAAATAACAATTACTTTGATTTTTAAAATTTGGTTCAGAAATAGACCTCAAATTTCAATGTTGGGCCCACATCTCATGTAGGAAAAAACGATCGGCTGAATGTTGGCCCAGACTTGCGCCTATAGTACTCAACTCTGGACCATGTACGAAAGCAAGAGTTGGCCCAAGTCTGGCCAAACCTTTGAATGATAACTAGGGCGCAATACTGGGATCAAGGTTTGGCCCAATACCAGAAAACAAAAGTGAACCAATATTTTTTATTTCAAGTGAATGTCAAAAGTGCAAAAAAAAATGTATTTTTTTTTATTTTTCTTTTCTTCCATTCTACTATTTTATTTTATTCGTCGTTATTATTTCATTTCATACAATTTCCAATACAATTTTATATAATTTAAAAAGTTTTGTCGTCACATCTTGGAGTATCGATCTCCTGACTTCGACCTTAAAGTCCACGAGGAGAGCCCGTTAGGCTACGCAACTAACTTGTATTGTCTGAGATTTTTGCTTCAAAAACAAAATTTATGAAATATTTTTTCAAACTTGACAAATTTTTCTGATGTGACAGACATTTTAAAATTATAAAGTTCATGATTTTGAAAAAATGCTCTGAAACAAGTGAGCTTGATAGCGTAACGGGTAGAGCTCCGGACTTGTACGCAGAAAAGCCGGGTTAGAGTCCCATTTGTGATTTTCTTTTATTGTTTTTTAAATATACATATTTTTTTTGAATTGAAGTATGATTTGGCCGTTGGTCTTGGCTAAATGTCCATTCACTAAGCCATATTAAATGAGTCTTGGTAAAATATCAGTTATCCAAGACTTGGTAACACAATCATTGTTGAGACTTGGGTAAAGACTAATCAGCCACGCCTTGGTCGGTCAAGAATGGCTGTGTTTGTATTTTGATTGTTTTATACAGCCCCCGCTATTTTTTATAAATATTGTATTTTTTGCAAATTAATGAAATAATAACTTACTGCGTGGAATTCGACTGTGTTTTATTTCTACTTCCGCTATATTCACGTCGATGCCCATTGGATCGATAGGCAAAAAATGAACTACAAGAGAAAAAGTTACAATCTTTCTGTGTAAGAATTCGTAAAATTTTCTTATTTGCAATTGATAGTCAAATATCCAATTAGATGACCTAGTAAAAAATATTAATTTATCAACTGAACAATAATCAGAATAATTTAAAATACCGTATGTGTGTTTTTAATCGTTTAACAAATGAAACTTTCATATTATATGTCTGCATTTTTGCATAGTGGAGTTCATTACTGTAACGATTTAAAGTGTTATAGTTATTATATATTAATAAAAAAATCCACAGTACCGTCGAAATTTTTCTTCATATTGTGCAATTAAGGCGTCCGCATCTTCATCCGTGTCATCTACATCTAATTCCGTAACAAGACCAAATGACCATTCTTCAATATTGAAAGAACATTCCAATGACTTTCGCTGCCAATATTCAGTCACATCTGAAATTGTGGGACGCTGACGTTGTTTCAGTAATTCGTCCATACCTATGTCTGGATCCGGTGGCAATGTAGGTAACACAAATGAATCTGCTGCACTAGTCGATGTCTCATTTAAAAATGATTCCTGACAACGCTTGCATTTGCGGCACATAATCGAAGTATTCCGCAAAGATTCATAACTGATTTTAGTAGGTTGAGTACAGATTGCAGATTGTTTATTTAAAACCCGACCTTGTATATCTTCTTGCGCTTTTATCTCCAGATCCCCAATCACTTCCTTGACGTCGTCATCATCAACATCGTCCTGCGTTCTTACTAAACTCATACTGGTATTTTCTATCTGATCCGAATCGAGACCGAGAATTGGACTGTCACATGGCAAGTTAATAAATAGTTTTTTTATTTTTGCTATGTTATTGACAGTGTTGTCCTCGCATACCTCACTGCTAATTAATTCAACTTCAGCATGTTCATCCATGGCTATATTGTTGATTTGGACACAACTGACATCTGGAACTTTTCTCTGCGATTGGTAAAACACAGAGACATCTGAAATGGTAATCGGCTCTTCAAATGTGTCGATGTTCTGTAACTTTCTCATTGATGCCGAGTTATCACCCATTGTATTTCCTTCATACTGAAGACTCTTTTCTAAATTGAAAAGTGTAGGAACGCGTCGTGGAATCTCTATTGTGTCGGAAAAGTCCAGATTTAAATCGTTCTTTTTTGGTTCAATTTCCAAACAATTCGAAGTCTTTGTTTTCGCATATTCTTCTCGAGTATCAAAAGTGATGTTTGTATCATTCTGAATATTAATGATGGAGTCATCAACGACAATTTTCTGATCGTACTCATCGGCATTTTTCATTTCGTCTGAAAATATAATTGTTTTACGATTGGGGTATTTTTGATTTTTATTCGAAAGTTCGAAAGAATCTGAAGCAACAAACGATACTTCCATATCACAATTATACGATATAGTTTGTCTTTTTTTGGCATCTGGCAAATTAGGTGTTAAGTTAATGGGAGTTCGTTTCTTTCCGATTTCGACAATTCGAGGACTGATGCATTTATCCTGTGGAAAATCTTCCATATCTTTGTCATTGTACAGTGATTTTAGTCCAGACTCTTCAAGAATTTTTGATTTAACTAGTTCAGGATCTCTGTGTTGTGAATCTTGGTTGCTAAATATAATTTTACGTTGCGCGTCTACTTTCTCAAAATTCGTTCCGCTTTTTTCCGCTTTCAACTTGATTTCTTCCGTTTCATCGAACTTAATATTCGACGTTTCGTAGTTGGTATATCTTCGATTAACTTCTTTTTCTTGTTCGTCAAATTTCGTCGTCATTTCAAGGTATTCAAACTCTATAAGAGAGCGGTGTGGTGTTCGCAGTGGAGTCATTTCCATGTACTTTTCCGTTGTACATTGATTGTTTCTTTGTTTAATCACTGAACCATCCAACGTCTGTGCATCTTTACCAATATGACGAAATTGCTTAAACAAAGTATGCTTTGCAACATTAAGAATGTTTGGTGTTGGTGCGATTTTTACTAACTCAGTGTTATTAGAATTGCTAGCGACAATAGAATTTTCCAAATCCATATCATTTCCTTCTGTAAAATGTAATGTTTGGCGGCTGGGCAAAGATTTGTATGTCCTTGTTTCTTCACAATTGACCTTAGTTTCATCCATAGCCGCAGAATTGAAATATAAAGTTTGGCGCCCTCTATTATTATTGCAATTATTTTCGACTTTACTTTGAACAGAGTTTTCGAGATCTATATTATCATTATCATTGTAGTAGCAAGTTAGACGTTTAATCGGTAATTTATTATCCACCCAATGTGTGGGAGTTTCTGATATGTTTGATAAGTTAGAGGTTGGAGGGACATTGTTTTGCATCATTTCGACTGGTAGATTATTTTTTAGAGGCGTCGTTTCATTCTGACGTTCTTTATTTTGAGAAATATCGCAGTCCATATCATGTTCGTCACTGAATATTACTGTTTGACTTCCCGGCAGAGGAGAAGGTATTTGTTTGAGAGGTTCAATTGTAATTTCAAAATTGTTAGGTGACGTTTCAATAGGCTCTTTAAAAGAATCCACTTTCTCCTGATAATCATTTTCAAAGGAAAGTTCATTTTGTAGATCATTATTTTCCATATTGAATATCAATGTTTGGCCGCCGAATTTACTTAATTCACAATCCTTTAGCTGTTCAGTTTTATCTTCCATAATATTGGTTTTTTTAATTAAATCTGTTTTCTCTCCATTTATATTTTCGAGTGAATGCAAATTTTGTAGAGGTGTTGTCGGTTCGCTTATTACTTGTATTGGTGTGACCAGAGATAAGTCGCAATCTATATCATCGTTCTGATGGAATATTAACGTTCGTCTTTGTGGTAGATTAGAAACATGATGTGGCGTCTTTTCGTCTTTATTGGGTTTCATATGTGACAATGTAATTTTAAAGGAATCTGAGTTTTCTTGATTTATCTTTTCTAGTGCACAAACATCCAGAGAAACGTCGATTTCCATTTCATTTATCTCATTCAACATTGACCTTTGACTTTTGGTTTGGGTAAAAGAATTACCAAATGTTTCTTTCAGACTAGTATTTATTATTTTAATAGGTGGCGTTACTTCAGATTTTTTTTTATTTAGGGTTCTTTTACATGATGATGTCTTCGTTTGACGACATTCTTGAGTTAAGCTGGATCTGAATTTGTTAGATGATATTTATGTATATTTCAGTTTTTATTATAAAACTTAAAATTATGTACTTACAAAGTTTTTTCATCCGGTTCAATATGATTTTTTTCCTCTATTTCCATATCAATGTCTGAGTGAAAGTACAAAGTATTTCGTCGAATATTAGCAGACTCTTTAGATGTACAACGCAAATTGGTTGCATCGCCCAATTTATTATCGGAATGAATATCTGTATCTAATTGCATATCCTCTTCTTCAGAAAATATTGTTTTTTTAGTATTTTGTAAACCTTTAATGGAAGCAGAACTGAACAGCAATGAATCGTCTATATTTGAACATTTTTTTTTATTTTTTATCGTGATTGATGAGGGGTGGTCATCCTCGGGAAAAATTTTAATAATTCCTTGTTCGATATCATCATTCAATTGACGAAAATTGTACTTTTTAACACTATTGGAAATGTATTCATGTGGAATAAGAGGTGGAGAAAATGGTTCAAAAGTTAAATTTGGCGAACCCAAATTATTATTATCTATGCGTTTGTCAACCTTTTGTGGTTCATTTTGCAATTTTGATTGATTTTCCATTTCCTTCTGTTTCAAATGGAACCGTTGATATCGGTTCAATTTGAATTCCGCAAGAGATGTTTGCTTCTGATTTGGTGTACATATTTTACGAACTACAACAACCTTTGGCACAGCGCCTTTAGAGCTGGGTCGAGTTATTTTTGAACATGACTCTGGAACTAAAAAAATATATTAAGTTAAAATTTATATGAATATTAATGTACTTACCATTGTCATCTTTTACTTTATTTATGACATTGCAATTCTCATTTATTGGTGCATTTGAAATATTTAATTCTGATGCATTCGTATCGCCAAATAAAATAGTTTTTCGATTATCGCTATTTCGTTTATTTACGTTAACATCAGATGGTACGTGTGACATTTCGAGATTACCAAAAATAACAGTTTTTTGTTTATCACAGTTTTCTGTTTTTAGACTAACATCAGGTAAAATTGCGGACTGGTCGGCAAAGTGAACAGTTGTATCAATATTTTTAATCTCAGGTTCAATGTGTAGCGTCTCGAGATCTGAGCTGGTTGGATTATGATTACCTTTAGTTCGGCCTTTTTCCGACTCCTGCTGAGCATGAATGGAAATATCCATTGCCTCTACATCATTATTTTCCTGTTGTAAAAACCTTTTGAAATCTTGTTCAGTGTTTTTTCCAAAATCACATTGATCATGCAAGTTAATATCTGTTAATTTTTTATCAAACTTTGCGGATTCTGCAGCAATGTCAATTGACATTTTCTTAGCATTGTATTCATGAGGAACACGCGAAGTAATGTCCATAGCGCAGTCAGCTAATTCGTTGCATTGTTTTGAATTGTAATATTTCAAAGGGGAATCACATTTTTGCTCCACTGTGGAGAGATCCATGTTTTCAACTTGCATGTTTGTCGTTCCATATTGTTCTCTTTTTAAATTTACGTTATTTTTTGCTGGTTGAAGTGCCTTATCGAAGTGACTTTCGGAAATCTAAAATTGCATCAGTTAGTACCATTGAAAGTTATTAAGCAATAATATGTTTTCAAAATTATCTCTCATAATATGTAATTTAATAATAATTACAACTATGCATTATATAAAGTTGTTACGTTTATATTCAGGGGCCCGGACATTTTTTAAAACGGAACTACACAAGGTATCCTTCAACCATATAAAAATATAGACGAAAACTTGTTTATAAAAATTCCGAAGTATTTTTCAGAATTTTAATGTTGTTTCTTCACGTCAAATAGCATAATTAAAATGTGAGGCCTCCACAGTTTAATGACGACTACGAAAGTTTGCAATTGTCTACCAAAAAGTAGAGCCGTGTACACCAGATATGAACCTGAGTGCCAACTTAGTTTAGTTTTAATATTTAATTTGGTGAATACCCTGTAATCTGTGTTGGACCGGGCTGGTTTTATGATTATGAATAATAATAAATGAAAATGAAAAACCAGTAAGGAATGGTCATATGGGACATTTTGAAGTAGGCAAATTGCGATAGTTGGGGTGATTAAGTTAGTAAGAATTATGGAAGTTATACTCGATCTAAGCCGACTATAAATACCCTACACAAATGTGATAATGTGAGCGGTTATCATTTAAAGAGCCATGGTCTACGAATCCTGAAAATACCTACAAACTTTCAATCTTGAAAGAATTTCCTTTCATTAAATACTGATATGTACTAGAGTTGGGCATGTGAGCGTGATTCAGCGTGATTCACGTGAATAAAGCGTGATCACGCGTGATTGTGATTGAATCCTAATTTTGCTCACGTGATTGTGAGTGAGTGTGAGTAGTCCAAAAAGTACCGTGAGTGAGTGTGCGTGAGTACAATTTTTTCGTGAGTAAGTGTGCGTGAGTCGAATAATTCATAAAATAAAAAAATCGAACTTTTAATTTTTTGCGATCAAACCCTTTCTAACGACCGTCATATACCCACCCCGTCAATAATTTATCTAACCCCTGCAAACCGGCCGAACTGGGGTCATGTCAATAGTTTTTGCTTGGTTTCATATGACCGTTCATGGAAATAGATATAGAAGAACGAATTTTTCTTTCGATATACCCATTTGTTATAAAAACTTGAATTTTTCCATTTCAACTATACATATGATAACTCTGTATTGACTTTTTTTTGTTTATTAAGTTTAATTTGTTCGAATCAAATCGGGACCCCACAGATTTTATTCGAGTTATAAATGAAGTAACCAAAAAATCGCTTCAAAAATAGTTTTACCCAAATTCATCCATGGTAAATTCTATGCCGGACTATTCTTTTGATGATAATTGTTTTCCAGAGATAATTTTTTCCAGAGACAATTCTCAAAGATTTTACACGAATTCTTTGAGGCAATTTTTACGTTTTTATATGAATAGCACATCGAAGGCCTTTCACATTTCCATTCCGTTAAAATTGAGATATATTTTATCAAAATCCCTAACATCATTATTGTGTTTTAAAAATGTATGTTGTATGCTCGGAAGTGCGACGCTCGGAGGTGCCACGCTCGGTTGACCAATCTCACCAACAAACAATACCAAAAACAAACACGTGATTCAACGTGATTCACGTGAATCACACGTGATCACGCGTGATTGTGATTGAATCTTAATTTTACTCTCGTGATTGTGAGTGAGTAGAGCAAAAAAGGCCGTGAGTGAGTGTGCGTGATTAGAAAAATTAATTCGTGAGCGTGAGTGAGTGTGAATCAAAACTCACTCACGTGCCCATCTCCAATATGTACAACTGGGTAGGTGTACCGAATTCGTTTTTTTTTTTCGGGAACCACAAGTCGGTTCGAGTGAAAAAATTATTATTATATATTAAAGAATAAAGCCAGAACAAAACTCGATGATTTATTGAAAAATATAATAACATTTTGGCACTACAGTCCTATAAGAACTTAAGCCGAGATCTCTCACCATTTTGAGCTGTGCGTTTTATATTTGTACTCAAAGTGTTATTATGTAAAGTTGAATTTTGTAAAGAAATATGTAGAAAAATATTCTTTTTTAAGTATATTTAATTTCAATTAATATTTTCGGCTTACCTCGAGGTTTACAGGCTCACAAATAGTTTTTCTATTTAAAGTTCCACAATCAAGAGTATTCGATTGAATAGTGTCGAACTTCTTTTCGTTTGGAAGTATTGATGTGAAAGTGATACTTGTCTCACTGTTTGCTGACTTTCGACCATTGATTGGTTTATTACAATATTCCATTTCGTGTTCTTCGAATGAATAAGACACATCTCGGACTATTTCTGCTTTATATAGAGAAATTTCAATACTGTTTCCAATGTGTAAAGTGGTACCATTGCCATGTGTGTTTTCGATAAAGTCTGCTGTAGTATGCAGTGATGTGGCAAACTTATTAAATATTTTACCAGAGGAATTATTAAATGCTTGAACCGGCAGATTTGCGGAACTATATTGGTGAAGCTGTGACGTATTATATTGATCATGATAGTTGCCATTGTTTAAGTTTTCTTTGTCAAGATGCGTTGCAGCGATTTTTACAGATTTCTTCCTAGTGCCTTCCTTATGTTTTTCAACATTCGTGCCAACTATTTCGCCAAATGTTCTATTATCTTTAACGAGACCTCTTCCGGTGTGTTCTGATTCCACTGATGCATTGATTGCATTATCTGATTCATCATATGAATTATCCCATGCTTGCGGTTCTTCCTCTCCTGAAAATACTCTGCAGATAAAAATCATACATTATTATCACAATGCAATAATAATCGTTATAGTCCGGAAACTAAAGTACATTTTTATACAATAAATCTGTCCATTTGTTCTCCCGTTCCCATAAATAATGTTCGCATTTATCTAATATGAACTTTTTAAAATTACCCAGTTATTCATAAATATCCAAATAGTTTTTTTTTAATGTACAGCCATTTGACATTTATTTTCATAGAAAAACTTTCAAAAAATTTCGTAATTTGATTTAAGCTCCAGGTTAATCTTGACTATAGTTATGGTCGTTAATGTTTTTTTAGTACATCTATTATGATGGATTTTTCATAAAGATTTTAACGAAGTAAATGAAATAAACTGAATTTGACATAAGATTTTAAAAAAAGCACATTATAATCTATTTATTCAAAAGGAATGCTGATTGTTTTTTTCCAATCAGTAAATCAGGCATGTCAAACTCATTTGGCATCCACGGGCCGCATTGGCAATTCAAAAGTTGAGGCGGGCTCTATTTGTTTACCATAAGAAAAAATCGCTGGTCTATTTCATTTGGTTCTTCAGTTGAAAAATAAAATATAATGTTAAGATGATCAAATTTTCAATTGATCTTCGTTAAAAGCGCATTTTTGCAAATAATGGTGCGATTTTTGTCGAAAAATGTCCGAACTTCTTTGATCCTGCCAAAAAGTTTTGTCTGAGGTACTTACAATGGAGTATATTTCAAACACAGA
Organism: Dryomyza anilis; assembly: GCA_951804985.1. Taxonomy (NCBI): domain Eukaryota; kingdom Metazoa; phylum Arthropoda; class Insecta; order Diptera; family Dryomyzidae; genus Dryomyza; species Dryomyza anilis. The sequence continues at coordinate 51,078,085 of OX638132.1, forward strand.
GAAAATTTTATAAAACAGACACCTGGTAATCATCGAAAATTGTTGCAACTGCGACAAAATCGTACGATATCGAATTAGATCTTGTACCAATATCGAAGGACAAATCGTAATAAAACTTCAAAAATAATTCAATGCGACATATCGCAGTTTTTTTTCGAACCGATAATAAAAACGGTTCTGGATTAATATTGCATCAAATAGTTCAAATATATCGAGATTTATTTGAAAATCATTGCGATATCGATGTGAAAATGTTTAATATCCTACATTATAATTTTACTCTACGAAAATTACGAAATTAGCTACAAGATTGGATTTTTGTTATTCGTTAGTTCGAGAAAATTTCCAGACATAAATCACATGGTAGACTGGTTACCAAATTTTTCGATTTTCTGCCTTTTTATGAACAAATAGTTTGAATTGCAAGGACAGTGAGCGTTTTAGATGTTCGGATTTAGGTGTTATGACGAAGTTTGTTTTATAATCAATAAAACGAGGTTTGCAGCATTCTACAGTCCAGAGTTTTTTTCTACAACCACAAAAAGTTCAATAATACTTTGGACCACTGTAACTCTGGAGAAGGTGAGTCTGACCTATGATAGATTTGATGTGGAATATCTCTAAAAAAATGTCAAAATGATTCCAATTCCAGTTTCTGCAAAGCAAGACTCTTGGTTAAAAACTTGTCCACATTTTTTAATAAAAGTCTAAAATTTTTGTTTCTTGTTTTATTCTGATTGCGCCTTTATTTGATACTGGAACTGATTCCGTAGCGTCGGTAGCTCAGAGGTTAGTGCGTTGGATTGCGAGCCGAAAGGTCTCATATTCAAGCCTGGACTGGGGCTAACAACATCTTTACACAGAAAACATTTTTCTATACCGCGTTACCTCTCGACAGTAAATGGCAAACCTACGAAAGTAAAACATTGCCTATGAAAAGCTCTTACCCACCGTTCGGACTTGGCATTAAACATTAGGGTCCAACATTATGAGTTAACATATAACACGCACAGCTCACATGGTGAGAGAGCACGGCCTAGGTTTTCAGAGCTGTAGCATCAAACAATTAACATTATTATTATATATGGGCGTGTTCCAGATTTCGATCGAATTTAATTCACTGAAGGTGTAAGCTTTTATCTAATGGGCTATTTATCTAATTACATATTAATTAATTTGAAAAATCAATAGTTTTCTGTAATTTTTAGTTTAGTTCAGTTTCGTTTGGGGAATATTTTACAGGCAGATTTAGTATATCGATAATTGTGACTGACTTTTTGAATTTTGTAAAGTGCAAAACGAAGACCATAAGTTATGAAATTAATACCAAAATAATTCTAAAAATTTTGATTTAGAAATAACAAAAGTCGTAAAATTTATGACTACAAACATCAATATGTTGCTTGCATGTAGATATTTTCTAATGTGTATACAACACATTTTTACAACAGGTCCCATATCTATTTATAAATTTGAGTTTAAATCCTGTGGACTATGGAGACTTACTATATTCTAAATACTTAATTAATATTGGAGAATCTATTCTATATAACAAAATTCTGCATTGGTTACCTTGATCATTTATTTATAAACAAGGCATGTTAAACACGAGGCCCGTGCATATTTTTATAAGTTATATATAAAACTAGCTGGACCCGTGCACGACTCGTGCCAAGATTTTCTGAATTCAAAGATATGGAGCGATTTTATTAATATAAAAAAACATTTTATTATTTATATGAGGGGCCCGTGCTTAGCTGTTGAAGTTTTTTTATTGGTTTTATAAATAAATAATTCTCCGCCAAAACAACTTTTCTCAAAGACAATTATTTCTCAGACTGCGCTTCACCGCAGAATTATTCCCAGTAGAAATCTTCCCCGCAAAATCCACATAGAACGCTTTCCCGTAGAATTCTCCACGTAGAATTCATCCCGGTAGAATTGTTCCCGGTAGAATTCTTTCCCGTAGAATTCTCCCCCGTAGAGTTTCCCCAGTAGAAGTTTTAGTGTGGCGAGTTTTAGTGTGGTGGTTTTTAGAGTGATGAATTTTAGTGTGGTGAGTTTTAGTGTAGTGAATTTTAGTGTGGTGAGTTTAGTGTTGTGAGTTTTAGTGTGGTGAATTTTGGTGTGGTAAGTTTCGTTGTGGTGAATTTTAGAGTGGTGAGTTTTAGTGTGGTGTGTTTTAGTGTGGTGAATTTTAGAGTGATGAGTTATAGTTTGGTGAGTTTTAGTTTGGTGAATTTCGGTGTGGTGAGTTTAAAGAATTTGGGATGGTTGGTATACCCAGGTGTGAAATATCATAAGATCACTACAAAGATCACTATAATATCTGTTGAAATACACCATCTGGAAAATGTACCTTCTATGGGGGGTGCCACGCCCAGTGGTCTAATACCGCCCACATTCCGCGAGACCGTTTAGAATGGTTATATATAACGCTGACCAGAATTTCATTAAATTTGCTATGCTAATTGCTGACATAATGTGTTTTTAATTTTTGGGTTATATGGGAGGTGCCACGCCCAGTCCACCAATCTCACCGAGATATAGCCTATACTCTGCCCAGACCCAACATACATGTTGTGTCAAAATTTGATTCAATTCGGTTCAGCCGTTTTGACGCCTATTCGGAACATACAGACATACATACTTACATTCGCAAATATATAGTAGATGAAAGTGCCGAGTTATATCGTATTGAAAGTTTAGGTTGTATGGGAGGTGCCACGCCTTTTTGTCCAATCCCGCCCGTATATAGCCTATCATTCCTTCCAGACCATACCGCATCTGTGGTAAAAATTTCAAGAAAATCGGATCAGCCGTTTAGACGGAGAAGCGGAACAAACGTGATTGCTTTTGTTTTTGTATTTTTGCTTTTGTTTTGTTTTGTGCTTTTGCTTTTTGTTTTTAAATTTTTTTTTTGTATTTGAGTTTTTTGTTTCATGTTCGTAGCTGGTGAAAGTGCCGAGTTATATCGTATTGAAAGTTAAGGTTGTATGAGAGGTGCCACGCCTCTTTGTCCAATCCCGCCCATATATAGCCTATCATTCCTTCCAGACCATACTGCATCTGTGGTAAAAATTTCAAGAAAATCGGATCAGCCGTTTAGACGGAGAAGCGGAACAAACGTACAAACGTACAAACAGATTTATTATATTAATAGGATATATATCTTTTTAAGAATAGAAAATTTTTAAATTTATTTTATCTTCCTGTGCAGCGCCATGTATCCAATTTCACAACCATATAACATATAATTCTTGGTTTCTAATAATTATCATTATTTATTAACAAAAAAAATTAATAATGAGAATTTGATAAGTTTTTAATATAGTCTTAATTTGTTTTCTTAATTGGCATTTTTTCACCAAGTAATATTGTTTTTTATTCATAAGATTTTAACATTATTGTAAAGTTTTGAATGTCCCTTGGCTACATCTCGCAAGCGAATTTTTATACTCATTTAAAAAAAATATATATGGGAACGCATGATTTTTTACGCCTGAATCGAAAAGAGTATACAGATTACAAAAATACATTCTTGTGTTTTGGTTCGAATATAAAAAATAAAAGAGAAAAATAAAAAAAAAACTAAAAATCTTAAAAACTGGAGCCAATTTAAAAAATCATTTTCGGAATCTGCAATATCAAATAATGGCATCAGAAAAATTTAATCTAATTAATCTTTTATTATTAAAATGTCGACAAGTTCTTAACCAAGACTCTTTGTTTGCACAAACCGGAATAGCAACCAATCAATTCAATTCGAAAATAATTATTATTTTCCAATGTTTGTAATTTTATTTTTTCTAATTGAATATTTTTGAATATTAAATACATTTTATATTGTTAAAAAATAATTTAATTTATTCTTGATACAAAACTTAATAAATATATCTGTGGCAATATGTATAAGTCTATTTTTGGAACTTTTCAGGAGATCATTTTAAAATTTTACAACTTATTCCGAAAATTATCTTTAAAAATGTTTCACATTATTTAGGCATATTTAAGAAAAACTTAATTAACCCTTAAAAGCCTGACTTTTTTTTTTGAGCTGAAAAAAATGTATGTTGTAGAACTCGCGATTCTGGACAACGTTTGTTCTACGACTTTGCTCATAGGTGTTACTTACTTGTACCAGATCAAAAATTCCTCGTTGGTTCCTTGAGGAACCACTGGGCACCCGGACTTCAAAAATGAAAAAGTGCATTTTGTATTTCAAAATTGTTAAAGCAAAAGTCAAGAAATTTAATTATGAAAAAATGTAAAAAAAAGCATAAAAGTATGAATATTTGTGGTTTGTTTTGATGAAATAGTTCTTTTTTATGGATTCTCTCCGGTCATTGTTGATGTCATATTCACATTATTAATTTCCAAGCACTTATTCCTTTCCAAAATCAGGTATTCTGTAGTTTTTAAAAAACAAACTTTAAAAAAACATTAAAAAAGATTCTATAAAATTCTATAAAATTTCACATAATTTTTAACTCCCGGTGCCTGATGGTTCCGCAAAGAACCAACCAAAAATTCAATATTTTTTTCAGCTTTCGATTTCGACAAATTCACCACAATAATATTTTGTTTTAAGTACGCAATTTTACAAAAGTTAATTTTCTTGAGGTTGGTTGCCCTTACTGGACATACAGCCGTCAAATAAAGTTTGTTTTAAACGGGAATCAGTGCATTCGGTGGCGCTTGGATCAATAAATATTTTAAAAAAGGAAGCGGGAAGATTAAATAAAATTCGTTGAACAAAGTTTGGATTATCATCCGTTGGTTCCTGGCGGAAGCAGTGGGCATTTAATGGTTAAAATAAATGTTCGCAGAATATTTTTGTTACAATTTTTTTTTAAGTTTGTATTTAATAAAAGTAAATATTCAATAACAATACTTTTACTTTATTGCTTGTATCACAGCAACTATAGAAAGGATCAGTAGTAAAATTCGACTCAAAATGAATTCGTATATCAGGTATTAATAATTCAATTTGAGCAAACTTTAACAAACCAGGAGTTATGTTGTTAATTTATATTGCTACAGATATAATATAATTTTGTTTTCCGACGAGAGTTACTTCTGACGTTACAATACTTTGGAATGAATATAGTCAGATGGTCATCACAAGTAACACTAAATTGTATTATATTTGTGGCAATATGAATTAACATAATGAATACCAATAAGAACAGAGATTATGATAAATTAATAGACGCCATAAAAATCATTACTTCTACAAAGTATCTTAGTTACTGATTTGCGAAATAGTGCGATCCTTCCTAGTTAAAATCCTTCTTTTTTCTTAATACTGTAATTAACTTGCTTGTCTAGGGAATTTCACATAAGTTTGTTACAGTTTCAATACCCTTAGATTGTATTTTAAATAATTAGGTTTCTTCTGTTCGTTACTTCTGCAATCTATTGTCCTTGCAGAGTACCCAACGTGACGAGTTGACGGAAACCTCACAAGTGAAATGGACCTCAGACACTAATTTTTTATTCATTGTATAGTAAATGCAGGAGTAAATTAACTTTTTTTAGGTATTTTTTAAAATTATTTTTCATTTACAAAAATGAAATAAAAACGTTCGGACATGCTCCAGCAAAATTGATTATATTGTTATTTAGTATATATATATATTAAGCTTTTCCAAATACTAACTAAAATATTACCTTTTTTTATTTCAGTGACCGATCATTTATACTAATATTAATAATTTCAACAATTTTTGTTTGTAATTGAGAGACAATTACCTTTCATTTGAGTACCAAATGACCCTGTAAGTTGGAGTACCGGTTTTAAATTTTTTTCAAGGTCACCAGGGGTTCTAGCGACTTTTTTTTGTAACTTTCTCATTTTTTTGAAAAATAAATCAGGAGGCAATTCTTTTTTTTTTAATTTCACTTCGGCCGGTAAAGTGCAATTCAGCCTTATTTTATTAAATTTTTCGTACAAATTATATGTTATATATGTACTCGTATAGATGTGATGTGCGAAATAATAGGGACACCAATGGAATTATTTGATAAGTGATATTTTCTACTGGGTTTATTACAAAAACAAAGTTAACTAATTGTTAACATTGCTTATATGCAGAACTAGCTGGACCCGTTCACAGCGTTGCCCGTGCTAAATTTTTCTAAATTCAAAATTATATCTTTTTAAAATCACGGCCCTTCGCAACTTTTTTTCGCCCGCGAGCCACACCTTTTGTCCAATCCCGTTCACATTCTACCTGAAGATTACAATGTACAATATGATCCTTAGTTTCGATTTTTACAACTCTACTCTTAGTAGGTCAGGAGTTATAGCAATGTTATTGTTTTGGTTATAAGAAAGGTGCCACGCCCCGTTGTCCAATGCCGCCTACATTCTACGTGACGATTGGAGTTTTAAATATAAACATATGATTTTTATTACTCTACTTTTAGTATGTCAGGAGTTATAACAATTTTAATGTATTGGTTATATGGTGTGCCACGCCCCATGGTCCAAATCCGCCCACATTTGGAAAAACGATAAACAAATACATCAATTAGCTAAATTTCATGACTGTGACTATCTTAAGTACAAAGATATTAGCAGTTAAAAGTTCAGGTTTGCCACGCCCATTTTTCTACCTTAGTAGGCGCCTTAGTGCGCGCGTACGTCGGGAGATGAACACCCTGCCCAAATTTCATGTTCCTAGGTCTAAGGGTTTGGGGCGTTATTAGATCAGTCAGTCAGTCAATAAGGACTCTTTCTTTTATATATAGATAGAATACCCATAATATAACATAATTATTCAGAATATTTTTGGAAAATTTCAATCAATTTGTCTCAACCTTCTGATATTTGCTGTAAAAATTCATAAGGACAGTTGCGAACTTTGGTTTATTGTTTAAATATTTAAATTTTTATTAAATAATTTATTATTGTTAAAGTAATAGTATGTTCTTAAGTTAGAAAATAAATTATATTTCTTGGAATTGTTGGAATTGTGGCGATTATAGTAGTGTAGCGCCGAAAACATTTATCTAATAAAAAAAACTACAAAGTTGTCTCTACTTACAGGAAAATTGCAGAAATGGTTGTATACTCTAAGACAATTTCAGAAAATTCGATTGAGTCCATAAATTAGATGCACGTCTGTCACAAAAAGTTACATTTTGCGACATGTAAAAATAAAACCGGCAGTTTCACCCAGAGCCGTTTCATCTCAAATACTGCATAGCTTGGCCAAGAATGGTAAGTTGTGCCACTAATGGTACGTTTGAAGTTTTTCAACTTTGCAGTTGGCTTTACTGGGGCTAGAACAATAAGCGGTTCGATCCGAGTGAACTGAAGACTCACAAAACATTTCTGTACACAATTTTAGGTGGATGTCAACTATCGCAAGATAGCAATACTGAATTGTGTTCATTGCTCCAAATATTAATCAGAACCAAAATTACCAGTATTAATTCATTGTTGGACTTATTTTCTTTACCGTTCTGTTTTTTTTTTAACTACTGAATTCTTGTCTATCAAGTGATTTGGATTTAATGTGTTCCTAAGTGTCAATGGTGTTACATTTCTTTGGTAGTTTTGTTACATTTTTTTTTTGTTGGGTTTTTAAGTTACTCCGTCAGCTTCCACATCGAAAGTGGAGGGCTTAGAGATTTACTTGGCGAATTGTCGAAGTGGTTTCTACGCCGATCGCGACACAAAACTGTAAACTGGCTGAGCTTCCCATACACTCTAATGACTCGCCGAACTCGTCCCAGTCGAACGTTTTGTTACATTTAGATTGTAGTAAATATCATTATTTTTCGATTGCAATTGAATGTGAAAGTAATAATTACATACCTTACAGATTTTTTTCCACAAAAACTAATACGTCTTTTTTGTACATTTGCTGGTTTTGTAAATTCGGTGGCAGTGTTATCATCTTCGCATATTTTTTTCAGTATCTATTAGAATTACATGTTTTGCATTAATATTCAATTAACATCCTAATAATTTCAAGCTCACAAACATACAGAATTTCTGCGCTTTTTAAGTGAATCCATTGTGTTTCTAAAAATCCGTTTCAACTATGTTCTATATTTTATTTTCCGCATTCAAACACCACAGCTCAAGTTTGTTTAGCGCTAATCGTTTTTTTTTTATTTCGAATAGCAGATTATGTCAAAGTTGGCTGCAATGAGATATCGATAAACAACAAATACAGCGATTCAAATTTACTTTCCAGTTTTATATAAATTTTCCCATTTGTGGTATTTTTTCATTTTTGCGATAAACACTCTCTGAAATTTGTATGAGATGGGTCTAGTTCATTACTTTTTCTAGTTTAATTTATTCATGAATTACATTTGATTTGAAAAATAAATGTATTTATAGTGTGTGCTAGTTTGTATAAATTTATAACTCAACTAAATGTTGTCTATTATTTTCTATTACATCTACACACAGAAAAAAATATTGTATAACAATTGATATTAAATGAAAACTTAAACGTATTACAATTAAAAAAAGAGTTGCATTTTAAGAATATAAATATATCAAAAGCAAAAAACAATTGTTGTAATTACAATTAATTATTGAATTGTATTCATGTAATATTAAATTTATTCCTATTAATATTTTTAATAAAAATGGTGTGAATATGATACATAGTTTCGATTGTATATAATTTCGATAACGTTTCGAATTTGTAACGATATCGATAAATTTCTATATAATCAGTATTAAATAAATACTGTTCAAAAAAAAAAGCTGTTCAATGAAACAATTTATAACTTTAAAATTGGAAGAAATTTTGCAATTGTTAGAACCTTTTAAAATTTTGTAAGTATGAAATATGTTTTTGCTGGATCAATCCACTAATTTTCAATCCCATACTATGTAACAATTTTAATGTTGTGGTAGATGGTGTGGTGCACAGCTCCATTAAAGATAATTTCAAGGCAAATTAATTTAAATTGTATCGAAATTGAAAAAGCTTTTCGAATTCGTTTCGATATCGATATTGAATTTTCGAATTCGTTTCGATATCGAGAATTCATACAATATCGATTTCGTTAACGACACAGAACGCTATCATTCTCAATTCGTTAACTATAGTCGAAAACGAATGTTCGTTTAAACGATATTTTTTCGAATTCGTTTCGGTATCGGGTAGGAAAAATACTTCCATATTTTAAAAATATTTAAAAATATAATAATATAAATAATATTCATATTTAAAAATATTGGCGTATAATCATAGACAATTTAAAGTCAACTTTAAATTTAAAATCAGCTTTCTGACAATTTATTCTATACAAAATTTGTCAAAAAAGTCGTATTTATATTTAAACTCGAATTTAAATTGTCAATAATTATACGCCATTATTTTTAATTGGAATACGTTTTAGTTTTCTTTTAATATCAATTGTTGTATATACGTACATTTTTTCTGTGTAGAGGTGTTCTTTGGCAAACAATAAAACAGAATGACTTGAATGAAACTTGGTATTTAGTGTATTTATATTGACAGGTTGATTGTGACTAAAAAAAAACAATAATCATTTTATCATTTCATTTTTTTGCTGGGGGTTATATTTACCGAGAAGTGTTGTCGAATTCTGTCTTTATTTAAAATTTTAAAATAGAATTATTTTTAAATATTTACGAAAATAGTTTAAGTTATCCTGTTATTCAAAAATTAATGATTAAATTAATGTAGGTATGCGAGATATGCGTATACTCCAAAATATTTTATTTATTTAATTTAAGGAACTGTTCAAATTTAGTGAATTTCATTTATATTAAAATTAATCTTGTGTATTTTTCCCAACTATGAGATAATTTATTACAAGTGTGTTATAACTGATTATAATAGTTTAAAACAGCATTGTGTAGTTTTGTCTATTACAAATTGTTATAGAAAGCATTCAACACTCTAAATACGTCTTTATTGTATCCTAAAAGAATTGGACGACCGGCTTTGTAACCGCATTCCGTAAACAAATCCATATTTTGCTCATGAAACCAATAGTTTCTTGCTGTTTCTGATGAATTTAATGATAGTGTATTAAGCTGCAACACACCGAAGTGGAAGGTACGTCCATCTGTCTGTATACTTTGGACTACAATTGGTTTTGGAAGAAGCCCTGTAGCGGAATCCTGAAAATATCAATAATTTTTCATTGGTTGATTATATATTTAATTCATTTTACTACCCCATAAAGTTGTTTCGCTCTAGCTGCTGCAACAGCGAACGTCTTTAACATTGTCCTGCTCTGGAACTGGGTCGATGTAACACTTGTTTCGTGCAAATTTCCCACAAGTTCTTTGTTAAAATGTAAAAATATTGTATGTGGGTGGGAGCACGTAAGTGATTTACTAAGCGCTAAAAAAATACAAAATATATTACTTAATAAATTAAATCATTAATTGATACAAAATATTTATTATCATTTAATAAATTAGTACAAAATCAAACCAGTCGTTTGTTGTTCGACTAGAGTATATGGGAGAAATCACGTTAGCTCAGACTGGTTTATCTCCATTTTAGTCGCGAACGGCGTGACTTCCATGCCGTTCGCATAAAATGAAAATCAAATTACTTTGAAATTACAGTTTTACAAAAACTATAATTTGTAATAGCGTTATAACTTCGGTTAAATTAAATTTTAATTTAATTTTAGATTTAAAATTACAGATTTCTTACTACCGGTTTACCCGAGTTATATGCAAACTTACAATAAATGTTGTTGGTTTTGTAGATATTTTGTTTTGGTATGGTTATTGTAGACTTGATTGGATATAAATCCGGCAGTTCTGCATTGTATTTGCCTTTTGTTGGTTCAATTGGCCGGATAGCTGTTATCATTTTCTCTGCGCATACATCGAACTGTATAATATCTTCGTCTTTGGAAAGCGTTACTTTAAAGTTAACATCGTCTATTAACTTTTTATGAGAGCTTACCGTAGATCCTACTAGCTTCTCACATTCAAAAATTAATTTATTTACCAGCAAACGGCTGCAAAAGTTATAAGGTTATATTTGAGATTATAAACTGGCATATAACTTACTTCCTGCGCTCATGAGTTACTCCATAATCGCGTGGCAAATTAAATGCGGGACGATCTAATAATTTCGTTTTGGGGAGTTTAACCTGCTGCGCATCGTACACATGCGAAGCCATAATTGTATTTTTAATGTTTTTATCTACAGTGCTCAACAGTTGCATTTTGTTAATGGACTCTTCTATATTTTTGGGAAATGTATTGATCTCTATAGTATTTGTTAGCACTTGCGCTTGCGGCATCCCTTCCAATAGTACATTCGAGTTCCCGTAAATGTGACATGCTTGACTGTGCCAATCTGGATGCGTGTGATCTTCTGGTATTACGGACGGTTTATTTCCAACAAATTCGATGCTAGAAAAAAAACATACATTCGTAAAAAACCATTAACAACGAACCTATTATGAACAATAATAGCCAAAGACTCGAATATATAACTAGCTAAGTACTAATATGATTCCTTAATGAAATATTACATACTACAATGAGAAATATGATAACCTCCAAATAAAAAACAGTTTATTACAATTTATTTTAAGGATTAGACTGGACATTATTATTATTAGTTCCAGCATTGAAATATATTATGATTCTCCCAATATATGAGTTTCTTAAATCTGAAAATAAAAACAACTAACCGTTCAAACTGCACTTTAGGAAATAAAATTTCATTTGGGTCCTTGACTTGAACCCCAAATTTTTGCAATTCGTTGGCGGCACCTGTGTCATGTGGAACTCGTTTTCCCTGTACCTGCCAGTGTTTTTTAAATGTCCAGCCCAAATGTTGAGCGTATAGTTTATTTGTAAATCTCATTTTTACTTATAAACTTAGTTATCCAGAAAAGCTGAGTATATTTTCCTTTTTTGAGGTTATCTAATAATACAGAAACAAAACAGCTGTTCTGAGTTATCGATTAGTCGACTAAAATATTTAAGGAAGTGTTGCCACAATGTCGCTTTATAAAATTAACCAGTGTGTTCACAAACTTCCCTGTAAACATCGACTAACCGTAACTCTGGTAATTCTTTGTTTAATTCCACACACACATAAAAATTGTCTTTAATATGACTTACCGCTTGCAAACATGCATTTCTATTTACTACCTGTCACAACCGTTGCGTCGGCGTGGAAATATGTGGACCATAAAAATGTAGCTGGGACCCCAGTGACTTTCCAAAATAAAAATATCAGTGTCTCTACGTAAAGGTACACATAATATGACTCGTGATTAAAAATAATTATAACTACATTTGGTCAAAATCTTAAAAGTTGTGACGCCTTTTAGCAAATAAAAATTATATTTTTTTGTTTCCTTATGTTTTGAACCAGGGACCGTAAATAACGGTTATTCTTATTTTTTTAAATGAAAAAAATCAACGCTAATTTTGAGAATGCAGAATCGAAAAAATTTCGAATGCAGAATTGAAATCTGCAATGATTTTTATTATTTGATTTTTACAGAAAAAAATCAAATATTATTTTTATTTTTTTTTGTTTGCTTGCTCAGAAATAAAACTCAAATTTCAATTTTGACTTTAAAAAACAAGAATAAAAATTCAAATTTATTTTTTTGCTCAAGAATAACAATTATTTTTGATTTATATTTTTTTTACTCAAAAATAAAAATTAGGGTGCGGAGCGTTGTGCGCAATTTGTTGTGCATCAAAAATATTGTTTATACAATAAAAGGATAGACTCTAATTCTAATTTAGGTTATGTTATTGAACACCTTCAAAGGCTCACGTGTTCTGGTGGTCATTATTTTACATGAAAATATGGAAATAATTTAATTAAATTTTATATAATTTTATAAAAAAATATTCAAATGTACATTATTTCATATAAATTCATTTTCATGTCCTTACATTTCCGTCCATTCGTTCACAATTACAATATTTCTAGATCATATGTTTTTTTACCTCACTCCTATGTGTAGACAATGGGATATGTGGCAATTTCAAACAACGTTCTGTTTGTTGGCACGGAAAGGACAAAATCAATTATTATATAATTCATATTTGCATTTTTTTAATATTTCAGTCTTACTATAATGCACACAACTGCATTGATAATTTTGAATAACTTAATAAATACGTTCCAATATATTCAATCATATTTCTATCCGTGTATGAATATTGAAATTGGTCCTATTTTTTTCAACCTAGGGATCATTTTTTAATATTCGTATTAAGTGCAACATTTTGTTAATTGAGTGATGTTTCGTGTCAAATTGTGGCCTCAGTAAAGTTGTAATCTAAATTAAGAGTTTAATTGAAATAGTTCTTCTTGTAAGCGGGATTTCAACAGATAGGCAGACTGACAGACATCGACACCAGGAGAAAATCGGCTCAGGAGGTCATGCTGATCAAGATAATGGTACATTAAGATGGTGCGATAGAAAACTGAAAACTTAATTGACCAATCATAACATCATATTAAATTGGGAGGCTTATCGAATGTGGTCAGGATTACGGAATGTCCCATAAATACTTTTCCATACCAGATAGGAGGCATCTCTGATATGTTAGCCCAAATATATGTATGTATTTTTTGTTGCAACCTTCTGAGATATTTATAAATAAATATCAGCCTAAGAGGTTAAAAGTAAAGTTTTTCTTGAATAAATTCTGTCTGCCATCCTTTTCAAGCGTCTTCTGATATGTTGCTTGCTCGTATTTTGGTGAAGTAAATTTTGTAAATTTGTGATTAGTATTTTTTTGTGCAGCATGCAGAAAACAATTATAATAAAAGGAAAGACATAAGTGACATAAAGAAATCAGTATTATTTAAGTAAAATACTTTAATTTAATAAAGAAATGAATAAAAAAAAGTGCGAAAAGCGAAGTTTGTTCTCGAATCGTTAACGTCCAATATATATTAGTCAATTTTAAATTCCGTTGCATATATAAGATTAGTATCCATTCAAGACACTATGTTCAAAATTTTGGACTCCATATAATAATTCGTATCAAGCCGAACCACTGTGCGGCATTCCAAACTGAATATATCCTTTCACTCTTAGTGTAGGTTATAACAAAAAAACAACAGAAACCATAAATAATGTATAATGTTGGAAATTGCCATATTTGAAAACTTTTTACATTTTTACAAAAAAAAAAAAAAAAAAAAAAAATGTCTAGTGTTACTCAATATATAATTAATTTTTCATCCACGTTTTAATCGAATTTATATTCACATTGCCGTATGAGAACAAGAGAAATAATTTACTGGAAAAGTTTACTAAGTCCAATCGAGTTTCCCGATGAGCGGAAGCTAATCAATTTTTCCGATGAACGGGAAAGATTTATTAAACAACTCAACATTGGTTTTATCTTTTCTATGTTCATTCTGCAACAATTACTAAAAATGTAAAATTTCATGTTTTCACATTAAAATAAAATGTGAGCAAACTCGTAGCCGCGTAGCTTAGTGGTTAGTGCGTTGGACTGCGACCCGAAAGGTCCCCGGTTCAAGCCTGGACTGGGGCTAACAACATCTGTTCATAGAAACCGCGCTACCTCTCGGCAGTAAATGGCAAACCTCCGAGAGTAAAAACATTGCCTATGAAAAGCTCTCACCCGCCGTTCGGATTCGGCAATAAACTATATGTCCCACCACTTTAAGTACAAATATAACACGCACAGCTCAAAATGGTGAGCTGCAGAACTGTAGTGCAAAACTATTATATTATTAAACTTGAATGTAAATATTCACTCGATGGGAAACTCGATTGATTTTTTTCCGATAACATTTCCGCTAATCTGAGTTGCACGATTGCTTTTCATCAATTCCATCGGAAATGTCTCCCGACGTGTTTCTCGATTGGGCTGATTTACCCGTGGGTAAAATTTTGAACATTACCCATTTTACCCCGAAATTTTTTGAGAAGCTAACTTGAAAAATAGTCAACAAAATAATCAACAGACATATACATTGTATTCTGTTAATCCAAAGATAGATGACGAACCACTCTCTGACATAGGTTTTTCAAAAGTATTCTAAACAATATTCAAATGTACTTTTTTGGGGGCAGATCAACACGTTTAACACTTTACCCCAGGTTTCCCTGCATTTTCAGTTATGGATAAAATATGAAATCTGAATGCAATTTTTTGTAGGCAGAATTTCTTATTTTCGAATACCAAATTCAAATCTCAAAACAGTTTTTGTAATAAAGAAGTAACCAAATGATTTTTGAAATTTGTTTTCAGTATTCGTATTTAGCCACTAACCGAAAAAATAAACACATGAGAAAAACAATGCAGCCACCAATTATATCACTTTTAATAACGAATAAACCATATATATCATGGACACCACCAATGCCTTTTAAAGCATTAAAACAATTACAAGTTTTGGTAACTATTGAAATCCGAGCCTATTGCTAACCAATTTCAGCGTAGTGTATTATATTTTGAATATGACTTACTTATTCAGTAGAAAAAATAAACATTTACATACTAAATCATATTACATAAATAAATCGAGAAATAATTTTAAAATCGCAATATAACGCTGATATCCATCGTAACTTGAAAAACAAACTTTTATGAGTTGTCACAATTAAAAGTATTTTTTAATGAGGAATTGTGGAAGTACATAAGTTTTAACAAACGTAGGATACAGCATCAACGCATTCTATACGTGTTGTTCTCATGGACGTCAGACAATTCGCCCTTAAAGTTGACATCGATAACAAAGTCCAAATCGCGGTTATTACGTTCATTGGGCTTCATCTTAAAAGTGCCCGTAATCTCTTCTCCCTTCTTAACCGTCATATAGTCATCCAGATAGAACACAGTTTGCTTCCAATGTGTGTATGTGGCTTCTGGAGATGTACTAAATCCAAGACGTTTGTGACATTTTGTGAATTCGATGTTGAAGTACGTAACTAACGCTTGAACGAAGTCATTACGTTTTATAATTAAACTAAATGGCGATGAAAATTCCAAATCGGATTTGTTTACTGTATACAAATCTACTTCTTTCACCATGTAAGATGTGGACACTACTTGTTTCGGATCGACCACATCGACAAGTGGTTCTGTGACGGCCACTTTGCGAATACAACTCATATCAAAACCATACACATCATCCCACCAGTTAATTTTTTCATCTTTGTACTGACGATCCTCAATGGCCGTAATATAGAGGGTGCCGCGATCAGGAAACATCATTCCATCGGCCTTCAGCCACTTATCGCGTGCATATAAAACAGTATCTAACATCGACTCGTAAAACAAGCAGTAACTAGAAAAAACAAGATTATCCATATTATATATTTGGAAATAAATGAAAAGTCTGTAAATAAATGCTCAAAAAGCTTTTGATACAAACAAGTATTGGTAACACTTCATTTACGATTTACTTTACATTTTAGAAAAGTTATCGAAACAAATAGGACCGAGATGTAGAACTAAACAAAAATCAAGAATAAGAAATGACATACTAAATACTTTTCAAGCGTATAAAATACTTTATGAATGGAAAGCCATACAATATTTGATTTTTTAGAACATTTTAAATAGCATCTTAAATTAAGCGAACCCGAAATCACGGGATCGCGAAATTTGAGTCAAATTAGTCCCGAAAAAAAAACAGCCCGGAATCATCCTCATCATGGAATTAAAAAAATTGATGTACTTGTATAAATTTATCATGTATTTCAATGTCCTAATGCCTATTTCGTGAAAAAATACTTAACATAAAAAACTGTTATCTTACAAAATAAATCTTTTTTTAAAATAATTATTATGATAAAGACCTTCGATATACTATTAACTTTGTTGTCGATATAATTCGGGATTTGTATAACAGTGGAACTATTGTCAATGAACGTAACTTTAATTTATAACAAAAAATACAACAACAATTTTACAGTTACGTAAATTATATAGAACTATTTTACTAAAAACCAATTTTACAATAAAAATTTTATTTTTCATTCAAAATTTAAATTATTAGAAAATTAAAATTTAAAATTTTTGTATTTTTACTAAAATTAAAATTTTCAATTATATTTGTAAAATTAAAATTTTTATGAAGTTTGATTTTTTTTATATTTATTTTTTAATTTTTTATAACCATTATTTTTGTTTATTATTGAAACTTAAATATGGAAATGTCATGTCTAATGTTTTTAAGTTACAAAATCGCGGGATTGAATAAAATTGACATCCCTATCTGGTATATAGTTATTGAATTATGAAATTGATAAAAATATTGCATATATAGTATTATATTAAGATAATTACTAAAAATGTACAATTATAATATTAATAGTTTGGCGCTACAGCTCTAAAGAACCAAGACCGAGCTCTCTCACCATCTTGTATGAAAATTCAGTACAAAATATTTTCAAAAGAAAGAAAAACCTAAGCTTTATATTCAATTATACGCCATATTAAAACATGTTTTCTTTTTTAAGATGAGCCAGTCTCAAGATTCAATCCCGTAACATTTTGGATTGAGTGCACCGCACTAACAACTAAGCTACGTACACTACTTGCACAAAAAGGAAAACGCGGTTTGAGAACTGTTTAGAGATTAATCATTCAAAGTTCAGACATGTGTCGGGGAATGTAGAAACCACGTTATACAAGATACATGTATTTTATGTATACACGTGGTTAGGAGATTTTTTTTAACACGTATTTTTACATAAACTTAATAAAAAAAATTGAAGTATTCAAACTCACCCCATCCATTCTGAAATAATGATATCAACCTTTTCTATTCCATCAGGCATCTCTATTTCTTCCATTTTTCCCTTGACTACTTTTACGACGTCAGTTAGGTTGTTGTCAATCACGACCTGTCGTGCGTATTCCACAATGTTAGAGCAGTCAACAGCAATGACTTTAGCCGCGCCGGCCTTTGCGGCGAACATGGATAAAATACCAGTTCCACAGCCAACATCTAGGACAACCTAAAGAAGGAAAACAATTGCAACAATAGAAAAATACTTAAATGCAGGCGGAAAGATGTTTCTTACTTTGCCGCGGAACAGATGCTTGTTGTGGTACATCGCATTACGATAGGTGATTGTTCGCACCTCATCTTTCAGCATCTCCTCGTGAATGCCGAAGTGAGCATATGAGTCGAAGTAGTAGTCTCTCGACGTCATTTCGTCAGCTGCAGTACCACCAGCTTTTTTGGGCACATTGTTCGGCACATTGTTGGCGGTACTGTTGGTGGATGTTTCCATTGCTATATCGTCTGACTACCGTTGGAAGGATATTAAAAATTAATGTTTGTATAGCAGACAGACTGGTCAAAAGCAGACGCAAGACAAATAAATTATATGCGCCACATGGTCTGGTCGAACGCATTATTTGGTACGAGATTAACATTTTATTCGAATTTCGGGATAATGGATGCCTATACTTATAAACTTACCATTTTACACTTTTCTTTGTTTAGTTGCTCAATGATGGCTGCTTCAATATTAAATTTTTCTTACTTCTATAATTTTTCAAGTCTATTTATTTGATTTCAATAAAATTCACGTTAAAAAAGCAATTAGTAAAAATGTAACTTATTAGTAAAATACTAGTTTTATTATATATATAAATATTTAAAATTGTTTTATTAATACCGAACACAAAATGTGTCGGTCACCGAGTCTCTGTCTGTTAGAAGAAGCAGCTCACACAGCGGTACCGCATGTCGGCTAATTTGCCAAATGCCAAAAACTGCTGTAATTGGCGGGATAACAATTACAGCAGATGTGGCCTGCACATTAACTGATGTGCTCTGCACATAAACTACCGTACAATAATAAAAAAGTTGTCAATTTTATTTTCGAAAGCAATATTTCACAACAAATCGAAAACCTACAGCATTAATCACACGATTGACTAGATTGTATCAATTTTAATTTGCATCAATGCAAATTTGATTGGGGTATACAGAAATAACCCAGTCTGCACCAACACACATATTTCGATCATCGTAAATTACGTACGTTGAATTTAAAATAATCATTAATTATGATACTTTTACTCGTAAAAAAAGATGACGAATGTCGATAAAAACTACGAACGCTAGTAAATAACGATGGCACATGTTTTTCGTATGTATATATCATAAACAAATTGATCCTAATATATATTATAAGTAAATATTAAGGGTGTGTGTGAGTTCGACTAAATTGCAGACTAAACTAAATTATACGGGATTTTATTCGATCGCCATTCGGTAACCAGTAATTGTTAAAGTACACAATAATCGATTATCATATGTTTGTTTGCTGTCTTTCAATTTAGTTCAATTTAGTTTGCTGGAAAATTTGCTAAATTGAAAGTAAACCCTGCATTACCGACAATATTTAGTTTAGTCAGCAATTTAGTCGAACTCGCACACATCCGAAGTGTCTGCTTACTCCGAGTGTCTGTTGACTACAGTCAATAGCATATGTCTATATAAAAGCTAGGTAGATGTCGTATAAATGCTATTTGATTACTCTAAAAAGGTTTATAGAAGCTTATTACAACTTTTATACAATTCGATGAACACAAAAACAAAAATAATTATATATATGCACTCCCAAACTTAATTTTGCAGGCATTAACATGTATGTTTGGAATTTTATGTTAACATAATATATAAGTGCCTGATAAATCATTTGTAAACAGGGTTGTCTTGATACTTGAACAGTGTTGTAATGAGCTCTGACTTACATAATAATACCACGGAAACATTTTAATGTTGCCCCTTAAAATGGTGTATGTTCTAATGGAAACATAATAACATAATTTTGAACGACCTGAATATAAATATGTTTCCAGTGAAACATATCAGTTATGGGAATTTATAATAATTGAATTCATATACGAATTTTTAATTGCATAAATAAATACTTCGTTTAAAACTGCAAGTACTATTGACAGCATCAATGAATGCACAATTGCACCAGCAGACGCTAAACCAGACGATCCAGGCTCGCTTTATATTTGGTACAGTTACAGTTGGTCTCAGTACAGCACATAGCGTAGGCAAGGAATTCATGGAGGATTTTGTTAAAAAAACATGCCGAATTCTGTTTGAAACACTGATTTTTATTTGTGTTTTTTTCGAATTAGTTTTAGAAATTATATACTTCACTATTAAATTATATATTATACTCTGTTACTATTTGTACTTTTTGTAACACAATTTTTATTTTATGTTGGTATTGTAACATATTTATGGTAAATTTGACAGATTCTGCTGGAAAATGTAATAATGTTTACACGTGAACAAAAATAAATTTAATTTCGTTTATAATTTAAATACACTTCATTCCTAATACATGTATGGTAATTTCGTATTACTTTTTAATTACGTTCTAATATATTCAAACAAATCTTTTCTATCCGTGTATTTACAATTGAAAATACATGATTTCAGTTTTATTTCAGCAAGCCCGGGCGGTGAATTAAACTCTCTTCCTTCAGATTACAAAGCCAGTACACTTCCACTCGACCACTGTTTATTAATATTGTACAATTCATTTTGATGTATAATAATCAAACGTATGAAATGGTGAATTAAATATTAAATTGCAACATACATATTATAATGCTTAAATAACATAATGATGAATTATATGATAATTATAATGTATATTAATAATAATAAATATGTTCGTTGTTTTTACGTTACTATTGTTTACTTCAAAAAGTTAACTTTCTGATATATCTAAACGATGCTTATTAGATAACGTTTGTAATAACCTTTACGTTCCTTGAAAAACGATAGTCACAAAGATAACGTTTCTTATTATTTTCTAGTTGGGTTATTACAAATGTTTTTAAATATTTATATTGAATATCCGCTGTTCACTTATCTATGTGTGCACTTAATGGAAAATTTGTTGGGAAAAAATCCCATTTAAAATTATAATCCCATGGGAAATCCCAATTTTCATTGCGATTTTGAATTCCCTATTTTGGGATGTATCCCAAAAGGTGGCTTCTATGGACAGTACTGATGTTGACATCTGTGTTTGATTCGAATTTGGCGGGAGATTATCTTTGACTAAGCAGTTTTGTTGAACAATTCGCGGCGTATTATTTATTATTTGTAAGGGAAGTTTTAGTACATACAGCGATTTTTTTATTTATCAAATATGGAGGGTTTTGATGAGGCAGGCGTGTTTTTCTCTGATAATTTTGGTGGCGAACAGCAACAGGATGGAAATCAAATTAATTTGCAAGCCGTGAAGAAAAAGTACAAAGAGTTTCTGCGAACATTTAACGAGGACAATTTCTTCTACAAATATAGGTAAAAGATATAAGGCATGCGTGATAATATATGCTAATAGTTGTTGTTTAGGGACACGCTGAAGAGAAATTATCTTAATGGACGATACTTTCTTGAGGTCGAGTTGGAGGACTTGGCTGGTTTTGACGAGTCCCTGGCAGAGAAATTAAACAAGCAGCCAACGGAGCATTTGCAAATCTTTGAGGAAGCCGCATGCGAAGTCGCAGACGAAATTACAGCACCACGTCCAGAGCACGAGGAGCTTGTGCACGATATTCAGATATTGTTGCGTTCAAATGCAAATCCAACTAGTGTGCGCGAACTCAAATCGGATTGCGTATCGAAACTTGTAAAAATTGCTGGCATAATAGTTGCAGCATCTGGCATTAAAGCTAAGGCTACGCGAATGTCCATCATGTGTCGTTCATGTAGCAATGTCATTCCGAACCTCAAGGTAAATCCAGGGCTAGAAGGCTATGCTATGCCACGCAAGTGCAACACCGAACAAGCCGGTCGCCCCAAGTGTCCCTTGGACCCGTTTTTCATTATGCCAGACAAGTGCAAGTGCGTCGACTTTCAGATTCTGAAGCTGCAGGAGTTGCCTGATTATGTACCCCAAGGTGAAATACCACGCCATCTGCAGCTATTTTGCGAACGTTCAATATGCGAACGTGTGGTGCCTGGAAACCGTGTGTTAATTCAGGGAATTTTTTCAATTCGAAAGGTAAATATTTATATATAAATGTGAAAAATAGTTAAAAAATCACAAAGATTTATTTAATTGCAATATTTAAACAAGTGACTTTTGTTAATTTTTTTTGCCTTTAGACACGTGTTTATAATTTTTAAATTCTTCATGAACAATATCCTATATAAGGTTTTTATAGAATATGTTCACATGCATAGATTCTAAAAAACCTCAATTTGAAGGTACGCATTGTTCGTTTCCTAATTTCTTAATATTTAAATGGAACTTTTTACTGCAAATATAAGCATACATTTTTATTTAATCTTTATTTTTTATTAATCATTGCAATTTATTTTTGAGGTGCAAAAATTACATCAACAAACTTGATTTTGAGAAAAAAAAAATGTAATGGTTATAACACAACAAATATCTCTTTATTTCATGTATTAAAGTGTTATTGATTTATATCAGAAATTAGATCAACTCTTAATACCTTGTTGTACACTTTAAAGAATATTTAAATTACTTACCACGAAAATTTCGAATACGCGCATATGAAGATATCAAATTCTTGCGTTAATTTAATAAAATGTCAATAAAAATTGGAAATGATAATTCAAATTTTCAAACAAAAACAAAAAAACTCTTAGGTATTATTTTCTGCATTGCCGAGAAGGAATATTGGTAGAGCTATAATATTAATGTTTGAATTTCAAAGCACAAAAGCATACATATTTTTTAAAACATTATACTTTGCATTAGAAGGAGTTTTGGAATCACATAATATTCAGTGATGTAGAAATTTGTGTGTTGCTTGCGCAGAAGCTGTTATAGCTCAACTTTTTAATGGAGGAGTTCACAAATGTACTTCTGGGTTGTAATGGCATAGCTCCAATACATATAAATAATAAAAATAATGTTTGAAATTTACCGTGAAAAAATGGTTATGTATAATCAGATCCGTAATTTGTCTCTATTCAATTATATATAACTATATATAATTGGCACTTGACACATTAGCCAGAAATACAAAGACTTGGGGACTAACGAACTTACGTCGACAATGAGAACATGATCACATCGCAGAACAATATCCAATCATATATAAATCAATATTTTATATATAAGCTATATCGTTTATGGTTGGTGTTTTTCCAACTTCTTCAGGGATGTTTTGTTATTGAATTGTAACAATATTTCAAAATTAAAAATATGTTGTCACTTAAAAGCGAATTCTTAATTTGGAGATCGCTGTTATTATTATTTTCACACAGTTGTAATCGTAACTTATCTAATAAAAATCACCCCGTCAATATTAAAATGAAATTAATCGTTGTATCTTTAGGTTGGAAAACCCTCTCGTCAAGATGGTCGCGAAAAAGCAGTGGTTGGTGTACGTGCACCGTATATGCGTGTTATTGGAATAACAGTAGACTCGGAAGGTTCCGGCGCTATTTCCCGTTACAGTAATATTTCAACAGAAGAAGAAGAGACATTTCGCCGTATGGCAGCTTCTTCTGATATTTATGAACGCCTATCGAAATCATTGGCACCTAGCATTTTTGGTTCGGATGACATAAAGAAGTCCATAACGTGTATGTTGTTTGGAGGTTCTCGCAAACGCTTACCAGATGGTTTGTGTCGCCGAGGTGACATAAATGTGCTGCTCTTGGGAGATCCGGGTACCGCCAAGTCGCAGCTACTAAAGTTTGTTGAAAAAGTGGCTCCTATAGGCGTTTATACCTCTGGCAAAGGTTCAAGTGCTGCCGGTTTGACTGCATCAGTTATTAAAGACCCAGCGACTGTGAGTGTTAAGTGTATTTAAATAATATTATAAATCATAATTTATATATTTCAGCGAAATTTTGTTATGGAAGGTGGAGCTATGGTCCTGGCTGATGGAGGTGTGGTTTGCATTGACGAATTTGATAAAATGCGTGAGGACGATCGTGTTGCTATCCACGAAGCAATGGAACAACAAACTATTTCTATTGCTAAGGCTGGCATAACAACAACACTGAACTCACGTTGCTCTGTACTAGCAGCAGCCAATTCAATTTTTGGTCGTTGGGATGATACGAAGGGCGAGGAAAATATTGACTTTATGCCAACTATTCTATCGCGTTTTGATATGATTTTCATTGTGAAAGATGTTCACGATGAGGCACGTGACATTACCCTGGCCAAGCATATTATAAACGTCCACTTGTCATCAAATAGGTCAGGTCCTGCCGAACAACAAGAAGGTGAAATTTCTCTGTCTGTGTTTAAAAAGTACATTCATTTCTGTCGTACACGTTGTGGTCCGCGTCTCAGCGAGGAAGCCGGAGAGAAGCTCAAAAGTCGTTATGTGTTAATGCGAAGTGGAGCTGGAGCCCAGGAAAAGTCTGCGGACAAGCGTCTTAGCATTCCGATTACAGTTCGTCAGTTGGAAGCTATTATTCGTATATCTGAGTCCTTGGCAAAAATGCGCCTAATGCCCTTTGTCACTGACGAACATGTCAACGAGTCGCTGCGTTTATTTCAAGTTTCCACCTTGGATGCTGCTATGACTGGAAGTTTGGCTGGCGCAGAAGGTTTTACAACCGAGGAGGATCAAGAGACACTGAACCGCATTGAAAAACAAATGAAACGGCGTTTTGCCATAGGCTCACAAGTGTCAGAGCAAAATGTTATACAGGTTCGTCATCTAAAGTATATCTAAACAAAAATATTTAATATATTATTTTCTACAGGATTTTCTACGTCAGAAATATGAGGAACGAACTATTCTTAAGGTTATTCATACAATGATACGCCGTGGTGAATTACAGCATCGTATGCAGCGTAAAATGTTGTATCGTTTATGTTGATTTATATAACTCATTTTAGTATGTCTTTTTTTATATCAAAATTAAGTTGTTATTAAAAGTTTTAATTCAGATTTCTATGTTTTTATTTTGAGTAATTAAAAACCATGCCAAATAATCGTAGACTATTTAAAATCTGCTATAAAATTAAATGAGAACTAATGGCAATTTTCTTATACAAAAAAAAATCCATAAAGCTAATTTTGATTTTAAAGTTTACTTAAAATGGTCTATGATATTGTTCTGCAAAATGGTAATTTGTGCTCCTACTTATCTTCGAATAGGGGACAAAACTTGAAATAATGTTCGAATTAGTACCTTTATAGAAGTGTTATGAATGAAGACGGGGAGACGGCTGAACAATGTTATGCGCCTATATCAAAATTTTTTGGTTTCAGGTTATTATACTTTCCAAGAGGGAACTTTGCTTTTTTCATAAAACCAGTTTTAACCACCAATAATAAAGATCATTTATTAAATACATACAATTTTAATAATGAATTAAAATTAGCATATTAATTTTTTTTAAATAAAAATATATTTAACGAGTTGGGAAAGTTAGGTCACATGGGTAAGTTTGGTCACATGGGACGGACTTTTAAAGTCGGTCGTGCCCGACTGTGGAATACCCTACATCTTTGGTGGGGATATAAATATAATTATGCTGAACCCCCCACTCTCAGAATATTCACATAATTCACTATGAAAACCCTGGAAATAATGTATAATGTAAGCAACTTGCCGACACGCCCTTTTATTGTCATCTATTGAAACGAACTGAACTTTTCAACGACAACCGTGTCGACAAGCTACAAATGTAGTATATTTAAACTAGTAGGCATTGAGATGGGATTTCTCTCGCACAGTATATATTTCATATTATAACTCGGCCATCCGACTTCATCACTGTCCCAGTGATTGTATTTTTTTTTTTTTTTTTTCGATAAAACCCATTTTTATCATTTGAAATATCACAAGATCTATACATCACCAGATCAAAAAAAAAACGTCACACAGACAACGTCACACAGCCATCGTCACACAGACCTTATCACACAGATATTGTCACACAGACATTGTCACACAGACATCGTCACACAGACATCGTCACACAGACATCGTCACACAGACATCGTCACACAGACATCGTCACACAGACATCGTCACACAGACATCGTCACACAGACATTATCACACAGCTTTTGTCACAGAGACATCGTGTCATGCAGACACCGTCACACAGACATCAGTCACACAGACATCGTCGCAAAGATATTATCTCTCAGATATTGTCACACAGACATTATCACACAGATTTTTTTTTTGTCACAAAGACATCACACAGATTTTTTTTTTGTCACACAGACACAACTTTTGACAATACCACATCGGATCTCGGATTGCAAATAGACGTCCTTCGATAACATCATTATTTTTTTTATTAACAAAATTCAAACCAACTAAATTTATAAGCAATTCATGATATATAAAAAAAAATAATAATACTTATTTTTGTTTTTAATTGCAAGTTTATAAAATTGAAATCGTTAACTAGTTACTCATCTCTTGTTCTGAAATCAAATCAGTTAATCGTCACTTGATGAACTATCTTCTCCCCTTTCGTCGATTTCGCCATACTCGAAATCAGTTAAATCACACCAAGGCTTTATTTTGTCTGCTGCTTGTATCGATTCAAACCGTCTTTGGTTTACTTGAGTTGTGTTGGTATCAGTTATGACATAGCGGTCATTTCCAATTCGATTAATTTTAACGCGAAACAATTGGAATATTTCTCGCACAAAAATTTTGATTTTTCTTCTGAATTTAAATTATATCCGATTTTAAATAAATACAAATTTTCAAATTTTGCATTAACTTCTAGTCAGGCTTGGGATTCGTATGTACTGTCATTTTGTTTGTATGAAATAATAAGTTGTCCACTTTCACGCAACAAACTCACACCTGAATGATCAAGAAAGTTTTGACCAACAATCATTTCATATTCTTGATCACTGTCATTAACTACCAAAATGTCAATTGGAAGTGACACACTTTGAATTTTCACTATTTTACTAATTTTTCCAACTGCGAATGCAGCAACTCCTCCATTTCCAATTAATTTTGTTGTGCATAAATTAAAATTCCACCCAAATTCTTGAACCTTCGAAATTTTTAAAGTGGAACATTCACTTGCAAGATCACAAAACGCGTTTACTAGTTTTTCTTCAATATATGCCTTTTGAATAAGACCACTGTTATTTTTTATAGCCAACCGAGCTATTTTTGCTTGCACTGGCGGAATAAAAGGATTTTCGAATGATCTTTTAGAAGACTTGCGACACTCGCGTGCAAAATGTCCGGTTTCTCGACAATTATAACAACGAATTAACTGCTTATTGTTATTGTTTGTTACGCGACTAAAATTCGACGAATTTTGAAAATGTCTAAAAGAATCTTTCCGTACATTTGAACCACTAAATTTATCTTGCACGAAACTCTCACGATTTTGCTGCTGCTCCCTAACACACATGTGAGCTTTAATTTGGAGTAGTAGATCCTGCATAGATTTACAGTGAGGAATGTATCCCGTTATCGAATTCATCAATTCATTGTCTTTCAATCCGGACACTATATAATTTTTGGCACAATCGTCACTAAAACCAGCTTGGCGAGCTAAAGCAAGCACGTCGTAAAAGTATTTCTCAATACTTTCTTCAGATTTTTTTGTGCGCTTAAGCAATCTTATATATGAATCCGTTTCGTCCTTAACCGATGGAAAGGCATTCTCCAATGAGACCTTGAATGACGACCACGAGCACTCGACTTCTTTAAAGGACGCGAACCAGGAAGCTGCAGCTTCTTCTAATCGCATGGCAGCATAAAACAATGCCATTTGATCGTCCCACTTAAAAATGTTTTTTACTTTTTCCACGGTACACAACCACTCGCGTGCGGATACATTATTTCCCGGATTAAACACTGGTATTAGTCGTTTGCATTCTTCAATTCCACATACGAAAGAGTTGTTATTATTATGCGTGGAAGATAGAAAAACATCAGATAACTGCGAAGAACTATCGTGTTCCACTCTTTTTTGCGATAACAATTCAAAGGCCTTTTCCCTTTCGCTTAAAAGTTTTTCGCGATTCTCTAAATCACGCTCAAGTTCTTTTAAAGAAGCTTCGTCCATATTGCTTTATTTAAAAAAAATCAATTCTATTTTGTACAGCGCGCCGCGGCGTTTGAATGAGAAAAAAAAATAAAAAACGTTTTCTTTTGCCCAAGAATATTTCTAGAAAAATCTAAAATGGCGGATCCCACTTCTGAAAATTATAATGTAAGCAACTTGCCGACACGCCCTTTTATTGTCATCTATTGAAACGAACTGAACTTTTCAACGACAACCGTGTCGACAAGCTACAAATGTAGTATATTTAAACTAGTAGGCATTGAGATGGGATTTCTCTCGCACAGTATATATTTCATATTATAAATGTAAATAAAATGTGGGCGGATCACGCCTATTTTTAGACCATATATTTTTATGTGAATTCTAACAAAATGCTTTAATTTTTATAACTATATCTTGAACACTTTTCGAGTTATTAGTTCCTAAAGAATTATATAAAAGCTACATGTATGAGAGGTGGGCGTGTCCGTTGGCCGATTTGGCTCATTTCCAAAGTCAGTTCCTAATTTTGGCTAAAACATATTAAAACGAAATTTCATCGCATTCTGAACAGCATTTCTCAAGTTACTACGTTTTCGGACAGACATATTCGTAATAATGAGAATATGTTAATTGGAGAAACTTCAATTACTTTTCTTGTCATATTGATTTTAAAGTTGTAATACATATGTATTAAATTTTTTAACTTCAATTAACATTAATAAATTTGTATATCATACAAATTTAATTTGTAAATAGGACAAAAGTACTTTATTAAATGAACAAGACCATTTGTTAATATAAGAATGAAAATGAGAATTGTAAATAAAACAAATATTTCTTGTTGACCGTATATTAACAAATATTCTGTTAATTTATACCAGATTATATTATCACCATTGGAATTTTTTGTGTGTAGCAATAGTGTGGCAGCGAAGCAATTGAGTATCGGCAATTGATCTTTAAAATTAATAGTTTAGAAATTATGGGAGACTCCATCGAAATAATAAAAAACTCGAGAGTTTCAAAAAATATATATTTTTTTGCTTTTTAAAAAATTGGGCGAATATGTAAGTGAATTGAAAAATATACTTAACTATTTATAAGTTGAATGTATTTTTAATCTAACTGATATTCTTATGAAAGCATGACCAAAAAGCTTATTCTGAGTGGCAATGGATACAGGTGTAGTTATTGGTCGTCAAGTTCGCAAATTTAAAGTATTCAGGCTATTTGCAGATATGGCAATTGTCTGAATTGTTAAAATTTAAATTCTTCGGAATTTCATTCAAGCAAATTGTACAACATTTTATTTGCAGATGTATTCTTTTTACTCCTGTTAAAGGTTCGTTTCGCGGCTTTCTTTTGCAAATGTTGTTTTTCATTAGTTTGTGGCCAAGATTGAAGTTTTTCTTGGCTAAACCAATTAAATAATTCATATAACAACATATGTTGACTAGGATTACAACAAAAATTGCTTAAATTCCACTATACCATAGAAAGTGTTTCCAACTTTACCCCAATATCGTATTTTGAACATAACTTAGCATCATTGAAACAGTGTTAAATTATTAGCAAAACCTGTTTGTATTAAACAAAATATATAAGATGCGATAATTTTAAACATACACAGAAAAAAATATTGTACGTATATATAACAATTGGTATTAATAGCAAACAAAATCAATCAATTAAAAATATTAATGTATTTACTACACACAAAAAATTCCTATGGTGATATTAACAAAATTAACAAAATATATACGGTCAACAAGAAAAATTTGTTTTATTTACAATTCTCATTTTCATTGTTATATTAACAAATGGTCTTGTTCATTTAATAAAGTACTTTTGTCCTATTAACAAAGTAAATTTGTATGATATACAAATTTATTTTGTTAGATGAACAAATTTATGTTGTTCGATGAACAAATTTATTTTGTTCTGTAAACAAATTTGTTTTGTTCTATAAACAAATTTATTTTGTACTATAAACAAATTTATTTTCTATAAACAAATTTATTTTGTTGGTTAGTACGTCCTGTGCCTTTATAATAAAGACAATAAATTGTGTGTCAGTTTCCCTTCTTATTATAAAGTCACATGTAGACAAAGACCCTCATCTTGCAAGATCCCTGTGATGGAAAATGGTAAAGTCGTGTCTTGAAGGCTTCTTGTGCCGTGCCACTTTGATTTTCATCTCATGTTCCTCCAAAACATGGAGCGAAGTGGCGAGAATCAGCTAATGGCTCTTGAGAATCCTTCAGTATACCATACAAACTATTCAAAGTGTATTTTTTATATTATAATACTCTGAAACTGCACTACATTTTAATAATGCAGTGCAAACGCTAACACAGCAGAACATAATGGAATGAATTGATGCGTCATGACGCGTTAGTTTTTTCTCAAAATAAACAAATAGTCCGTTCAAGCAACAAATTAGTTTTGTTCATATAACAGAGCATTATTTAGATTTTAACAAAAACCATTGTATTTTTAACTAAATGCTAAATAATAATGATTTTGTTTTATTAACAAGTATATAAAGTTATTTTTAGTTAAATACACAAATGAAATTGTGTAAGACATACAAGTATTTGTACATATATCAAATACTGGAAAATGACTGGTACGGAAAACAAAATGTTTGTGAGAAGAAAACAAAGTTAAAAAATCGCTGTTTAATAAACAAAAACATGTTTAATGCAACAATGAGACATTAACAAATTTTCATTTGTTTGTAATACCACAGGATTTTTTGTGTGTATGACAAATATATAAACTGCCGATACCTTTATATAAAACTTGATGATCGGACATCGAATAAAGAAACTATGACTAAAAAAACGTTTTTGGCGGACTCCAAAAAATTTTTTTTTTGGTTTTTACGATTTCTCGATGTAATCTTTTATTTTAGGGGTGAACTTTTTGTTTATGAAGCAAACTAAATACTTTCAACGGTAAGGTTTTATATTTTTTTAAAACTTTAATTATATGATAAAAACATTGCATTTAGATAGAAGTCTGAAAAAACTAACATTACTTGTTGAAGTTGACTTCGGAGGTGAATTAAACTTATACACAAAGAAAACAAGATGTTTATGAAAGTCTTGCTGCAACTATCCTTTTAAATTTACGCCTTGTAGCAAATATTCAAACATCCCATAACTTTCAAACAAGTTGCAGCAAAACTATTAATATTTTTTAAATATGACGTATATTCGGATAGTTACGAGATGTTTGCCACAACAGCAATGAAAATTGAGATATTTACAGCAAAACTTTTGAGGTATTTTGACATTTGATTAACATAAAAAAAGAAAAATGGCGTACTTTTTCCTTACGCTCGATTTATCCACAACAATGAAGTAAATCTAATGGTGTAAAAAAGTGCCAACTCAAATATTACATTTTAATGGTAAAAGTGAAAATAAAATATCCTGCGATTTAAATTATCAAGACGTGATCGAAAATATTTCTTTTCAGAGTTTACTTTGATGATAGCGTCGCCGGTCGGACTTGGTTCTTCTGCGAGAAATCTCAAGTCGTTGTACAATTTTGCCTTCGAAGGATTTAAAAAGACGATGGCGATGTATACCAGTATGTACCATGTACCAGGATACTGTTTTAATTCTAGAATAAATAAAAATTCATTTGATTCATTTTCTTTCAATTCAATAAAAATACACCGCGAATTCTAATGGAGTATCTTTTTCAAATATTCATCAACTATCTTCCTATTTGTCAGATGTTTAATTGATGGTTGCTAGAGATAATCGTAAATTCGAAAGATGGTTGCTAGCAATATTTATCGTATTTGGCGGATGTTTGAGTGATGGTTGTCTCAAATACGATTTAAATAATTTGTAAATAACTTGATATTTAGGGCTGTGATATTTCTGGCAATCATCTTTGTTTTCTTAGTGTATGATCTTTCCAACGATACATAAAACTTCATGATGACGGTTTTTGTCTGAACAAGAATGACACAAAAATGCAAAGGGTATTTGTCCTAGAACGCAAAGGAATCAAAAACAAAATTCTACACTAAGAAAACGAAAGATGGTTGAAAAGTATTAGAGCCTTAAACATCATTGTAGTTGCAAATTATTCAAGTCAAATATTTGACACTTTTTGTGCTATTTAGACAATATTAATAGTTTTGCTACAAAAGCATTAATATCTGTGGAATATGTGAATATTTGCAGCAATGCCACCACTTATTTCACTAGTAGTTGCAGTGAATCTACCACAAATATGACATTTTTCGTGATGATTGTAAGAAACATCTCACAAATAATACAAAATATGTGATGTTTACAAATTATTTAAATTTTTGCTGCAAATTTATTTGTATTTCGTGCATATTGGAATTGTTGAAGCGAGTAGTATTTTAGTTTCAGCAACACTCTCATAAACATTCTGTTTTCTTAGTGTACTTCTTGGTCTTGTTTTTATAGACGGTCAATACGAACGACATTCTATAATTACACTGAGAGAAAAAATTATTAAAATTAAATAAAAAGTAATTAATTTTCGACACGTTTTTCATCCGTCGTATGTACGTAAATACTTCTTATTAAATTTTATTACGTGCACTAAGAAAAACAAATATGGTTGGAAAGTATTAGAGCCTTTACACATTATTTCCGTTGCAAATTATTCGCGTCAAACTTTTTATTTAGTATATATTAATAGATTTGCTGCAAAACCATTAATATCCTTGGAAAATGTGAATATTTGTAGAAAAGTCACCTATTTCTCTAGTATTTGCAGTGAAACTATCACATAAATAATAGAACATATGTGATGTTTACAAATTACTAACACTTTTGTTGCAAATTTATTTGTATTTACTGCATATTTGAATTGTTGTAGCAAGTAATTTGTTTATGCGAACTAGTTGCAGCGACACTCTCATATCCAAATCTCTCTGTTTTCTTAGTGTATCACTCACGGTGGGTAAATGGTTGTTATATAGGTTGAATTATTTATAGAATATGTCAATGTACCATTATGGCCACTTATTACATAATTTTGTAGTGATTTCTTAAAAAAAAATATATTTAAATATTATTAAAAATATTTCTATGATATTTTTTGTAATTATGAATTTAAATGCGTATGTAATAAAATTAAATACTTTTAATTTGAAATTACGTTTTTTTATTAAAATGTAATCAAATTTAAATAAATTTTGTATAATTTTATTACGTCACTTTTTTCTTAGTGTATGTACATCAATGATAAAACTGATTAAAAAAATATAATTTAAAAATACTCTTAGATAAACCTTTCCCTTATAATAGGTGAATAGTTTCTAAATTTAGTACATATAAAATAATTAATAGTCTCGTATATGGCTAATTACA
Organism: Dryomyza anilis; assembly: GCA_951804985.1. Taxonomy (NCBI): domain Eukaryota; kingdom Metazoa; phylum Arthropoda; class Insecta; order Diptera; family Dryomyzidae; genus Dryomyza; species Dryomyza anilis. The sequence continues at coordinate 51,111,447 of OX638132.1, forward strand.
CGGTCGATGTTAAGACAACCTCCCGCATACGCATGTCGCAATCGCCAGTTCTGTGCGCATGCATTTCCATCTCATACATTCCACAGAGTGAACTCACAGAAATGTTTTGTTTTTGTTTACAATTAATATTTCACACATGCCGGAAAGTGAAATATGTATCCATGTGTGTACACCATACACTCAGAAAAATATGATATCGTCTCTGGCATTCCAAAGGGGCGAATGTACATTTTAAAAATGTAGGGAAAACAATTTTAAAAGTTTAAAGTTTTTTTTGTTTAATTTTTTTATTATTTAATCAATTATCATAACGAATATAAAATATAATTCGATTTCGACAACCTACTGATTTATATATACGAATTTTGTATTTTTATATCCTGACAGAACGGCTTATATTTTTGTTCTATAGCCATAACTTAAAATCGGTAAAAGATAAAAAAGTGACGGCATTAATTTTTAAAGCACCAGTTGATCGACATTCATGTTTGCGGCATTCATTTTTAATAATAATAATTCGAATTTAATAATAATTCGAATATTTCTGTCAATTGATACGAATTTCAAAAACAAACCAATATTGGGCACAAAACAAACATTCCCTTTTGACACGACAACTTTTTAATATTTTCCAATTTTTGTTATTTGCATATTTGATGGCAATTAATACGTATTTACTTAAAAACTAAATATATCATTATCAATATAATATCATTGTATCAATTGCAAAGAAATTTAAAAACAAATACAAATAACATCACATATAACATATTTTGTATTTTTTTTAGAAAAAAGAAAATAAGTACATTTTTATTAAAAACAACGAACATGAATACAAATGTAATTGATATGTATTAAAAATACATTTTTTTGTAACAAGTGCATTAAATGTATTAATATTAATAACTTTTTTTTGTTAGTGTACTTTTCCCATGTAGGAACTGGCGCACTTAACAACGTGGCCAATGCTTACCTAAGCTTGGCGGCCTAATCTTGGTGAATTAGTCTTCGCTCAAAACTCGGCCAACATTGAGCTGTCAAGTCTTGGTTCATTAGTCTTCGCCTCAGACTCGGCCAACCCTGAGTAGCCAAGTTCATTAGTTTTTAATCGGTGATTTATTTATACAGTATTGTAGTAAAACATATTTTTGTGGCCTAACTGTATATGCTCCTTAAAAAATAAACAAATTTTTAGTTTTTTTTTCCACGCCATGGTTAGACCAGATTGGACCCAGAGTTGAGTACTATTGGCACAAGTTTGGCCCAACCTTGGGCTAATCGTTTTTTCCTACAGGAAAAAAGTTATTTGTTACAAGAAATATCCACTGTTTACATAATTTGATACAATTTTACACATCTTTAAGTATTCTTTAAAATACAATAACATTCTAATCATTTTTCTCTCCGTGCATGCAAAAGTACATATTTATATTCCTGTGTGTGTGTACTACCAGAATAGTCACAGTTCTCTCAAGTGGTCTGCATATACGATAATTCCCCACCCCACCTGCAGTTTCCAATGTGATTCAGAGTGGTGGTGGCTAGAAATATGAAATATTCTCAGGGTAAAATTCTCGATTAAAAATCAAGAATTGGCAACGAATTCCTTCATTTAAACAAACAACATTTTATATAGAGAAAATAAGTATCTTCGGTGCAAAATAAAAGAAAATACTGTCCAGTTGATGATCGCCGGCTGGTTTGACGTCATACAGTCCAACGAACGTCATTCGTCAAGATAAATGAGTCAATTGTTCCGTTTTGCACACTTTGAGCGCATAAATCGACGGAAAAGTCATAGTAATAACAAATTTATATTAATAGGGTTGTTGCGCTGATGTATACAATTAATTTTTCCTCTTAGCTATTACAATTAGGCACATTGTTTTACAATTTTTATTTTAAATTTTTCATAAATCAAATGATATGACAGTCAAGATTAATAAACAGATAACATATTTGAAATAACTGATGCAATTTTCATTATCAGCGTTACAAATGTATTGAACATTTTTCTGTACAAAAAACACAAAAAATTTAGAAAATTCTTTTTTTTAATATTATGTCAACAAAATTCCATCTTATAATTTGGCATTTACCATCATTTATATTAAATCAACAAAAATTTAGGATTTTTTCAGAATTTTAAAAAAGGTAATTTTAAAGGACATCAGTGCATTGAAGTGCAAGGATAACGGCCATTGACCACATAGTTATGAAGTTAAAACTTAAATTTTCAAAAACCATTGTTTTTTTAGCTTTCAAACGAGACCTCAAGTTTCTACCATTTCTTGTTCAGGAGATATTTAAATATGAACAACTATACAAATGTGATTTTTGGCAGTTTTTATTTTCGATAAACAAACTTTGTAGGTTCTAAATTTCTTTTTACAAAAATTGAATAGATTAAAAAATTTGCATATAAAATATTATGACCCTAAAATTAGTCCTATGTACGTATTATCCGATGTCCCAAAAATCACTAGTCCTAACAGTAGTCTGAGCTTACTAGCTTACTAGCTTCACCAAGAAAACCAAAAATGGTTAAAAACTATTACACTCAAAATAATTTCTAGGATATTTTACGAAATATTTTTCGTAATTTTTCGTAGAATACACGAAACTTTTCTAATTTCATTTTTTATTCTAAAATAGTTCTTACTAACGATTTGTATATATTACGAATTATTACTCGTAAAATTAATTAACAAATAAATTAAAATATTTTTTTAAATAACGAAACTTTCGTTATATAAATTTTGATTACAATTTTTTTTACGAAAGAATAACATATTTTACGAATAATATTTCGTTAAATTATTAAACATTCGTAAATTTTGAGGCAATATGTAGAATTTTACGAAACATTCTTAGTTTTTACGAATAATTAGTAAGAACAGAAATAAGTTTGCGTCAAATAGCAACGTGGAGATGCACTTTAAATGGTATCGAGGTCGCAAGAAGATAGTTATAAAATAAAAACAGTTGTAAAATGTGTTCTGTGTTAAAAGTGTAAAAATGTCAAATCAGAGCATTATTTTTCATATTTTTATGAATTTTAATTGTCAGTTTTACGAATATATTCGTAAAAATATTAGGAATGCTATCGTTAAAAGTACGAGTCCTTTCGAAAAATGTTCGTTAAAAGGCACAGAAATAAAATATTTTAATAAATAATTCAATAAATTACGAATAAAAATAACAATCTTTCGTATTATGTACGAATGACTTTCGTAGATAAAATCTACGAATAGTTTCGTAAAATACACAATAATATTCGTAATTTAATCAAAAATTTACTAAAGTTCTTTCGTGTATTTTACAAAACATTTCGTATGTAAATTTTACGAATTTTTTGTAATATACACGAACGAAACCAGTAATTACAATTTAGAAAATTATTTAGTCAATCTACATTAAAGAATTGCACATATTGTCTACATGGCTTTTATAGATTGTCTACATGTAATTTTCTACATTAAATTGTCTACATATAGACAATCGTGTAATCTACATATGTAGATAATCTCGCCCAACCCAGGCTGTAGTTGATCTATATAACATCTCTATAACACTCCAAGACAAAACCCTATTTACTTAATTATATAACATTTATTGTTTATCTGTATGGCGCTTATTTGCTAATTGCAATGGACTGTCTTCTGTCATGTTAAAATACATTTACCCATATATCTTTTGGAACCCGGTACACATAATCCCATTTTAAAATGTTTAAATATTTACTCTTCTACTGTATCTTGGCTGTTCCAGATAAGAAGTTTAATTTAATATTCAGATTCGTATGATATCTTTAGAATAATGATAAATTTACATACAATTGTAAAAAATAAATACACATGATTTTAAAAGAAGACAAATTTACATCTTGTCATATTTTCTCAAGAAAAGAACTACAACATATTTGACAAAAAATCAAGAGACGTTAAACCATTTTTATACCCTACACTAAGAGTGAAAGGGTATGGTTTGTACGCCGTTTGTGACACCCAGAAGGAAGCATCTCCGATATGGAAAAGTATATATATTCTTGATCAGCATTACCTCCTGAGTCGATTTAGCGATGCCCGTCCGTCTGTCTGTCTGTCTGTATGTCAGTCTGTCTGTCTGTCTGTCTGTCTGTCTGTCTGTCTGTCTGTCTGTCTGTCTGTCTGTCTGTCTGTCTGTCCGTCTGTCCGTCTGTCCGTCTGTTGAAATCCCTACTACTTTTAAAATTTAAGAGCTAGATAAATGAAACTTATAACTTAGATTACTAATATACCTACGCTGTATGTGCGAGATCGGTCCATTGTGACCTATGATCCGACCACTTATGTTCAAATACCTCATATAAAATGTACATATAAAGATCAATTTTTATGTATACGTGCTTAGGTAAACTTTTTTGGTCAAATATATATTGACATCATGCTCAAATAATAATAATAATAATAATAGTTTGGCGCTACAGTCCTGTACAGAACTTCGGCCGAGCTCTCTCACCATTTTGAGCTGTGCGTGTTATATTTGTACTCAAAGTGGTGGGACCTACAGTTTATTGCCGAATCCGAACGGCGGGTGAGAGCTTTTCATAGGCAATGTTTTACTCTCGTAGGTTTGCCATTTACTGACGAGAGGTAGCGCGGTATAGAAAAATGTTTCTATGAAAAGATGTTGTTAGCCCCAGTCCAGGCTTGAACCGGGGACCTTTCAACTCGCAGTCCAACGCACTAACCACTGAGCTACCGCGGCTGCTCAAATACATGATAATAATGTTTTCCAGCGAAAAGACTTGTGGTTCACAAAAAAAATCGAAATTCGGTACACCTACCCATTTGTAAATATGGGTTTCAAATGAATGGAAATTCTTCAGCGATTCAATGTTTGTAGTTATTTTCAGGATTCGTATACCCTGGTGACCTATATATCACTTTGAATAGTAACCACACATATTTGTAGGGTATTTATAGTCGGCTTAGACCGACTATAATTTTGATAATCCCAACTATCATAATTACACCTACTTTAAAATGTCCCATGTGATATAACCTTCCCAACTGGTTTTAAATTACTTTTCATAATAACTCTGGATGTCATTCGATCGTTAACTCTTCGTGATGTTAAATTGGTCGTACAAAGAAAATCTACAAAACGTAGTGTTTTAAATAAAACAAATATATTTACAAGAAATATCAACTTACAAATTACTTAGATCGTCTTTGAGACAAACATCTTTTAATCATCCGACAAATACATACGATAAATATTGCCTGCACACATCTTTCAAATTTAAGAATACGTATATGGGTCACATGGGTAAGTTCGGTCACATGGGGCGGATTTTTATAGTCGGTCGGGCCCGACTATGGAATACCCTACACCTTTGGTGGGAATGCTTACCCTCAGAAAATTATTCATATATCAGAAATTTACGTCTTATATCCCCATAAATTAAAAATTTATATAAAGTATAAAAAACTTAAAAAAAAAATTTAAAAATATAATTGGGCGGACCACGCCTATATTTAAAATTTTGAAAGGCTAATATTTCATAGATTTGATTTTAATAATTTACGGATCAATTTTCGACTATGAAAACCCGGGAAATAATGAAAAAAAAATGTGGGCGGATCACGCCCATTTTTGGACCACATATTTTTAGACGAATTCTAACAATACGTTTTAAATTTTATAACTATACCTTGAATACTTTTCGAGTTATTAGTTCCGAAAGAGTTATATAAAAGTGACTTGTATGGGAGGTGGGCGTGTCCGTTGACCGATTTGGCTCATTTTCAAACTCAGTTCCTACTTTTGGCTAAAATATATTGAGACGAAATTTCATCGCATTCTGATCAGTATTTCTCAAGTTATTCTGTATTCGGACAGCAAGACAGCAAGACAGCCAGACAGCAAGACAGCAAGACAGCAAGACAGCAAGACGGACAGACAGACAGACAGACAGACAGACAGACAGACAGACGGACATGGCTAAACGGACTCGGGTAGTGATGCTGATCAAGAATATATATACTTTTCCATACCGGACACGCCTCCTAAGGGGCGTTACAATATATGCACAAAGTTAATATACCCTGTACCTCATAGGTGTAGGGTATAAAAAGTGTGGAATATTTTGAAAAGGTACTCCATTAGAATTAGCTAAGTAATTTTTATTGAAATAAAAGGAATCAAATGGATGTTTATTTATTTTAGAATTAATGCAGTATCCTTGTTATACATATATCGGCATAGCCTTTGTAAAGCCTTCGACGTTAAATTTGAACAACGACTTGATAGTTTTTTGCAGATGAACCGGTGGGTTCAAACCCGATGGTTTTTCTCGAATTGACGTCATTATGATGCTTATGAAAATTTAAGTAGTAAATCCTAAACCCAAACCTATTGTCATTATCCTTGCAATCTCTATTAAAATATTTAGGTATAGAAAACATTTTTCTATACGACCGTACGTACCTCTCTGCAGTTAATTGCAAATTTTCGACATTAAAATATTGACTATAAAAAGCCGTTCGGAGTCGGCATTAAACTCTATAAATATAACACGCACAGTATAACACGCACAGCTCAAATCTTCAGCACTGTAGCACCAAACTATTAATATTATTATTAATATTTAAAAAATAAGTCATGTAAATTTTGAAGTATTTTTATTACTGGAAAAACAAGTATTTTTTATTGGCACAATATTATTCGAAATTGTATTCCTAATTTTTAATTTTTTATTTATTCTGAAAACCCTCAAGGTATTTTTAGCACTTAAATAATGTAATATATAATAATATATAATATATCAAAATGCTATAATTAAAATATTGGCATAAAAGTCAAATATAAATGTTTTTTTTTATAAAATTTAAAACTGAAACGATTGAGTTTGTTATATAACTTTTTAGCTTACAACAAATCATGTCCCCGAACCGATATTGCTCATCGTAAATAATCTGAAAAGCCTTAATTTTGCGAATACTTTCAGTTTTTAACCTAATTATTTTTCTGTTGTCCAACAGACGACTCATAAACCTGTTGCAATTTTAAATGAATTTCAGCAATCTGTTTGATTTTCAAACAACATTCTATGCAATACGTAAAAAATGATATAACTGATGTTTTGTATTTCGTGCAGCTCTATCAGCATTCTATGTATGTAGGTATGTTCTGGAGTACAAAACATCAGAAGCACAAAGATTTTAATTGAAATTGATTCAATACATTGAAAGTGCAGCAACAGTCGCACATATATATAAACGGTTTCAATCGTTAAATGCAGTCATCACAAAAACTAAAGTTAAAAATAAAGTCAATTATAGAGCTAAATTGTTTATATTATATCTGTGGTAAACCTATTTTCAAAAAATGCATAGGTACAGTGTAAGTATACATAAGTATTTATAAATAAAATTTAAGTTTTATACCCTACACCTATGAGGTACAGGGTACATTAACTTTGTGCATATATTGTAACGCCCCTTAGGAGGCGTGCCCGGTATGGAAAAGTATACATATTCTTCATCAGCATCACTACCCGAGTCCGTTTAGACATGTCCGTCTGTCTGTCCGTCTTGCTGTCTTGCTGTCCGAATACAGAATAACTTGAGAAATACTGATCACAATGCGGTGAAATTTTAGCCAAAAGTAGGAACTGAGTTTGAAAATGAGCCAAATCGGTCAACGGACACGCCATACAAGTCACTTTTATATTACTCTTTAGGAACTAATAACTCGAAAAGTATTCAAGATATAGCTATAAAATTTAAAACGTATTGTTATAATTCACCTAAAAATATGTGGTCCAAAAATGGGCGTGATACGCCCACTTTTTTTTTCATTATTTCCCGGGTTTCTAGAAGAAATTTGATCCGTAAATTATTAAAATCAAATTTATAAAATATTAGCCTTTCAAAATTTTAAATATAGGCGTGGTCCGCCCAATTATATTTTTCTAATGTTTTTTATTAGTTTTTTAATACTTTTGGGGATATAAGACGTAAATTTCTGATATGTGAATAATATTCTGAAGGTGGGGAGGTTCAGCATAATTAAAAACTTTAAAATTAAGGTATGCAATTAAATATCCCACATTAATATCCCCACCAAAGGTGTAGGGTATTCCATAGTCGGGCCCGACCGACTATAAAAATCCGCCCCATGTGACCGAACTTACCCATGTGACCTAACTTTCCTAACTCGTTAAATTAGCAATTAATTTCACAAAAAAACATACAAACAATAGTTTTTGATGAATTAGATAATCATTTGCTTATAGAAAACTGTGTTTTTTTATTAGTATTGATAAATATTGGTTTTTTATTATTATTGTTTATTGCACTCATAAAAATACCACCAATTCAACAGTTTTTAACTATTAAATTTTGTCAATAGGATAATATATTATTATATAATATAATACATAATACCATTAAATGGTGCACAATTCTATTAAATTGATCAATTTTCATAGGATTTTTTTTAAATTTTACTAACGGTACACTCAGAAAAGTGGTTCTGTCTTGCTTTCTTCTTGTCGTCTTCTAGTTTTTTCTGTTTTTTTTCTTTACGAAAATCAAATTATAAAATATAGGATTGTATCTTAAATTAAAAAAAAATCGAAAAAGAGTTAAAAATCACGAGTTATATTGACTAAAAAGTCATATATTTTACGAAATTTAAATTTAGAAAAAAGTATTTCGTGAATTCGCATTGATTGTGTTGAGTGATTAATCCACGTCTGGTTAAACTATTGTAGAATTTAATGGTATTTACCTATTAAATAATAGAAGATCAATTGACAAAATTTAAATTAAATAATTATTAAAAAGTATTTATTTCAATTGTTTACCAATAGTAATGATTACACTGAGGGAAAAAAGTAATAAAATAAATTAAAAAGTAATAAATTTAAATAGTTTTCGACACGTTTTTCTGCCGTTGTCTTTTTTATTTAAATTAAATACTTTTTATTTAAAATTGAAGTAAATACTTTTTATTTAAATTTATTACGTACGTAATAAAATTTGAAGTAAATATTTTTTATTTATATTTATTACGTAGGTAATAAAATTTGATGTAAATATTTTTTATTACTTTTTATTAAGATAATAAAGTTTTAATTTAATCACAAGATCATAAACTTGTCAATTGGTGTTTTAAAACTATTTATTTCATGTAAAGAAGGTTAGGAAAAGATAAAATTATTATTTTTTTCTTTTTTTCGAAATTATTTATCACTCACGGTGGTTCTATAGGTTGGACACATGCCCACGTATTACATCATTTTGTCGTGGTTACTTTCAAAAAACAAACATTAATAATGTTAAAAATATTTCTATAATATAATTTTTTTGAAATAATGAATTTAATTGCATACGTAATAAAATTAAATTTTTTTTATTTAATTTGAAATTAAATACGGGCGTAATATATTTTTGTACAGAGTATTACTTTTTTATTACAAAAGTATTTAAATTAAATTTAAATAGTTTTTATTTAATTTTATTACGTCACTTTTTTCTTAGTGTACGATTGTAAAACGAGTTTACCGTCGGTGTAAAAATAAATATTATAAAAATTGTGATAGCAATCATAATATGCAAACACTTAAAGCGAAGTAGATATTAAGTTAAAGCGAAGTAGATATTAAATCTTCATTTTTATAAAATAAAATTATAAAATTCATTTACTAACATATTTCGTATAGACTACCCTAGTAGAAATTTACACTAATAATGAATAGATTATTATATCCTGTAAGTATGTGTTATCGTTTATCGATCGAAATCGGTTAGTTAACTCAATAAAATTCATTTGCCAATATTGAAATAAACCTTAAAAATTAATTTATCAGTCAAATATGATTTTAACTTCCTGTTCTTTTTTATGCAATCGGCCGTAAATAAAACGAGTAATCGGATTTTTGAAATACATTTTACAACTATATATGTTTAAATAACTGCATATAGAACTTGTTTGTAGAGAGGCAGGCATTATTAAGTGATCATTATCTTTGTCATCACCACAACATCATCATCCCCACACTCATCAGCGACGCAATTGAGAAAAATCAGACGCAAACAGAGAACTCATTCTCGCAATGTTTTCGTGCCTCCTATTTTAGATACATGAATCGAAATGTATCTCGCGAAGTTTACGTTGTAACCTTTGGAACTATTGCACATTCAGTTGGGTTTTCAACATTGAGTGGTTCAGTTGGAAGAAGAGAAATATTTAAAATTTATAAAAATAATCAAATTGTAAAAGTGATTTCGTGTGCACTGTGTACAGATGGAAAATATTGTATAGCGTTTCTCAATATAAATTAAGTAACCTGTAAACGTCTTTCTTGGTTCATCTATCGTTAAATCGTTGAAACCATAAATTATTTATTTTATTTGCACGGGTTCAGAAAATGCACATTCATCCGAGCTCTCCAAACTCCGAAACATTGCTGCAATCGGAAGAAAGTGCTGCCATTAAGATTCAGGCAGGGTTTCGAGGATATCGCGTTAGAAAGCAGCTTCTCCAGCAAACACGTTCTTCCTTTAACGGCTACCACCATCATCGTTCCATCGCACACCGTCGGCAGCATCGACAGACTCACCGAATGGATACCAACAGAGGACATGGGTTGCCCACAGCAACGGCACAATTACGTGATGAACGCAGTAGTGGCTCTGAGGGATCCTCAGTCGAAGATCGCTGTGCAACAAAAATTCAAGCTGGGGTACGAGGCTTCTTAGTGAGAAAGAAACAAAAAATAGCCTCAGATGCGGCGACGAAAATTCAGGCCGGGTTTCGTGGTTTCAAAGTACGCAAAGAAGCCAAAAACTTGAAACAAACTTAAAATACCATTAATTATTAAAAATATGTTTTGTGGATATGATTAAAAGCATAATTTTAGTTTAAATGCTGACACATTACTATTGAGAAATAAGAATTCTTTAACATTTTTCGTCAATGTCAAATTTATTTTTGTTAACATTATTTTTCTCATTGCTTAAAAGAAATTGGAACACATATATCGATATATATTACGATAGAAACACAGACATTCTGAATAAAAAATCATTATTATAAGTTCGATGTTAGCTTACATATTCTTATATAACCTATACGTACTTTACATCTGTAAAATAACTTGATGTTCTGAGAGATACATATTTTAAAATTTCCATTTATGTTTTACATTGTAAAAATGTGCAATTAAATAGCCTTAAGTATAGACAAATTTTAGACAATAGAAGTTAGTATGTATTTATTTTTAGAAAATATATCAATAAACAAGTAACATAAATATTAACAACCAATTTGCATTCACTAAACTTAATAGCATAATCAAATATAATGGTGACTTTATTTATTTGTTATGATACTTCATGGAGCTGATTTCCCATAAACGTTTATCAATAATTTATTTATTTTTAGTTTATTACAATCCCAAGTAAATTGGTTTCAATCCATTTTTTTCCAAACCTTTGTTGTAAGTTTTCAAACATAATATTTTTATTTCTATATTAATTCAAACATTATATTTTTATTTCTATATTAATTCAAACATTACCAAGCTAATTAAACTATGAGCACTCTGAATTTTGGAGTGTTTTATAAGCCCTCAGAAAAGTATCGCTTTTAACAGTGTTTTCGGAGCTGTCCAAAATATTACTCATAGAGTCATATTTAGGAGCCCTCATAAATTAGACTCCTTCCTCAAAGCGTCAAATTTTAAATTGTTTCTGAGAGCTCAGAAAATTGATATAAAACCATTCCATTTAAGAGTATTATCGGAGGGTTTTGAACAATGATTCATAAAAAGAGTCTCATTTGGGAGTGTATTAGCACCAGAGACGGGACTTTGTAATTGAGAATTGATTTTGAATTGAATTGAGCAAAACAAATTCTATTTCAAAAATAAAAAATTAGAATTGAAGCAAAGTAATTCACTTCAAAAAAAATATAAATAAATTTGAAATTTTATTTCAATTCAAATTTGTTTTGAAATAAATTGAACAAAGTATTTCAAATTAAAAAAATTTGAATTATAAATACTCAATTCAACTTATTGCTTAGAAATACTCAATGCCATCAAAAAATGTATGAATTGAATTGATTTGAATTGAATTGAATTGAATTTATTTGAATTAATTTGAGTTTTAGCAGAGCTCCCTGCAGTAAAAGTTCAAGTGGTGATAATTTCCATGTGAAATTCGCACTCCGATGCATCATTGGACATTTTTGGTTGAAATTGTTCCAATGTACACAGTTTCACATCCTGATGCGTCATTGGAAGTTTTTGGGTGCATCTGTTCAAATGGACAGAGATTACATTCAAGTGCGTCATTGGAATTTTATGTGCGTCTGTTCCAATGGGCATAGATTCACAGCCAAGTGCGTCATTGAAACATTTGTGGATGAATCTGTTCCAGTGGGATTACAGAAGCACACAAGTGCGTCATTGGAACTTTTTTGGATGGATCTGTTCCAGTGAGATTACAGAAGCACACAAGTGCGTAATTGGAACTTTTTTGGACAAATAGGTTCCATTGGGATTTGGCCAGAACCGAAGTGCGTCATTGGACATTTTTTTGGACAAATTAGTTCCATTGGGAATTGGCCAGAACCCAACTGAGTCATTGGGAATTTTTTTGGACAAATTAGTTCCATTGGGATTTGGGCAGAACCCAACTGCGTCCAATTGTTCCAAAAAAATTTCCAATAACGCATGCGGATTCTGGCCAAATCCGAATAGAACCTATTTGTCCAAAAAAATGTCCAATGACGCAGTTGGGTTCTGGCCAATTCCCAATGAAACTAATTTGTCCAAAAAAATGCACAATGACGCACTTGGGTTCTGGCCAAATCCCAATGGAACCTATTTGTCCAAAAAAATTCCCAATGACGCAGTTGGGTTCTGGCCAAATCCCAATGGAACATATTTGTCCAAAAAAATTCCCAATGACGCAGTTGGGTTCTGGCCAATTCCCAATGGTACTAATTTGTCCAAAAAAATGCCCAATGACGCACTTGGGTTCTGGACAAATCCCAATGGAACCTATTTGTCCAAAAAAATTCCCAATGACGCAGTTGGGTTCTGGCCAATTCCCAATGGAACCTATTTGTCCAAAAAAATTTCCAATGACGCAGTTGGGTTCTGGCCAATTCCCAATGGAACGAATTTGTCCAAAAAAAATGCCCAATGACGCAAGCGGGTTCTGGCCAAATCCCAATGGAACCATTTTCTTAAAAAAAAAGTCCGATGACGCAGTTGGGTTCTGGCCAAATCCCAATGGAACCAATTTGTCTAAAAAAATGTCCAAAGACGCACTTGGGTTCTTGCCAAATCCCAATGGAACCAATGTTCCAAAAAAAAGTGCAATGACGCAGTGGGTTTTGGCCAAAAGAATTTGTGCTAATTGGTATATATTCAACCAAAAACTTCGAATGATCCACCTAGATGCGTAGCTATGCCCCTTAAAACAGATTCAAATATGCTGGCCCCGGGTGCAACAGATTTACCGAAAAATATCCCATGATGCATCTGGATGCAATTCTGTGCCATTGAAATACATTCAAGCCAAAATGTGGTGCGTGCCACTTCAATATCAATGCTTTTGTATTTTAAATAGAATTGATCAATTCCAATTCATGTTTGTTGAATTGAAATTGATCAATGCCAATTTCAAAAATTTGAATTGAATTGAATAAAAGTATTTCACTTCAAATTTTTTTGAATTGGAATTTGTTTACTCAATTCAAATGAAATATTTTTCGAATTGAAATACTTTTTTCAAATGCCATTTAAATAAATAGAAATGAAATTATTTGAAAGCAATTTCAATTCATGAACAAATTTAATTTGAAAAATAATGAATTAGTCCCGTCTCTGATTAGCACTCACAAATATACTCTTAAAGTGTCATATTTTATAGTTTTATAGGAGCACACTGTTTAAATAAAATTGATATATTATATTCGTTTTCAATTTTAAATCAAATTAAAAATCATTTTTGAAGAGTATGTTCAACAGAAAAAAGGTTTATGGAATAATGAAATTATCATAAATAAGAGAGTTTTCATTTTCAAAAGCTCTCTTAAAGCGCTCACACTAAGAAAGCTAAAGATGTTTCAAAAGCAGCTCACTGAAAAAAAAAATGTTAGAAAAAAAATTGATGATAGCTTTCGCTCTGCATACCGACTTATGTTCGTGAAAGCTCTAAAGCTTCGTTTGCACGCGTGCTATGGGAGCGACCATCAGTGATGTATTTAAACCAGAGCTCTCGATTTCATACGAGTATTTTCGAGTAGCCCGGGTACCCGGGCGCTCGAAAGCCCGGGTAATACCCGGGTAGTTCAAATACTCGAAAATCCCGGGTATTAACGAGCTATTCGAGTAGCTCGTTTGTTCGAGTAGCTCGATTGCTCGATCGTTGTTCGAGATTCGAGTAGCTCGTTCGTTCGTTCGTTCGTTTGTTCGGTTGACGATTGTTCATTTGATCGCTTGTTAATTTGTCTGTCCGTTCGATTGCTTGATGTGGGAGTTGGTCGGAAGTGGTTGTAAAAATGTGGGTGGACAAAAGTGGGTGGGTGGGCAAAAGTGGGCGGAAAGTGATAAAAAGACCGAAAAAATATTTATTGCAGAAATCGGTAGCAGGCATCAAGGGAAATCGAATGGTACCATTCTCAGTGGTCCCTGACCCCCAAAAGGGGGTCAAAAACCATGGAGTGGTCCATGACCCCCAAAAGGGGGTCAAAACCGCATTTATGACCCAACAATTTTTATTTCAGAAATCGATAGCGGACACCATTAGAATGCTATTGGTACCCTTTGGAGTGATCCATGACCCCCAAAAGGGGGTCAAAAAACCCATTTATGACCCAAAAATTTTTATTTCGGAAATCGATGGCGTACATCATTAGAAGGCTAATGGTATCCTTTGGAGTGGTCCTGGTCCCCCCAAAGGGGGTCAAAACCCCCATTTTCGAACAAATTATTTGGGAATGTCAAAATGCATTTCATAACGTCAGATATCTATTTTTGCAAAAAAAAAAAAAACACTGAAAAAACCCTTGAAAATTTTTCTAAAACTTTAAAATGCAGCACTGTGTTGTCAACTTTGTGTTTCCCTTTCTAAACACCTCCCATCCAATTTTTCTTTTTATACTTCAAGACGGCCAAATCTAAATCCGAACCGCGAACAAATTATTTTGGTAATTTTTGTAAAAAATTTTTCATTTTATTTCAATTTATTGACTTTTTGTCTTTCCCTTAGATAATTTAAGCACTTTTTTTGCACCTACCACCTCTCCTCGGCCATCACTTTTATGTTATACCGAATTGAGCCCACTCCATCAGAAAAGCGAGATCACTTGGTTGCAGCACTTAAGTGCGATAATTATCGAATCAATGCAATGCCGGGGAGTCCGGCACTCACCCCGCTTCCGGAGGTTGTTGCTGATGCGAATTAATAAATTGAAGATTTACGTTGAGTGCTACGGCCTTTATGTGATTTAGATTTAGTTCCTTAATTTCTATTAATTAGAGCGCCCTCAGAAGCGTATTTATTAAAATATGTTAAATTTGATCTTGTGTTCACTTAACTTACCATTATCCATATAATTCATTTCCTCCGAAGGAAATAGATTTTGCGATTCTTGAATGGACATCTTTTGGAAAGTTGAGTCTGCTCTTGTTACGCTCCGTGCACAAATGGAACATAGAAATTTGAAAATTTTATAATTTTGGAATTTATTTCGTTGATATTGTGTTGGAATATAATTTCATTTATTCTGAGTTTGTCCGAGTGCATGATTCCAAATTTGTCCGATGGTAGTGGTGTCACAAAGAATTTGGTTAAATTTTGAATTTGTTGACCACAAATAATTGTTTTGTCTGAATATTTTTTTATACTAGTAATTTTATATAGATTATCCATAATACTGTAATGATTATTTGGAGCATTTGTTGATAATATGAAGTCTTTAGTAAAAGCCCATTCATTTGAGTTTTCTTGGCTTAATTTAAAATTTAAGAATGGGTCGACATTCGAAATATGAAAACGATTAATTTCTTTAATTCTATTGTACACTTGAGTCCTTGTTTAACAAGACTCTTAATTTTGCCTACAAAATTTTCAAACTTGAATGCACTGATTGATTCCAAACCTTTAAAATTTAGAGCATCATCTGCAAGATGAGTTAGTGCGTGAAAGTTGTATGTGGAAAATATTTGACTGTATAAATTTGGAATATGCTTTACGAAACTTTGTAATAATTGTTTTGCACTTTCATTGTTTTCAACAGCATCTCTAGGATTAAATACACCCAGAAAAAAATACTATATTAATAATAGTTTTTTACTATTAAAAATATTCAATAGGATAAATTATTATTTTAATCGGAAAATACCATTAAATACTAGAAAATACCATGACATTGCCATTGAGTTTATATGAAAATTTTTATTTTTTGTATACTATTAAATCAATAATTGTCCTATTGACCAATTTTAATGGGATTTGAGGGAATTTTTTTCTGGGTGTAGTAACCTGATGGCCAAACTTAATTTCATAAAATGTGAATAGTATTCTAAACTGAAGACGTCTTTAAGCAGATAAGGACCTGTGTACAGTAAAAACTGACGGAACTCTGTGGCTTTCCATCGTTCTATTTCACTTGTTGAGCGAATTCGTCTGCAAAACTCCTTAGGGCACTGTGATATAATATTTTTTATTTTCGATTCTATTGTAGCCACTTTTATTTTGCATACATTAAATTTTTCTTTTGGTGGCGAACGAAACCATGCGAGCATCAACTTCTTCATCACTCCTAAACAGACTACATGCATATAATCTGCAGGGAAATCTTTTACCATATTTAATTTCAATTTGTCTATTTCCATTTCCTTGATTTGTTTATGATGTTCAATTTGCAGTCTTTTTCGTATTGTCTCATCTGTGCGCTTCGGACATTCTCTTAGTGGGAATGTTACACGTCTCTCTTAAATCTCTCCTTTCTGTTCGCATTTAAAACAAGATTAATATGCATTGTGATTTTTGCGTCCAGTAAGAAAAGCTTTTGCCGGAGCATCGCAAGTAAAACATCTGCAGGTAACTTCAAAGTGTTTATTAGACACAGAAACCCCAAATTTTTCCATGTTAATAATTTCTGCCACAACCTGAGATAAAAATTGATCTGGTGTCGATAACTTCGAATTTCCAGCATAAGTTTCTACTAAAAATACTTGACGAGTGCCAACAATATTAGCTAGAATTGGCCAAAATTGGCTATGTGAACTTTTTGATAATGGCAGCCCACTTTGAAGTCCAATTCTATTTTATTCAAGTGCATGTTTTGTTTATCAAAAAGATTCTCCAACCCTTTTCGCAGGCCATAGTGCACATAATTTCCATTTTCCAAAATTTCCACTGGAGCTTTTTTAGTACATTCTTTTAGTGTTCTGCTATCTTTATGTAGTGAGATATGTCCAAATTTCCGCAAAATGTTCAACATAGCATTAAGTGATACATTTGTTATGGAATATTGCACTGCCCATTTAGCTATTTCTTCTCTCAACGAAATATGATCTTGAGAACTGGAACTCTCACGATCGCTTGGTATACTGAAAGTGTCAAAATCACTTTCAGCACTCAGTTCTAGATCACTTTCAGCACTCAGTTCTAGAACATTATCCACAATCAAGTTTAATGTTAAGTCGTGACTTGCATTTGAATATTGTGGCCCCACAATATGGTTTAATGTTTTGTTGTGACTTGGCTTAGCAACAGTGTCTTCCGGAAAAATCGATTCAAACATATTTTTGGTTTCTCTTCTGGATTTTTTGAAACTCCTCATTTTCACGCTATTTAATATTTAAATTTTATAAATGGTTTGTAACATCAATTTAAATTATACAGGCGCATATTACAAAATCCACCAATTAAATGTGTGGGTTTTCACAAAAGCGTAATTTTCCATAATCGTATTCAGAACACAGAACACAACGTTTAACATTTTATAGAATATACATATCTGCTGCATGTTCTATGTTTTGAATGAGGCCATTGAATACAATAAACAGATAAATTGCAAGAAACTTGCATAATTAAACTTACCTGTAATAATATTTACAGCTTTTAATATTTATTAATAATATATATTATAGTTGCAGCGTGTGCACACAATTTCTCACCAAATGAATTGAAATGTAAAAAGTACACTAATAACGGATGTAAATCGGTGCCGTTGAGTTGGAGTGTAAACGGAAAATTTACGGAGTACTCCGTTTCAACGGAAACATTACGGAGTACTCCGTTTCAACGGTACCGTAAACGACTACAACAAAACGCAAATCTTACGGAGTTATTTAGAAATACGGAGCAAAACGGAATTCTAACGGAGTAGTCCGATTTGACGGTACCTTTACGGTGCGTAATCGTATATACTACGACGGATACTTGTTCAATGCCGTCAATGACGGTATTGTGATTCCGTGTGTGTCGTAGGCTCCGTAGAAATGTTTCTTGGGTATGTATAAAAATTTATTATAACATAATAGCAACTTAAACATAACAAATTTTGTTTGTTATATTTATGTGAAAACTAGATCGCACACTTCGTTGCTGTGTTGTTTTCGTAACATTATTTTTTTTCAGTACTGAGCATGAAAAGCTCTCAAACACACTCGCAATGTGTAATTGTGTGCGTGTGCCCATCACTGATTTAAACCATAAAAGCTCAAAAGCACGCGTGCATACAAATGCACTTCCAAAGTTATGAGCACATGCACACAATTACACATTGCGAGTGTGTTGGAGAGCTTTTAATGCGCAGCACTGAAAAAAATATATTGTTACTAAAACAAAGCAACGAAACGTACGATATTGTTTTCTCGGAAATACAACAAACAACATTTGTTACATTTAAATTGGTATTATGTTATAATACATTTTTTACACATGTTTTTTATACATAACTAGGGGTTCACAAAAAAATCTCGGCAAACCAAAATGCATCCACCCAATCTACATTAACATTTTGTTTTTCAGTGCAGTAGTAGTTTTTGCAAAAAATAATAAAGAAATTTGTGTTACCAAAAAAGTGTTTCGAGAGAGTAATTTATCACAATTCTCTAAGCTCTCTTAAAAAACATTTTAACATTAGTTCGCAATAAGTGCAGTAAGTACACTCTGAAAAAATCATATTAAAATTCGTCAACAAGACAGTTATTGATTCAATAGCATAACAAAAAACAAATATTTTCATATAAACACAAAAACAATTTAATAGTATTTTGTAGTATTTAATAGTATTTACCTATTAACTACCTAACCCATTCACACTACCTAATCTACCAATTAAAGTAATAATTTTTCCTATTGACTAATTGTAATAGCAAACCAGTTGGGAAGGTTAGATCACATGGGAAATTTTAAAGAAGGTATAATTATGATAGTTAGGATTATCAAAATTATAGTCGGTCTAAGCCGACTATAAATACCCTACACATATATGTGGTTACCATACAAAGTGGTATATTGGTTACCAGGGTATACGAATCCTGAAAAAAACTTCTATCTTTCAATCGCTAAAGATTTTCCATTCATTTGATACCCATATTTACAAATGGGTAGGTGGTTTTTTTGGGAACCACAAGTCGTTTTGGTGGATAACATTATTTTTATGTATTTGAGCATGATGTCAATATATATTTGACCAAAAAAGTTTACCTAAGAGGGATAGACGGACATCGCTAAATCGACTCAGGAGGTCATGCTGATCAAGAATATATATACTTTTCCATACCGGGGATGCTTCCTTCTGGGTGTTACAAACGGCGTACCAAACTGAATATATCCTTTCACTCTTAGTGTAGGGTATAAAAACTATTGATTTTGTAGTATTTTGTGTAGTAATACGGGCGATACAAGAAAATTTGAGCGGAACGTCTCGAAATTGGAGATGTTATCGAGACAAGATTACCTATAGAAATCGAGATTCGAGAACAAGATCGAGAATCTCGAATTTTTGAACTAAAAATACAACCTATAAAAAAAAAAAATTTTCAATCATTTATTCGGTATTCGAAATTTCAATTCATTTTTTTATTCAAGCTAAATTATTCAAATAAATTAGTTGTGAATTAAAAATTTTATTCTAAATAAAAATTTTAAATAAATTTGAAATGTTTTCAATTGTTCTAAATAAAAATTTCAAATAAATTTAAAATGTTTTCAATATGTTCAAAAACAAATTCATTCGTATTCAAAATTTTTGAATAAAAAACTAAAAAAATAATGAATGAACAAATTGAGCTTTTTATTCCGAATAAACAAATAAAACAATTTATTCATTATTGGGAAAGAAGAATAAAACTAAATTATTTGTTAGTTATTATTTTTATTTTAAATAAAAATTGCCCTACACTGCTCTCTACTTAGGTTTTGGGTGCTTTTTGGGAGCAGTACTCTCACAAGACTGAGAAGGTTCTTGAGACTGAATTTTTGTAACGTTACTTTTTCTTTAGTAGGTTTATTTATAAATGACAAAATACCATTTTAAAAAGTTGATACAATATGAATGGATATTATAATTATGTTCCGAAATAAATGTTCACATATTTATAGAAGGGATAAAATTTTTGTATTATCTTTGAAGAATCTTAAACTATTGATGCTATATGGAAAATTGTACAAGATTAGGCCTTTTTGCCGTTTTAGTGAAGAAAAAAAATGTATGTGTCATTTGCTTCAAAATTTCATCATTGGTTCACCGTACGTCGTCAATAGCGTGGACAACTGTTTTATTATTACATTAAATTTATATTTATTTATTTTTTGTTCACATTTAAAAATATATATCATTGCAGGAAATGCGCATACAGCTTATTTAATCATTTAATACAACCGAACGTCTATTTTTCTTTTTCTGTCCATCGGCACTTTTAATACGTTTTCGCATGTGTTTCGGAATGACGCGGAAAACTTCCGAGTCAATTTGAACGGGCATCGAATTTTGCCTTTGTGCGATCCACTTGAGTTCGTTTTTAATTCTCTGGCTGTCAACAATAGTTGTAGATATATCTGAAAAAGACAAAAATAAAAGCAATCGTAAGAGGAACAAACGTTCATAGCAAAATATGGATCATATCAATAATTTCGTGACCATTTGACAAACAAGTGAAAATTAAAATACGAAAATAATATAAATATCTAAAAACATACTATAAAAGTATACAGAATATGCCAAAATATTGGATATGCTTGCGTCAAAGACAGGGCCGGATTGATTAGATATGCCGCTGTGGGCCTAAGGTTTTTTTGCTGCCCTGAGCCGGGAACGAATGGCCATTGAACAAACCCCCGCCTCACTATGGTTAACGGCTCTGGATATTCTGTTTCGGTATTATCAGTGTCGAATTTACTTTACATTTCCAAGTATAAATCAGGAATAAACGGTCTATTAAAAAAACTTATTTATTGAAATCCATGTCAATTGAATTTCTAAAAAAGTAATATTTGAGATATTTGGGTTTGAAGTTTTTAAATGTATGTATCTCATAAGATTATGACCCAAATTCACAGATTCAATTTTTTAAATATAAATATTTATGTACCGAGAATATATTTACAAAATGTTTGCAAAAATTAAAATTGTTATGTTAGGAAATTTAGTAGGTCTTCTAAACAAATAATATGTAATAACTTATTAAATATTTTAAAATCCGATATTGAAAATATAAGCTTTAAAATATTTTATATATTATTATCAATAAAGTTTAGAAATTCTAGTTGTAGCTGAAAAATAATTTTCTAAATACTTTTCATTTCCAAATTTCATTTGATATCTAACGATGTAATTTTGTAAAATATGTTTAAAATGACGTATAATTTACATTTTACATATTTTATATCGTCATTCTAGTAGTACATGCTGCAAAAAGGGCTCTCCCAAACATAATTTTGAAGGCATTAACATGTATGTTGGGAATTGTATGTAAACATTATATACAATTTCCTTATAAATCATTTGTTAACAGGGTTGTATTGAGACTTGAAAATGTTTGTAATGAGCTCTGATATTACGGAAACATTTTGATGTTGGCCCTTAAAATGGTGTATATTCCATAATAATTACTACATCCAAACAAAATAAATATTTTAACTGAAACATAAATATGTTTAAAATAAAACACGATTTGGAACGAACTGAATATAAATATGTTTCCAGAGAAACATATCAGTTGTTTCAGTTCAAAAAGTATTATGTTTGCATAAAAACATATCTAAATATATTTGGAAAGAAATCTGAAAATAAAATATATATATATTTTTTTATACATTTTTACTAAAAATCTATTTGAATTAATATACAAATTTATAAATTAATAATTGGTTTAAGTACAAGTGATACCTGTGACACAATTGGCACCTGCAATATATTGCACTATTAAATTGTACACTATTATATTATTTGTTACTATTTATACTTTATGTACAAAATTTCTATATTTTTTAATTTACAAATAACAAAATTTTTACCGATACGAATACGTTTTCTCAGCGAACAACAAAAGATACGTAGGCAGAAAATGGTGGTCACCGAGTGTTAACTTCGTATACAAGTAGAATGTTGCCAGAATACTTTTATTTATATCTAATTTTATTTTGTTTGTGTTTATTTTCAAAAGGACCAATACATACTTTAAACGACGACAAAAGAGACATATGTTGAAAATGCTGCGCAACCTTGCCAATTTAGTCTGTCGATAACTAACCGAATGAAGACGAGCGTTGCGGACAAACGTTATAATTAGATTTGAATAGCATTTTCTGTTTGTTTTGAAACATAGTTATAACCAAGTAAACTGCCAAAAAATAGTATATTCAAATAAAATTAAAATTTTATGTTTCTATTGTAACATATTTATGGTAAATTTGACAGATTCTGCTGGATATTATAATAATGTTCACATATACACGCATAGAAATATATTGTTAGATCCGACAATAAATTAACAATATGTATGTTCAAAATAGAACCCATTATATCGGTATCGGAATTTATTGTCGGTTTTAAAAATTGTATTGTTAATTTTAAAAACTATGAAATTGTTGCTGGTAACATTGGATATTGTCATTTATAAATATAATAAAATTGTCAACTAAAATATTTTATTGTCAAATTTCAATAAATCAAAACATTATTTTGTATATTTTTATTTTATTTTATCATGATATTTAAAATTTCTCCATTATCAGTAAAGGCTATTTGTTCAAGCCTTGGGTTAAGCCAAGTGGCATGACGGCTATGTGAACGGGAGCTGTCGGCGGTCGCTTTGTACGCTGCTTTGAAGATCAATTATACGGCCAAACAAATGGCCCTTGCATCATCTTTAAGCGTTCAAGTAGGGGTGTCTCGTATCCCTACTTCCGGTTGCATAAGTTATATAAATTGTAGGTCGGCTGCTTCCAACACAATGTATGCCATGCATCTTGATGTTAATCATCGAAAGATTCTAAGGCGTCTGGGAGCATAGCTGAAATAAACCATATAAAACCAATCAAATATAACTATTAATAACTATATTTATTAATTTTATATGTAACTTACATTTGTTTTACTTAATTTGTTGAACGTCATTTTAAAAATATTCAAAACAATAACAATTTTTGGCATAACATACCAGAGATGCCACATTTTTATTTATTGTTTTTAAATGACAATCTCATATTATTAAATTTAACAATATATTTCTATGCGTGTAGTAATATGTTATTACAATCTGAACAAAAATAAATTCAATTTTGATTATAATTTAATTACACTTCATTCGTAATACATGTATGGTATTTTCGTATTATTTTTTAATTACATTCAAACATATTTAAACAAATCTTTTCTATGCGTGTAAAAGTCGCCAAATACTATTTTTTTAAAATCGATTTTATTGCATTTTCTGTTATCTTTCTATTGTAAAAGTCGTTGTTTTTCTAAGTTTAGTATTTTTAAAGGCAAATATGTTAAAAATCACTATATACATTTTGAATTGAAAATTTCGAACAAAAAATCACTATCCCCCAAAACTCGTAGACATTTTCAACTTAATTTATAGCTTAAAAACTGAAATTTTTATAAACAGGGACGATTGGACATAGCAACGATATCCTATACTTTAAAAAAAATTGAGAATATTTAATATACAATGTTATAGTGGTTGAGGCTTTTGTGTTTGGGGTTTTTATGTTTGAGAATTTTGGTTTGGGGATTTTGTGTTTGGGGATTTCAGGGCGCTCCCCACTTTTACTTCTACAAAGACAAAATATAAATAGTAACAAAAACAATATCATAATAAAACTAAAAGTTCAAATATCAACCCAAGCAGAAATTAACAACTGGGCCAGCGTTGGCGCAGTATAATGTATAGAATGTATAAAGACAAATTTATTTAGTCTGCACAAGAAAAAATGATTTTGTTACACAGAAAAAATATTTCTTCAATTATCAAAATTGAATACAACAAACTCGATATAAATATAAAACAAATGCTTATACATTTCGTAACAAGTAACATTAACAAAGTACCTTACAACACCCACTCGCAATTGCTGCATTTCGTCATCATGCAAAATTCCACAATCACCCGCAATGGTAATAACATCTCCTGCAACTGCTTCTTCTGAAACGACACCATTGTCATCATCCCTCTCTTGCTCGTTTCTTTCTATAGTCAAGATATCTTGAGTAGTATTATTTATCTTGAAAGGATAGCAGCATTCATTGAATTTGCAGTCACGTGCCAACACAATACTATGTTGATCCATATCCCATAAACGGTATCCGTTTGGGCAGTACCCAATCATGACATAATTCTTACTATATATATATATATATATATATATACATATACATATACATATACCCAAGAAACAATTCGTTCCGCTTATGTTCCGTTATCGGTACAGCAAAACGGAATCATATTCTGGAAACGTGCCGATTTCTGATTCCGGAAACGTATTGGAGAGCGGGTTTTAAGGAACATCGAAAACGTATTCGAATCAGATAAAAATCCGTTATGATGTGCCGAAAACGTGCCATTATCGTACCGTATTTTTTAAGAAAAAAGGAGAGGAATATAACAATAAACGTGCTGTAAACTGAGTGGAAAAAAATAAGCTTACTTGAATATTATTTATATTTGTAAATTAAAAACAGTACATTATATTTTTGTATGTTATTTTTAATTGATTATTTCAATAAATAATAATAAACAAATTTCATTATAATATTAAGTTAATTATTAAATAAAAATTGTTTATAAGTAGCAATATCCATCCCTCTAATGAGACTCTTAATGTTGACGTTGTGATCTCATCAATACCATTGAATGGTGAGCCAGCTCGTCCTTTCTGCAACAATAGATTCAAATCTTTCGCGATCTAAATGGGTAACCTTGATATTGGGCACCACCTTACCATGTGGCTTATCAATAGCTCAATGGCTACGCCTATGTTGTGCGAATTCTTATACGTAATCATCACCTTTTCGGCATCCAAAAAACAGTTTGTAAACCGCAGTTAAGGCTGCTGCAGAAAATCATGGGAACAGTTAAACAAAATAGATGCAACCGTTAATTGATTCGTTTGTATTGAAGACATTGATTTCTTCTTCCACCATTAATAAGCAAATGTGTCCTTTGCTAGTCTGCAATGAAGAAGACAATATATATTAAGGAAATGTTAACTATTTATGCTACTTATCTTTCAATGTCCTGCTGCATGTCGGCTCTCTGCGCCCTGCTTCTTAAAATTAAATGATTTTTGATTTCATGTTACAAACACTCAGGCTACAACGGAAGAAAATCGGTACCGGCGAGACGGAGTATTTACCGGAAGAAATCATGTAAAATGTAATCCGTCTCCACCGGCACGAAAACGGCACCGTCAAAACGGAGTTCAAACGTATTATTTTCGAAATACGGAAAATACCGGCATACAAACGGAATCGTGCGATTTATATATATATATATATATATATATATATATATATATATATATATATATATATATATTTATATATATATATATATATATATATATATATACTATATATATATATATATATATATATATATATATATATATATATATATATATATATATATACTATATACTATATACTATATACTATATATATATATATATATATATATATATATATAGTATATATATACATATATATATATTTATATATATATATATATATATATATATATATACTATATATATATATATATATATATATATATATATATATATATATATTATATATATATATATATATATATATATATATTATATATATATATATATATATTATATATATAATATATATATATATATATATATATTTATATATATATATATATAAATATATATATATATATATATATATATATATATATATGTATATATTTATATATATATATATATATATATATATAGTATATATATATATATATATATATATATATATATATATATATATATATATATATAAATATATATAAATATATATATATATATATATATATATATATATATATATATATATATATATATATATATATATACTATATACTATATATATATATATATATATATATATATATATATATATATATATATATATATATAAATCGCACGATTCCGTTTGTATATATAAATATATATATATATATATATATATATATATATATATATATATAAATCGCACGATTCCGTTTGTATGCCGGTATTTTCCGTATTTCGAAAATAATACGTTTGAACTCCGTTTTGACGGTGCCGTTTTCGTGACGGTGGAGACGGATTACATTTTACATGATTTCTTCCGGTAAATACTCCGTCTCGCCGGTACCGATTTTCTTCCGTTGTAGCCTGAGTGTTTGTAACATGAAATCAAAAATCATTTAATTTTAAGAAGCAGGGCGCAGAGAGCCGACATGCAGCAGGACATTGAAAGATAAGTAGCATAAATAGTTAACATTTCCTTAATATATATTGTCTTCTTCATTGCAGACTAGCAAAGGACACATTTGCTTATTAATGGTGGAAGAAGAAATCAATGTCTTCAATACAAACGAATCAATTAACGGTTGCATCTATTTTGTTTAACTGTTCCCATGATTTTCTGCAGCAGCCTTAACTGCGGTTTACAAACTGTTTTTTGGATGCCGAAAAGGTGATGATTACGTATAAGAATTCGCACAACATAGGCGTAGCCATTGAGCTATTGATAAGCCACATGGTAAGGTGGTGCCCAATATCAAGGTTACCCATTTAGATCGCGAAAGATTTGAATCTATTGTTGCAGAAAGGACGAGCTGGCTCACCATTCAATGGTATTGATGAGATCACAACGTCAACATTAAGAGTCTCATTAGAGGGATGGATATTGCTACTTATAAACAATTTTTATTTAATAATTAACTTAATATTATAATGAAATTTGTTTATTATTATTTATTGAAATAATCAATTAAAAATAACATACAAAAATATAATGTACTGTTTTTAATTTACAAATATAAATAATATTCAAGTAAGCTTATTTTTTTCCACTCAGTTTACAGCACGTTTATTGTTATATTCCTCTCCTTTTTTCTTAAAAAATACGGTACGATAATGGCACGTTTTCGGCACATCATAACGGATTTTTATCTGATTCGAATACGTTTTCGATGTTCCTTAAAACCCGCTCTCCAATACGTTTCCGGAATCAGAAATCGGCACGTTTCCAGAATATGATTCCGTTTTGCTGTACCGATAACGGAACATAAGCGGAACGAATTGTTTCTTGGGTATATGTATATGTATATATATATATATATATATATATATATATATATATATATATATATATATATATATATATATATATATATATATATATATATATATAGTAAGAATTATGTCATGATTGGGTACTGCCCAAACGGATACCGTTTATGGGATATGGATCAACATAGTATTGTGTTGGCACGTGACTGCAAATTCAATGAATGCTGCTATCCTTTCAAGATAAATAATACTACTCAAGATATCTTCGACATTTTTGTTTTCGACATTTTTGTTTTCGACATTTTTGTTTTCGACATTTTTGTTTTCGACATTTTTGTTTTCGATATTTTTAGGTTTCGGCATTTTTATTTTCTACAATTTTGCCTTCGGTATTTTTAGTTTCTTTATTTTAAATTTCGACTTATCGTACCAAACCCGTCTTACATACAAACGAACTGAGACGGTAACCCTACTCAATTCGTTATGCCTTCATGTGTATCTTACAAACAAATGACCAAATTTAATATACCATTTAACTATTAAATTATAATATAATAAATAGTATTTATTCACATACATACCATTTTTTTTCGATGAAGACGCTTCAGTATTGTTATTTTGCTTTACTTGAATGGCTTGCTCGCCGTCAATTTTGCGATTAGACTCGTTACAAACAGTAGGACTATCTTCATCTGGTGTAGAATCATTTCGCATTGCATCCCCTCTTTGAAGTGTTAGACGTCGTGCAGCTAAATTACTGTCAAAACTTAATAACCCCTGATCACCTAAAATAGCTTCTTCATAGTGCGTTGAAAATGATTTAACTCCATTTTTTCGATAGTGTTTTCTAAAGGCATTCTGAATTTTCTTAGCTGCTTCATCTTCGATTAGTTTCTCGAGAGATTCCCCAATAGCATCATTGCCAAATGAAGCTTTATTTGTCTCATACAAAGACGATTTTGTGCCGACGCTAGCTCGCCTTAGACGTCTTCTGGTTAAAAACCCTCTGGCACCTGCTTGTAATTTAGTAGCAGCTGACACTATTGTAGTATCTGTATCGGTATCTGTTGACGAACCTACTGTGGCTTCCATAGCAGTTGTAACATCAGAATCAATAATATTACTTTTACTTAAATCGATGCTTGCAATAGCAGAGCCTCCTTCGTATACGTCTGAATCTGCTTCGGATAATGAATAAGCCATCATTTTTTGTTTGATGTTCTCCGTTGTATCATCATCAAGGTAAAAACTACTACCACTGTTTGTTTCGCATTCAGAAGGTTCAATATACTTGATCATTTCGTCTATAGTTACCGATTTCGACAACATACTGGTGTCTTCTCCTGGTATTGTGTAGAGACGCTGGAGAGACACTTTTACATTTGGCGACTCCACCGAATCATAGATTCTATGATCAGCTATGTTGTCTTCACCAAATACAACGGACTCACTCTCAGCTGAACTTTCACGAGTTTCATCTCGATCAAATCGCTTAAGTACAACCATTTCATCATCTTCATTTTCAGTCGCTTGAATTTTTTGAATGATTGGTTCAACGAAGCTCCGCGCAGCAAGTGTAGATTTTTCATCAACAGAATTTTCTCTTGTTTCTGAAGCTCGTCTCTGTTTCATTTTATTAATGTGCGTATCAGTTTCCCGTAGCTTATCGGCCATTTCTTCCAAAGAATCAATTGTATTCACGTCAGAGTTGTCGCGTGCACCAGCAGTTTCAACATCTGTTGAATACATTATATATTTTTCTAAATCTGTATTCGAAATATATTTGTCTAGGCTTTCATTTTCCAATTTATTATAAGGTATATCGGAATGGACTTTTTCAATATGGAAAAACTGTGCCGATGATGTTTTAGTTTCCGGGCAAAAATTAATGTCACTAATAGAATCGGAGTGACACTTCGAATTTGGATATGGTTTAAAATTAATGGTATCTATGCCTGAGTTCAATGATGTATCCATTTTATTCTTGTAAATTTTATGTACATAAACGTTGTCTTTTTCCGTGTTTATAAAGTCAAAAGTCATTTGAATGATTGCCGAATCAATAAACGTATTTATTTTTTTTGTGTTTTTGTCTTGTTCGTTTTCCATAATCCGAAATACATCTGAAGAAATTGGCTCCTTAGTATTAGAGTCATTTTGAACTTCACTAACTTCATCATTGTTATACAAATTAGTTTCACAATGTAGAATTTCATCAGCTGAATTATTATTGTTGCTTCTATCCATTTCATCGGCTTTTTTCAGTAATGAGACTTCAAGATTGTCAGATATATTATAAATTTGGTCTAGAACAATAGAAATGAATTGTTATAAAAAAAGTATTTATTATATTACATACCTTTATTAGATTTATCATTATGATGATTTCGTAAGTTGTCCTTGGAAACAAGTTGTCCATCTAATTCAACGTCGACATCCGTATTATTAATATTATATATTTCATTATTCGTTACGAGTATCATATTGTCATTGGCTATTTCACTGTTATTGCAATGATCTAATTTCTCCAAAGACGTAGACTTTGGCGGAATTTGTCTATCGCTGTTACTAATATTGTCTGAAACTGTTTCATCAGAAATGTTTAAGGGAATAAGTAAATTACTTTGAGATTTTAATTGATGCAAACTACATGTACTATCTACTTTTAGAGCTTGTTTTGAGTTGGTAATAGGACAAATTTGTTCTACGGAAATTTCAGGTTCTAAAGGATTTATAGGATCTACATATTTTTCAGCGTGATTTATAATAGAAGTGTCAACATCGTCCAAAATTTCTGAAACACCACTTGAAACACTAGGAACTATTTGTTCATCACCAACGTACCAGTTTATTTTAATTTTGGTTTCATCCGATATTTCCTTTGGTTCTGAACCATGTTCTTCACTAATGCCATCTTCATTTTTTTCCAAGTATTGAAATTTGGGTTTATCTAGTGACCTTGTTCTCATCAATATTGCTTCATCGCAATGTTCATATTTGTTACTGGAACTATGTTTCTTTGCGATATATTTTCTAAACATTTTTTGTATTGTCTGCGCAGCATCATTCTTGCAAAGTTTATCAGCGCTATTTGCAATACTTTGTTCAGTGATATGTGAAATGTTAGTTTGACTATTCAATTCGTCTGAAATCTTCGTAGCCTTCTGTTCAGTTTGGTATTTTCGGAATGCATTTTGTATTTTCATTGCAGCATCATTTCGTAGTTTCTTTACATTATTGGCTGCAACTTCCTGATCTATGATGTTAATTTTGACACATTTCAGTGGAATGATATCATCTCCTTCAGCAGGTATACGTTTATGTCTTTGATAATTTTTAAATGCCCTTTGTATGATTTTTGCGGCATTGTAGTGTAGATTAGTGGGTGGATTCGTTGATGTTGAGAATTTGTTTTTTCCTGCAAGAAATATTTTAAATGCTCTCTGTATGGTTGTTGCGGCGATATTTTCTATATCTGACGATTCGTCTCTCCCAACATTTTTTGAAACATCGATGGTAGAATTTAAAAAAGTTTGGTCAGTGTCTTTTTGTTCTGTTTTTACTTCATTTTCGTAGGGAATATTAAAAGTGATTAATGTTTTTTCTTCTTTACCAGGTTCAACTGCTTCATCCCGTGCAGCCGAAGTCATTAGTTCTTCTTCTTTTATTATAGACACTGCTTCTAAATTCACATTTTCATTATTGTCGAATCCTTCTATATGTTGAATGTTATTGCTTATAGCATTTTCTTTTTCTTCAACTTTATTTGCAATATTTTGAGGTTGTATATCATCATGTGTATTTATAGACATTTCATCTATATTAACCTCCATTTCACAATATGGATTCATTTCATAAATACCTCCTTGTATATTATCAGTATTATAATTTGTGTCCGCACTTCTCATACGATAAGATGTATTCTCAATAATACTTTCATTAACAAATTCATCTGAGAAGTTATTCTCATCTGTTTCTTTTGAACATGTCCAACTACTTGTTAAATCACTATCATTATCTGATAGTACTTCTAATTCTACCAGAGCGTCTTCGACTTCAGCTGTAGCTGACTGTAGCTGACTACAACCCAATGCTTCTTCTGATTCCTTTATTTCAGTAATTGTTCTTAATATTTTCTGTGGTGAAGGGATGTCGTGGACATCCTCAATAATCTCCTCTTCTTTAAACACTTGATTGTTATTTGCATCACCTTTTATTTCGTCCACGTCCATAATATTATGAATATTGGAATGTAGGTATATAGCTTCATCAGCAGTAATTGTTTCATCCATCACATCATCTAAAGCTTTTAATTCGGCAAATAACTTGGTTGGGGTTTCGTGGTCTATTTCATCTTCATGAGTTAGGGTTGAATTCTCCGTCGTAGGTATTATATTTTTTGATGTGGTGATTTGAGTGTTAACTACATTACATGAACTGTTACCATCAACATTGTTATTATTAGAACCAATATTTATTATCGGATCGTTTATATGAGGTTTTTTGTAAGATTCTTTATCCATATTGGAAATATCTTTGTGAATATCACTTTCACCAAATTCTTGTGTTTTCTTTGCTGTTTTGTCATCTATGTTAACAGTAAATGCGGTGCTTTTACTCTGAGACCCCTTTCTATTTAAAATAGGTGTTTGGCGTGGTGTGTAAGTTCCATAAAGATAAGTTGCTGTACGCTCAGCTTCACGGATTTTATTATCGGTTGTTTTATCTATGTTAATATCCAATGAACTTTTCAAATGTTTGGCATTTAATTTATCAGTATATTCATCAGCATTCTGGACATTAAACGCGTCTGATGTTGTTGGGCTATCTAGTTTTCGTTCAATGTTGAGATTTAGAGGTTTCACACCGGTTGGATCTGTCAACTTTTGTATGATTTCGAAATCATTTTTAGTTAATGGTTGTTTCTGTTCTAAAATGTTCTTATTCTCATTATTATCAATTTCAGTTGGATATTGTAAGCCAATATTTAATATTTCTGGTGTTGGAAAAGAGTCCTAAAGCATAAAATTGTTTTAGAAATTAGTACGTTAAATAATACTTACCAACATTTGGGGAACATACAGTAACATTATCATTTTTAATATTATTATTTAATACATCCTTGTTGTCTCCAATATTTTCAAAATTGTTCAATTCGTCTTCTATATTTGTAAAGGGCAAATGTAATTATTTAATCAAATGAATTCGTTTTTAAAAAGACAAATAAAATAAATTTCTAATATGTAGTTTCTATGGGAAATTATCAAATAAGTAGACTTTAAATAGACAACATTTTTTTTAAGAAAATATTTTTTATTTGCTTTACTTTCTCATTATGCGTCATTCCTAGGTCACATTCGCATATTTCACTACTTTGTAATCAGAAACCTCAATTTTTCAGACACTAAAATAACTCAAAAATAATTATGGGCATTTTAAAATAAATAAAAAAACTAAGTAAAAACACAAAAAAAGGTCCCGATTCCGTTTCTTTGCGGTCTCTGGTTTAATTTTAAATAAACTTTTTTTTTTAAGTGATACTTTAAATTTTAAATTGTGACTTTTAATTCTAAAGTTCTTTTAGTTTTATGTAAAAGTACAACAAACTTTCTCAATGAGCATCAGATCGTATGGCCATTGCCTGCGTTGTCACTCCAATTATTATTATTGATCATTGTTTTATTTCAGATAATACTGAATTTATGTGTTAAATTAAGCTCTGGTCTTCTCATCTTAAACCATATTTTATTCGAAGATATATGGGTTAATATTAAATTGTGTCTAATATAATTTTTTAATAAACTCTGTAATTCTTAAAATAAAAAAATAAAACTTAACTTTATTAAATATGTACAAACCAATTGTGAATGTGTTCATTTGTTCGTGCGATGGAACATCTATATTTAAAGTGTCTCCATGTTCCGAATCCGATGTTTTTAATGCAATTTTTGCGTTTGAATGTATTTTTCCATCTGATTTGTAAATATTTAAATAAGAAACATTGGATTGGTTCCGAAATGAATTAGTATTATGTTTCATACCTTGGAAATCAGCAACATCTTCTATATGGAACTCATAATTTGTATGTTGACTTTCACTGCAAGTATCTTCTGAAGCATTTAGTGGCTCACAAATTAATGATACACCTTTAGGTACAACTTCGGTATCACATTTTGCGCATTGTGGGTCGCTTTTACAATCAGTGTTAGGATTAATATATTCCATTTCGTTATCTTTCTTTAAGTTCATATGTTCTTCAGATATATATTCTTCAACCGATGGTTTGTGTATGTGTGGTTCTTCTTTTATATTATTTGATTCTTTTAATATTTTTATTTCGCTCACTGTATTTGTTTCTTTTGCATCTTCTTTTGAATCTTCTAATTTCTCATAGTTTTCAGTGATTTGAGAGCGTTTGGTAGTCTCGATGTTTGTTTCAAGTTGATCCCTGTCTTCTTCTGTAGAACTGTATTCATTAAGATCTAAGGATACATTATTTTTGCCATCAATTACAGTTCCTGATTCTGCACAATCATGTTTTTTCACACCCTCATTATTTTTATTGTAAAGTAAGTGTTCCGGTTCCGGTATATTTTCTTCAATATTTGTTTTTTCTATATTGTGTTCTTCACATATAACATTCCTTAATTCTTCTGTTATTTTGGACTTAACGATTTTATCTAATTCCTTGCATTCGGTAATTGTATCTTTAATATCAGTTTTAATATCTTCAGAATATGGTATCTCTTTTGAATCTTCATTTGTATCTTCTAATTTCTCATAGTTTTCAATGATTTGAAGGGTTTTTGTAGTCTCGATGTTTGTTTCAAGTAGATTTCTGTCTTCTTTAGTAGAACTGCATTCATTACAATCTGAGGATACATTGTTTTTGCTATCCATTACCGTTCCTGGTTCCGCACATTCATGTCTCTTCATACCCTCATTATTTTTATTGTTAAGTGAGTGTTCCGGTTCCGGTATTTTTTCTTCAATATTTGGTTTGTCTATATTGTGTTCTTCACATATAACATTATTTAATTCATCTGTTATTTTGGACGTAAAAATCTTATCTAATTCCTTGCATTCGGTAATTGTATCTTTAATATCAGTTTTAATATCTTCAGAATACGGTATCTCTTTTGAATCTTCATTTGTATCTTCTAATTTCTCATAGTTTTCAATGATTTGAGAGCTTTTTGTAGTCTCGCTGTTTGTTTGAAGTGGTTGTCTGTCTTCTTCAATAACTACTATAGAACTGCATTCATTAAGATCTGAGGATACATCGTTTTTTCTGTCCATTACAGTTCCTGAATCCACATTTTCAAGTTTTTTCATATCCTCATCTTCTACATTTAATTGTAAGTTTTCCGGTTCCGGTACATTTTCTTCAACATTTGGTTCCTCTATATTGTGTTCTTCACATATAACATTATTTAATACATCTGTTATTTTGGTCTTAACGATTTTATCTAATTCGTTAATTGTATCTTTAATATCTTCAGAAAATGGTATTCCAGGGATTTCTTGGTTTTCGTTTTCTTGTGTTAATACAGTTTTACTTTCCAGTTCAGGAATTCCCACTGTTATACACTTAGATTCGATATTATCTAAATATTCCTCATTACTGTTTTTTAACGCGCTATCTATTTCATCGCCTAAACCCAAAAGTTCTGGATTTTGAGATTCCATGTCATTATATTTTTCCAAATGTTGACTTTCCAGTAAATGACCTGAATATTCCCCTTTACTGTATTTTGACTCGGTATCAATAACATCGCCTAAACTCATAAGTTCTGGATTTGGAGATTCCATTTCATTGTATATTTCCAAATGTTGATTTTGTAGTAAATCGTTATAG
Organism: Dryomyza anilis; assembly: GCA_951804985.1. Taxonomy (NCBI): domain Eukaryota; kingdom Metazoa; phylum Arthropoda; class Insecta; order Diptera; family Dryomyzidae; genus Dryomyza; species Dryomyza anilis. The sequence goes on from OX638132.1 coordinate 51,147,150, forward strand.
TTAAAATTAGGTTTCTTTATATTTTCATCATTTTTAACACCATCGATATTTTTCAATTTTATGAATTCTGTGTTTTTATTTTCATTGTCAATATGTTTTAAAGTTTCTGTTTCCACAGGCATTTCAGTGTTCTTGCCTACATTTTTAGCCTCTATATTATCTTCAATTTTAGAGATTTTTTCTTTTATATCTGTCATATTTTCGGAACCATCTATAGTTTCCATATTATTGCATTTTGATTCGTTTTCAATTTTAGTGGCCATATTTTGATTATTAAAAATACTATCGTCTATACAATTATTAGGTTTTTCTGGATGTATATTTCCCATTGCCTTATTTTCTTCAGTATTGCCTATAATATTTTTAGATTCTTTTAAATAAATATTACCTATTGCTTTATCTTCTTCAACATTAATTGTATCTATATCTTGCACTTTAATTAAATCCGTTAATTCATCAGATATTATTGTTTCATCAATATTTTCCGATTTCTTGACGTCGTTATTTTTGATTTCAGTATCATTTATTTCTGATTCATCAGGTGTCACCGGTGTTTTAGTTGACTCAATGCATTCTGTATGCTTATATTGTCTTGAGTTTATGAATTCATCATTTGTACCTGTTGAATTTGTATTCATTTCAGTGCAAAGTTCATCACTTTCCGGATTAATAAAATCATTTCGGAATGCACCTTTACTTTCTTCTTGATCATTAATATTTAATGGTTCGTCACGTTTATCAAATATTTGGTCATAACTATTTGAATCATCTGATTGGGAACACACCTGATTTGTAGACTCAATGTTTTTATTGAGATTTGATAATTCCTTGTTAATATCTTCCAAATTGTTATATTCTACAGAATCTTTGACTTCGAAATTGTTAGATTTTGGTGGCATTTCAATTCCTACATTTTCTTGAACTACTACTTCCGCTTGGTCGATAAAATTCTCTTTTTCTATATTTTTTTCATCCAATGTTTCTTCAACATTAGTTATATCCAAATTTTTGTTTTCACTTATATCGTTATTATTTGCTTTTAATGTTATCTCATCAATATTAACATCTAATTTATTATTTTCTTTATTTATATCAGTATTTATATAATTTGGAGCATTTGACTTCTCTATTAATGTAGATATTTGAGACATATTTTTACCGTCTGCATCTGAATTATTAATTATATTTTCTTCAATACTTAAAATGTTCGAATCGCTGTCAATTTCTGGGCCCCATAATTCACTTTCTTGATTAACTAATTTTATGGCGCCAAGATCATCCGATTTATCTTCTGAATTGTTTTTTGTATTTATTATTTTATTAGATAAGCCACTATTGACTATTTTTGTAGTTTCTGGAATAACACACTTTTCTGTATTTTCTGTATTAAAAATGCTTACATCATCTTGCGTTTGAATATGTTCTACTGGTCGACACTCTTTGATTATTTTTTTTTCTTTTAGCTCCTGGGATTTATCACACACTCCTCCTTCACACTCCGCATCAATTTGTGTATTATAACTTATTTCTTGCTCCAATTTAACATCAGTTTTATGAGATATGAGTTCTTCAGTATTACTCAATTGAAAGCCTGTTAAATTGGATCCTGATAAATCGCTTTCACGGCTTTTATTAATATTCGTAATGCTTTCATGTTGATCTGATTTTTCCATGTGTTCATTTGACGACATTTCAATTTCGGTTGTCTTAGAAGCCTCTAATTCGGTTGTGTCTTTTGAATTCTTTATTTTTACACCATTCTCGAAAAATTCGTTTTTTGCCTTTTCTAAATAATCACTTAATAAATTTTCATTTTTTGGAACTAATGCATTATGATTTCCAGACGTTTTATCGATTTGTTTAAAACTATTTGACGACTGAATTTTCTCATTTTCTTCATTTTCATTTTCTAATTTAGTATTTGGTTTTGTATCTTCTACATTAGTAATATTATCGCCGTCTATTTCAAAAGAATCTGTTTGACCATCTGATGAATTCTTTTCACTATTTAAGTCAATTACTTTGTGAATTGATAATTCCTTTGAAGTATTAATGTTGTTTTCCAAATAGTTCGTTACTGCATTTGTTTTAATTTCCGGATCGCAATCAACCAGTTTATTGGAATGTACTAATAGTTGTGTATTGTAGTCAATTCCTTCAATGTTGTGTTCTCCAATATCCGATTTTGGCAATTGTTGACTATCGTCACATTTTTTAAATTCAGTGTTAGTCAAATTTGGTTCTTGTGAAACTTCTAAATTGCTACATTTTAATTCTTTCGAATTTGTACCTAATAATAAAATGTAAATTAGCTTATTAAATATAGAATTGCTTTAACTGATTAAAAAGCATAAATAAAAGAGCTATCGATATCATTCGGCTTCAAACTATCCAGGTAAAAAATAGTTCATGTAAGTCCGTTTGTTTAAAGTGGGAGTAGGTTATATTATATTATATTATACTATATTATATTATATTATATTATATTATATTATATTATATTATATTATATTATATTATATTATATTATATTATATTATATTATATTATATTATATTATATTATATTATATTATATTATATTATATTATATTATATTATATTATATTATATTATATTATATTATATTATATTATATTATATTATATTATATTATATTATATTATATTATATTATATTATATTATATTATATTATATTATATTATATTATATTATATTATATTATATTATATTATATTATATTATATTATATTATATTATATTATATTATATTATATTATATTATATTATATTATATTATATTATATTATATTATATTATATTATATTATATTATATTATATTATATTATATTATATTATATTATATTATATTATATTATATTATATTATATTATATTATATTATATTATATTATATTATATTATATTATATTATATTATATTATATTATATTATATTATATTATATTATATTATATTATATTATATTATATTATATTATATTATATTATATTATATTATATTATATTATATTATATTATATTATATTATATTATATTATATTATATTATATTATATTATATTATATTATATTATATTATATTATATTATATTATATTATATTATATTATATTATATTATATTATATTATATTATATTATATTATATTATATTATATTATATTATATTATATTATATTATATTATATTATATTATATTATATTATATTATATTATATTATATTATATTATATTATATTATATTATATTATATTATATTATATTATATTATATTATATTATATTATATTATATTATATTATATTATATTATATTATATTATATTATATTATATTATATTATATTATATTATATTATATTATATTATATTATATTATATTATATTATATTATATTATATTATATTATATTATATTATATTATATTATATTATATTATATTATATTATATTATATTATATTATATTATATTATATTATATTATATTATATTATATTATATTATATTATATTATATTATATTATATTATATTATATTATATTATATTATATTATATTATATTATATTATATTATATTATATTATATTATATTATATTATATTATATTATATTATATTATATTATATTATATTATATTATATTATATTATATTATATTATATTATATTATATTATATTATATTATATTATATTATATTATATTATATTATATTATATTATATTATATTATATTATATTATATTATATTATATTATATTATATTATATTATATTATATTATATTATATTATATTATATTATATTATATTATATTATATTATATTATATTATATTATATTATATTATATTATATTATATTATATTATATTATATTATATTATATTATATTATATTATATTATATTATATTATATTATATTATATTATATTATATTATATTATATTATATTATATTATATTATATTATATTATATTATATTATATTATATTATATTATATTATATTATATTATATTATATTATATTATATTATATTATATTATATTATATTATATTATATTATATTATATTATATTATATTATATTATATTATATTATATTATATTATATTATATTATATTAATTATATCACTTCTTCTGTATTTTGTCTCATAATTTTTTTGTTTATCTGAACCAATCTGGTAGCAGGAACCGCCGTAAAATGTGCATAAATGTTAAAAAAAATCAAAAAGGACTAAAGTGAATATTAATATTTACATGTTTCATTATTTAAATTAGCCAATTCGCTGAAATTCTTCATCTCTTTTATAGGTGTAGTTGCTGTTTTATCGGCACGTTCATTATTAAATTCCATAGAAATTGTATCTTTCCCGGAATATTTTTTCAATTCGTCGTTTTCTGTATTGCTATGACTAATTTTATTTTCGTCGATTTTCTTTATGTCCGAAATTTCCGCATCTGCTGCGTATTTTGCTGAATTTTCCGACATTTGTACCGTTTCTGCTGATGTATATGAAGCTGCATCGGAAACATTGTCATGATGTTCCCTAGTTTTTAGGCCTTTGAATGTTTCAACTTCATTTTCATTATCAGGTTTTTGAAAGTTTTTGTTAAAAACTTTACGCAAAGTACGCTGAATTATAATAGCTGCAGCTTCTTCCGTCATTGGTGTACTCTGTGAATTTGATAAAGATTTTGCTGTTTCGATATCACGAATAGCCTTTCTCTTGGAATAGTCTCGGAAATATCGTTGTATAGTATATATTGCATCAATATAAACATCTTTTGGTTCCTTAGGTACTACTGTTGAATGTATTATATTATTTGGATGGTTATCAACTTCTGATATAGATCCGAAAATCATGCATTTAGTGTCAGTTGACAAATCGTTTGATACTAGTTTTTCATTGGGGCTTTCTTTATTAACTGATGTAGTATCGATTATATCATGCCTGGTAATATCACTTGTTTCTGGTATTATACTTTTACCAAGTGTTCTACCACATGAACATTTAACGTATGGATTAAATGAAAAATGTTCTTTGTTGTTGAAATAGTTTTCATAGCTTTTATATTGATTTGAATCAACTTCTTTCTCGGTATCATTATTATATCTTCGAAAATATTCCACTGCGAATAGACAAATATTTGAAGGGTTTTCCCTAAGAACTGCTTTTATAAATTCCTTTATAAGATCGGTTAGTCGTTCTGGAATAATAGAAAAAACTAGCGCGACTGGGATTTTGTTACGTTCTCGATTTTGTATTATATTATGATATGTTTTAATTGGCTCATATTCTTTTACAGTAAAGTCCTGATTTTCCTGTAGTATAGATTCGAAATAGTTCAAAGAAAATTCGTGTATATTATGTGGTTTTTCACGTAACACTTCTTTCGCCAAACCCTTCATTAGTTCGCGAAGACCTTCTGGAACCCTTGGATTAGCAACTTGCATTTTAATTTTTATGCTACCTATGTTTATAACAGCAGTGTAGAAACAATACTGACAACACCTTTCTGATAAGTATAGCCAAGTGGCCAAACAATATATGCAGATATCTCCAAGGAAACATCATTCAAAACATTAAATCAGCTGTATTATACCAACAAGTGAACTTTGTGTTCGTTACCCTAAGCTGTATTAAGGAAAATACACAAATCAATACTAGGGTAATGACCGCAAACCAATCCAGAAAATCACCATGTTGGAAAATGTTCAGAACTATGAAATAAATATGACATAATTGTGAAAAAAAAATAATTACTTTTAAAATTTTATTTATTCGTCATGTGCTTCTACAATACGACATATAATTGGAATGTCTTGGACTTTTGTGGGATTACTTCCTGAATTTGGATCTAAGTTACTTTGGATCAAATCATTCTTGAACTTCTGCCATTTACGAGTAGTTAAAAAGTCTTTGAAGAGCGATTGTCTTGATGGAATAGTGCAATCCAAATAGAATTTCCTACGTTGCCAGATATTTCCCGGATTCTGCTCCTTTTCAAAAAGCCAAAACCGCGGAATCATTATACACTGAACAGTTGTTCGTGCCATTATGACACGATGTTCCAGTTCTTCACCAAGCCCAAATATTCCTCCATAGGTAAAGGAACCTACGTCAATAAAATGATTTTCTATTTTCGAATCCTGTAAATAACAAAGTCACATTATAATAAATGCTGGCTTTTCGTGTATATATTTATTTACATCAGATGATGGTGTCCTTTCTTGGGATCCCGTTGGTGTTAAATGTATCGAATTACAAGCCGTTGAGGATGATTCATTTCCACTATCGTAGAATTCTGTGTTTTCTTCATTCTCCTCCATTTCAATAAACTCGCTTTCATCCACATTTTCTTGGTCCTCATCTACATTTTCCATATTTTCTTTTTCACTTGTGTATTCGTGTTCTTTCATAATTTCAGTACTTTCGTATTTTTTTAATTGTTCATTACTTATAGATTTTCTCATAACATTATTGTAACCATTATCATTTACAATTTCCGATTGTTCATTGTATGTGTTACGCTTATTTAAACTTTCAGTAGGTTCCAAATCATTTTCAGTGTTTAATTCGGAAATAGTATTATCATTATTTTGTGTTACATTTTCTATTTCACCATTTTCGCCTTCATTAAGATTCATATTCTTCCCGTCTTCAACATTATTTACGTTTTCATTATAGTCTGGTAGCTTTTCAGGATTTTCCACGGAATTTACATTTTCTTTATTTTCATTATTTGTGGAGCGTATGGATGTTCCACTTTGTGTTCTAAACCCACAAGATATTTCCATGGTTTTAATATCCACTTTACGATTCTAAAATAATAATACAGGTTCAGAACTGGGTAGGTTTGGGAAGAGAATATTTAAAATATGTATGTGGGTGAAAAAAAATATATAAATTTAAAAAATTCCTTCAATATGTTTTAGATCATTTTTACTTTAAATGCTTTCACTCATAGAAGATCTCTCGATTACCTGGGAGTTAGGTACTCGGACTAATCGGATTGTTCGAACTTCCCGGGTAGTACCAATTTCGAAACCAACTTTGTGATGTCGTTTTATTTCAATGTTAAAAATAAATAAAAAGAAGCAATAAAAACAAAATAAAGTTTTTTTATTAATTTAATGTTGCTTGTTTTTAGTCGATCTTAAAATAGAGTAATGCAAAAACTAATTTGTCGCGCTCTAGGTCTACCAAATACAATAAATATATTTTGCATTGTTTCAAAAAAAACAACAACAGTTATTTGACAGCTATTACAGCTATTTCGGAAGCAGCCAAGCTTCCTCATCCGCGGTCTTTTATGCTTTTGTATAATGAGCAAAATGCGAATTTTGTTCTGCACAAAGCAACGAGAAGACAATCAGCAAAACCTACACCAAGTTTGATTTTTATCAATTTTTGTCAGAGACTCTACAGCCTATACGAACTTGCTGCAACACCAATGCTAAATACACATTGCATTTGGTAAGCCTAGAGCCCGACAAATTAGTTTTTACGTTTTGTATTTATATTCCAATTAAGGCAGTAGAGTTTTTATAATAATAATAGATTTTCGCAATAAAAACTTTACGATAAAAAAGGGACTTTATACCATTTGGGTTGATGGGCGACATAATCTCATACGGGATGCAGGGGGACATCATTTAAATATCCAGAAAAATGATAACAACGACCGATAAATTCAAAGTGCTCAAATCTTTGAAATAAAGGTGAATTTGGAATCTTAAATATGTGAATCTAAATATATGAAAATAAATTCAATTCCGTTAACTGTAAAAAATACTCATAACAAATACTCATAAAGTTACGTTACTATACAACATGTGAATTTATCAATTGTTTCATGTATTTTTAGTAAACAAATTAACTAGCTTTTAAATCATACAGATCAGTAGCGTCGGTAGCTCAAGGTTAGTGCGTTGGACTGCGAGCCGAAAGTTCCCAGGGTTTTCTTTCTTTTCATAGAAACATTTTTCTATACCGCGATACCTCTCGCGATACCAACTGTAGTTCTTTAAACCAGGATTTAAGCCGACACCGATATCCGTTTAAAACCGTTTCATGTTTAAGACCATTTGGAGTTCCCAAAATAAAAATGTTGTACAAAAATTAAAATGTTGTTTTTTGAGAAACAATATTACCAAAAAAAAAAACGATCTTTGGTCTAAAATTGTGTTTTTTTTTTCATTAATTTGTGTAGCGGTAAATCGAATTAACAAGAAAACACCAGCAACTCATTGTTAAAAAATTATTTAATTTTTAATGAAATTGTTTTTTTATTTATTGTATAAGAAAAATATATAGGGAGCCTGGTGGGGTAAAGTGGGACAATTTTAGAAAAGTTAATTTGAATAATTATTAAATTATTTTAAAGGATTTTTCAATATTAAACCATTTAAAGGGCCTTTAATAGATTTTTGTGTGATTTTTCAAAACAGCTCAATTTTGGAAATATATATTAAGGATAAAAGAATTATAATAAGATAATAAAAAAACAATGGTAATGCAAGAAAAAATTAGAAAAAAAGTAAAATTATAAAAATCTCAGTAACTACTAAAGAAAATACGAAATATAAAGTGCAAGTACGACAAGTTCGAACATTTCAAGTATACAGGCAGATATTTCAGTTCAAAATTTCTTTTATGGATGGAAATTGTACAAAATTCTTCTTCTTCTTTTCATGAAGTTTAAGGTTCGCTTCACGGCTCACTTTTGCAATTCAGATCATATCTCAGGTGAAGTCAAAATGTTGCTTTTCATTGGCTTGTGGCCACGATTGAAATTGTTTCTTGGCGAAATCAATTAAATAATTCATATAACACAATATTTTCACTAGAATAAAAACAAACATTGTTTAAATTACGTTTCCCACTTTACCCCAATATCACAAATTGAACATAACCTAGCACCATATAAACAATGTTAAATTATTTGAAAAATATGGAAAAAAGAAAATTTATACAAAAACCGATATCAAACCCGAAACCGTAACTTGGAACCTGTATACCGAAACCGTTTCGTTATAAAAACTTAAAACCGAAACCGAAACGCGGAAAAAACCGAAACCGAAATCGAAACCGTTATTCGTTTAGGTTTCAATCCTTGAGTGTAATTAGTGTATAATATACTCCTGATTAAATTTCTTTTCGTTTGCCTACCCACACTTGTTTCGTGTATAGAATGAACTCAGTTGTTAAAACTAAAAAGGGTCCTGAGGTTACTGGGGTTATCGGACCATGAACATAATAACATATTAATCGTAATGTTATTATGTTCATGGTCGTGATTCATATTTGTATGAAAAATCTAGAACTATTTTTTCTTTCGCTCCGCGTCGACTTTCTGAAACTAGGACCTCTAAAACTGAGAAGCTTGTAAAACCCAAAAAAAACTGATCTTGTGATATTGCGCAAAGAGCTTAAAGGTCATTTTTGAGCTTTTAACGACTATTTTCAATAAAATTATTATCACTCCAAGTATAAAAATCACTCAATTTTATTTTTTTATTTAATTTAAAATCGCTTACTGAAGTTATGATTTTTAAACTATAATTTTTTAGTTAACCGTTAAAATTTCATGACTTGACAAACACGAAAAATATCGACTTTTTTTTACTATAGTAATTTAACGGTCGACATTTTTCTAATTTTATTCTAACGAATTTGGGATAACATTTTTGTATTATTGCACATACAATTATCTTTAAAATGATATGTCTCTCTTATATTTTTAGATAGACAGTAAGTGATTTTAAATTAAATAAAAAAATAAAATTGAGTGATATCTTTTTATACAATTATTTTATTGAAATGACATTTAAGGTCTTTGCGCAATATCACAGGATCACTTTTTTTTTGGTTTTAAAAGCTTCTTCTCAGTTTTAGAGGTCCTAGTTTCAGAAAGTCGACGCGGAGCGAAACATTTTCAGATTTTCTGTTTTTGAATCAGTCTAATGTTCATATAGGTAGGTGTATAAGTTTTTTATTTATCTAGGGTACCACAAGTCCGACGGTACCACAAGTTAGCCTTGGACTTAAACAGAGGGGATAGTTTGAAGATTTTAGGAAGGTGTACATATCTCAGTACCCTTTGGAAACAAAATTCAAAATGTGTATTATATTAAAGGTGATCAATACCGACATCGCGTTTGAAAACTACTTCAGATATATACAATGTATTTTTAATGATTATTTTCACTTTTCAAGTCAGCATATTTCAAAACCAAAAATACAAAATATTTGAATTTTTTAAAGTATAACATTTGTACCAATTGTACCATTTGTACCATTTGTACCATTTGTACCAAACTTAAGTTTTACATTTAACATAGTTTTTTATACCATTTATTCAAGAAGTAAAAGGTAATAGTTACTTGACCAATTATTAAAATTTTCAGATTTTTCAAATCTTCAAGGGGTATCTCAATCAGTACGGAAAACCTAAACAAGGATTTCTGGTTAAAAGTTAATACGGAAAACCTAAACAAGGATTTCTGGTTAAAAGTTAATTTTTTTCAAGCGAACAACTTTTTTTTTGTTGATAACATCTTCAATTATATTTGAAACAATCATAACTTTATAGTGCAATGCCGATTGGACATACTTAAAAACTATATTTTGTGAATATTTGATTTTTAATTATGAAAAATACACCAACACCTCTAAAACTATAAATTGTCGAATTTTTATCAAAAAGCTATTTGGACTTATAGTTGTACAACGAAGATATACAAAACCAGTTGGGAAGGTTAGATCACATGGAAAATTTTAAAGTAGGTGTTATTATGATAGTTAGGATTATCAAAATTATATTCGGTCTAAGCCGACTATACTTAAATACCTTACACATATGTGTGGTTACCATACAAAGTGGTATATTGGTTACCAGGGTATACGAATCCTGAAAATAACTACAAACTTTCCATCGCTGAAGAATTTCCATTCATTTGATACCCATATTTACAAATGGGTAGGTGTACCGAATTTCGAATTTTTTTTTTTGATAACCTCAACTCGTTTCACAGGAAAACATTATTTTCATGTATTTCAGCATGATGTCAATTTATATTTGACCAAAAAAGTTTACCTAAGCACGTATACAGTAAAATTGATCTGTAGATGTAAATTTTATATGAGGTATTTGAACATAAGTAGTCGGTTCTCAGGTCATGCCAAGGACCGATCATGCCAATTTTCTTGTTCAGACAGCTTAGATATATAAGTAATACAAATCTGAAGTTTAATTGCTCTAGCTCTTCTACTTTTTCCGTAATCGTGATTTCAACAGACAGACAGAAGGACAGACGGACAGACAGACAGACAGACAGACAGACAGACACACAGACAGACAGACGGACATCGATAAATCGACTCAGGAGGTCATGCTGATCAAGAATATATATACTTTTCCATACCGGAGATGTTTTCTTCAGTGTGTTACAAACTGCGTACCAAACTGAATATACCCTTTCACTCTTAGTGTAGTGTATAAAAATATATATATTTTCTAAAAACTATGGCGCATTAGTATAGACAATTTAAAGTAAAATTTAAATTCAAAATCATCTTTTTGACATACAAAAATTCTAAAAAAAGTCGAATTATTAAAGTTATCTTATAAATGCCTATGGTTATGGGCCTATAATGATTAAATTCGATTTAATATTGATACCCCGAGACAAAATTTATGTCATTTTTCAGGAATTTTATGGAATATTTTGGGAAGTGTATAGCAGGTTGTAAAATTTTGTGGAATTTTTATGACAGATTCACGGCATATTTTGGATTCGGGCAGTTCGGGCAGACATTTTGCGATACAAACTCCGTCTATCTCTTTTTAAAATATGTCGAAAAACTGCCTCGACCCAGCCAAAAATTTTGTAAATTAAGCGCATTTGCAATTTTATGCTTTTTTCAAAATTTGCGCCTATCTCTATATTTTACGCCCTTCTAAAGAGGCGCAAAAATTTTGTAAATTAGACGCATTTGCAATTTTATGCTTTTTTTGAAAATTTTGCGCCTTTTTCTATATTTTGCGCCCTTCTGTAGAGGCTCAAAAATTTTGTAAATTAGACGCATTTGCAATTTTCTGCTAATTTGAAAATTTTGTGCCTTTCTCTATATTTTGCGCCCTTCTATAGAGACGCAAAAAGTTTTTTTGCGATCGCTTCCCTCGCGCTTGACCCAAAGGGGGTACATGGACCACTCCAGAGAGTACCATATACAGGGTACATATACTGTATATATACAGAACATTTTGATCTGTCCGGAATGTCCCGTCCGAATTTATTTGTATGAAAAAAGTATACATTTTAGAAACAAATTGTATATTTGCAAATAAGGCACATTATCTCAGTTATTTTCTAAAATAATTTTAAACAAATTTTAACGCAAAATTTGCTGACTTTTGGAACTTCCATATGAACCACAACATGTACTTCCCTTTACGGCCCCGTTCGGATAGACCATTACTTTAATTATATAGTCTTTGTAGAAGTAAAAGTCACAAAATGCCAATTATTTAACCTTGAAAAGAACCCGATGAGGAAAGTGCGATACAAGGAGATTGTGCATTTTTATGAGCATGACCCTATAATCCTACCTACATATATAGTCTTGGCTTATAAAAACTCGCTTATACAAGTGCGTGCACACTTAAAGTCAAAATATTTTATGAAGAAAAGCGGCTCAAGTTTAGAAATCCATGGGAGTCTTGAAATTATTTTTTTCTTGGGAGACCTTAATCATGGATATAGAAACAAGTTACAAAGCCCAAATTTATTTTTAATCCGGCAAAAGACGACTCCAATTCAATCGACCGTACCATTCTATCCAGTTCTGATGTTGTATGCGCAAGTATCGTTCAGCTGTTTCAGAGGCAGTCAAGCCCCGTCATCATCGATATAAACTATTTTTTGGCTCGCATTAATAGATGATTGCTTTTAACTAATTTTAAATTTGTAATTTAAATGTTTAAATCATGGTTGAAGTATATACAGGTTAAGTCATATTTCAAAATTCAGTCGCCATTTCCTTTTTTTTTGAAAACTGTTTGAAAGACTCAACATTTGTTTACGAAAAATTTAAAACAAAACATCAATGCTTTGTTTACAAATTCATTAACAAATTGAAACTCAAAATTTTAAAATAAATAAATTTCAACATTTTGGTAATTTTCAAGCTGTCTATGGGCGCCAGAAGAACACCGCAGTGCATAACAAAAGTGAAAAAGTGAATTTGTGGTGTGAAATTTTAATAAATGAGCCAAATTAAAGTGCAAAAAACATAACCTTGAAATAAAGTTTAAATTGACAATCAATTGTTGTATTTTTTAAATTTTCTTATTGACATTCTCAGCATAGTAACTGTCTAGATGAACTAACTTGTATATACTTCAACCATGGTTTAAATTTATAAATTTAAATAAACAATTTTAAATGCTAGATAAAGTTATCTTGAATACTTTACAAGATATGGGATTCTGAAAAGTAAATTCATATCTTGTATGAGATATAGTTTAGTACGTAACTATTTTGACTTAATTTCGAACTTAGAATTACTATTCTACTAAAATATATTGAAACTAAATTTCATCGTTTTCGGAAGTTAGTAGTTTTCAAGATATCGTGTATAGGCGCACAGACAGACGGTAATTTCTAAATCGACTCGGGAAGTGATGCTGATCCATAAAATATATACTTTTTCATACTGGTTACGCCACCTAAGAGACGCTATCCTCACATATATAGTATAACCTGTAAGCCATGGATATAGGGCATAAAAACAAAAAAAATATTTTTTAGTTCTATCTCATTTATAATGCTTTCACATGATTTTTCTGTCCTCAAAATGTATCCATAAATTTAATTTTTTTGCGTCGTTTTCTTTTAAAAGAAGTAGGTTAATTTTGGAATATTACGAACTATGCATCATCTCGCTTTTTTAAATTTTTCCAATTTTTCAAATGCAAATTTTTGTCGAAAAAAATAAAATTTTTAGAGTTCTTCTGTTCCAACGTTGTAACTTCTAAACTTAAACACGTGGCACTTGGTAATTATCCTTGAACTTCAAAATTTATATCCTTAAAAAAGACCCTCTTTAATATACATGTTCATGTCAAATTTCAAGAAGGTATTTTGAGGTATTTTATAAATTCATTATCTAAATGTTTACATATTTTTTATATTGGTATTTTTTTTTTTTTTTTATTTTAACAGTAAAATTTGCAAACGAAGAAGGTGAATTCCAACCGCTGGTAGATTTGGTGTGGAATGGCCCCTATAGAATTCTCTTAAACCAGTCAACCAATACCAAAATGTTGTGAGAAATGATTTTTGGATGTTAAAAGGTAAGTATTTGGTATAACACTTGATCAAATCAATTGTTTAAAATTCGATATATTTACAAATATATGTGATCATCTTTTTGTAAACATCGGTAACCTATCCATAGGTAATTATTTAATTCATATATTCGAACTCTACGGGTCATTTCGAATAATACGAAAATGGTGGCATTTACTACATAAACTTGTTTTGTCATTTTGTTGGTAGTGTGTTATAAATACACATTTTATAACTGTTACCTTGTAAATACTACCGCTTTGATAACATTTATCAAGAAATAATTAAATCAATTCATTATCGTATATGGGTCGTATGAGTGATGTTAATAAAATATTAAATTTTATTTTAAAATGTTATACAAATTGATTTAGAAAAATTGTGTATCCCAGTTTGTTGAGAGTATTGCATTTGTATTTTAAGAATATATAAGATTGGACTTAGTCAGTTTGGAAACAATTTTATAGGGACTTATGCAGATTTGAAAAAAAGACAATGTTATGAATAATATATCGAGAGCTTTTATACAATGGGGTCTATCTACAAAAACAAAATTTTTCAGGAGAGCGAAAAAACTGATTAAATCGCTAACTGTAAAAGTGGCGATCAATATTTCCTCTACAATATTAAATAAAAATTGTTTTTAAGTATACAATACAATTTAGCTAGTTCACGCTATTCGTCGTACTATGGTAGATAGAGATTATTGCTATTCAAATGTGATCAATGTTTATGAAATAACGAGCATATAGAGCATATTGTTCCATATTAAAGTGGAGAAAGATCAGAAAATGTTCTTGGAATCACCGATTTCTTATTTTTTTTTATTCTGATGTTTTTGTTCTAATATTTTAAGTTGACGGGGTATATGATGGTTAAAGGTGTAAATATTCCGCAATCTAAAGATAAAAATAATAAAAACCAGTTAGGAAGGTTAGATCACATGGGAAATTTTAAATTTGGTGTTATTATGATAGTTAGGATTATCAAAATTATAGTCGGTCTAAGCCAACTATAAATACCCTACACATATGTGTGGTTACCATTCAAAGTGGTATATATGTGACCAGGGTATACAAATCCTGAAAATAACTACAAACTTTCAATCGATGAAGAATTTCCTTTCATTTGATACCCATATTTACAAATGGGTAGGTGTACCGAACTTCGATTTTTTTTTTGGGAACCACAAGTCGTATCGGCGGAAAACATTATTTTCATGTATTTAAGCATGACTTCAAAATATAATTGCTCAACAAAAGTTTATCTAAGTACGTATACTGTAAAATTGATCTGTAGATGTAAATTTAATATGAGGTATTTGAATATAAATGGTCAGATCCCAGGTAACAATGGACCGATCTGCCCAATTTTTTCGCACATACAGCGTAGGTATATAAGTAATCTAAATTATGAGTTTCATCTAACTCTTCAAGAGGTTATGCTGATCAAGAATATATACTTTTCCATACCGGTAATGCTTCCTTCTGGGTGTTACAAACGGCGTACCAAACTGAATATACCCTTTCACTCTTAGTGTAGGGTATAAAAACAGTAAACCCTTCTATCGCTATTTTAAAATCAATAATTTTATACTAAATCTATAAGCTAATATCATAATTCGGAGGATATGGATGTATTAATCCTAAACTATCATATAAATCCCTAAGATATTTAACATCTTCTCTGTAGATAATGGTACAAGCTTTTTTTCCTTAGTACATACTAAATTAAAATTGCGTCATTTAAGGCGCTGCCTATGGAAATACAACAGATGGAATCCAAATAGAAAGATCTCTGCAGAATAATATGTCTCTTATTGAATAAATTTGGATATTAAAAAACTAAAAATTAACAGGCCAATAAAAGAATTTCACATTTTTTACACATGGCACACATGGAAATCACGATTGCAGAAATATTATAAAAGCTAGATCTATTACTTATATATCTACGCTGTACCAACAAGAAAATTGGCATGATCAGACCTTTGTGACCTGCGAACCGACCACTTATGCTTAAATACCTCATAAAATGTACATCTACGAATAAATTTTACTTCATACGAGCTTAAGTGAACTTTTTTGACAAATACATATGGCCTTTATGCTCAAATATATCGATACCTTCCAGGCAGAACATCGTAACCAACATTTTGGGAACTTTTGTTTTATTGCAGTTTTAGCATGTCCCTGCAAAATCATATTTTAGAATTTCACGATCCAAATTTGAAATAAAGCCAAATAACACACATTATCGTAAATACATTTTTGAAAAGCGTTGGTTACGATACAATTTTTAATTATTTTTAATCCAATTATATGCGCTGTTATAAGGATTAGTGAAGGCATTCAAACTATAAACTCAATATTTAAGACATATGATATGTTTGTAGATACATACGGACTATTCCACGGCAGAATGACTACATAATTTTAATATTTCGTTTAGTGACTACTTCAAGGATTTCTAACTCCGACCTACTAGATTTTGAGTCGTTTTTTTCGCCTCCTGTGAAATTTGCTTTTTGTTGGTTACGATCTTTGGACTGTAGGGTATCGATATGAAAATAATGTTTTCTCGGGAACGACGTGTGGCGATTTCAAGTTTGTAGAAATTTTCAGGATTTGTAAACCCTGGTGACCTATAACCTTTTATAGTGGCCACATTATCACATATGTGTAGGGTATTTATAGTCGGCTTAGATCGACTATAACTTACATAATTCTTACTAACTTAATCACACCAACTATCACAATATCACCTTCTCTACTGATTATTTTTTTTTTGGAACCACAAGTCCTTTCGGGGGAAAACATTATTTTCATGTATTTGAGTATGAAGTCAATATATATTTCACCAAAAAAGGTATTTGAATATACACATACAGCGTAGGTATATAAGTCTAAATCTAAATTACATTTAACACTTCAACTTTTTAAGTGGTAGGGATTTCAACATACAGACGGGTCTGTCTGTCCGTCCATCGCTAAATCGACTCAGGAAGACATGCTGATCAATAATATATATATATATATATATATATATATATATATATATATATATATATATATATATATATATACTTTTCCATACCGGAGATGCTTTCTTCCAATGTTACAAACGTACCAATCTGAATATACCCTTTCACTCTGAGTGTAGGGTATAATAAATATTTTGATTGAAATTTGGTTTGAGGAACAGCATTATTCAATATGAAGTAAAATATGTATTTTATATTCTGGTTCATTAATATGAAACGTATTCTTCATATACAATTCATCATATTGAAGAACACCTTTTCGACAGTTACCAAGTGTTGTTCATATTTATGATCGCATTAATAACATTGATGTCGTTAGTTATTAATATTATGAATGGTTTTTCAATGCAATGAATCGTGGTTTGAAGAACGGAATTCATCAATATGATGTTCATTTTTTTTGTGTATAACCAACTATCTGTTGAGCCAACTAAATATTGGTTCGTCTCATTGTAATTTAGTTGTTGTAGCGATCGAAATAAAAAAATATATATATAAATAGATTAAAAATTGGTTTCCCCAATCACCGTTACAGTTACTTCAACTAATAGCTGGTTACGCTGCATATTATTGTTTGCCACAAATGAATTTAGCGTAAGGCAAATTACATTTGGTATATGCAAATGCATATTCGTTGACACAACTGCACGCCAAGCAAATCTTTCTGTGAGTGTACGATTTATAATATCGTTTGCTACAAATTAATTTCATTAGCGGGCAACATATATTCAATGGACGCAAACGAATATTCGTTGCAACAACTGCAAATATTTCTGTGAGTGTATCATTTATAAAGAAACCGACTCTGTTTACGTCGTTCGATGAAAGTGTACCACAAGTTATTATTTTTTAACTATTGAAATAAATAAACTTCCATGTACGAAAAATAAAAAAACAAATTACTAGGAAATTATTAAGGCCACAGAGCACGCCTAGCCTGAAACACTTTCAGCACAAAAGTCGTGGAACAAAATACATTTATTAAGAATATGTCTCAGACATCCCCCAAGTATTTTAAGACAAAAATATAAAAAAAAATCGTAGGAAGTTTTTTTTTTTAAATATCGCGATTTCATTTTTTTTTTTGCGGGTTTCTGAAAATATTATTTTGCTAATAACCTAAAGTTTATTTTTATTACTCAAACTATTAAGTTTAGCCACTAAAAGAACACATAAAAGTTTCACATTACACTCCCCAACACAAGTATTTTAAAGCCGTTCTCACCCAATACTTTGAATAAAAAATATAGTTCTGTGGAAAAATAGTTTAACAAAAAAACTTAAATGCTGCCTAGGTTAATTATACCCTACACCTATGAGGTACAGGGTATATTAACTTTGTGCATATATTGTAACGCCCCTTAGGAGGCGTGTCCGGTATGGAAAAGTATATATATTCTTGATCAGCATCACTACCCGAGTCCGTTTAGCCATGTCCGTCTGTCTGTCTGTCTGTCTGTCTGTCTGTCTGTCTGTCTGTCCGTCTTGCTGTCTTGCTGTCTTGCTGTCTTGCTGTCTTGCTGTCCGAATACAGAATAACTTGAGAAATACTGATCAGAATGCGATGAAATTTCGTCTCAATATATTTTAGCCAAAAGTAGGAAATGAGTTTGAAAATGAGCAAAACACGCCCACCTCCCATACAAGTCACTTTTATATAACTCTTTCGAAACTAATATTTCGAAAAGTATTCAAGGTATAGTTATAAAATTTAAAACGTATTGTTAGAATTTACCTAAAAATATGTGGTCCAAAAATGGGAGTGATCCGCCCACTTTTTTTTTCATTATATCCCGGGTTTTCATAGTAAAAATTTGATCCGTAAATTATTAAAATCAAATCTATGAAATATTAGCCTTTCAAAATTTTAAATATAGGCGTGGTCCGCCCAATTATATTTTTCAATTTTTTTTTTATTTTTTATACTTTATATAATTTTTTTTAATTTATGGGGATATAAGACGTAAATTTCTGATATATGAATAATATTCTGAGGTTCAGCATAATTAAAAATTTATAATTAAGGTATACAATTAAATATTCCTCATTAATATCTCCACCAAAGGTGTAGGGTATTCCATAGTCAGGCCCGACCGACTATAAAAATCCGCCCCATGTGACCGAACTTACCCATGTGACCTAACTTTCCCAACTCGTTTTTATATACCAATGAATGCTAATATTCTAATACATTTGAAAGATAATTGGATCTAAACTCGGAAAATTTTTATTTTTATAGAATTTTTTTATCATTTAGAATTTAATAATTTACAAAAAAAATGATTTACTATATATTTAGGTTTTTCATGCCTAAATATATTTGAAATTGATAAAATTTTGTATGAGTGTTCTCTCATATTAAATTAAGAAATAGGTATCATATGAAAGATATAAAGATGGCCTTTAATATGTCTTATAATCTTATTTTAGTATCCAAAGGTTAAAGGTCATTATCACATTATCTAAATATTAGAAATATTTCTCAAAAACTCATATTTTAAATTTTTTTCAAAAAAAATATATCGTCGGTGATACTGCAAAACTGTCTACATTTTCGAATAAGTCTTACAAAATGAATTTTACAGAAGATACACAACTGTTTTGAGTCTCAATTTAAATTTTTATAGGTGTATTCGTATTGGTTCCTGAGTTATAAATAAAAAGTACCATTAAGATTTTAATGATATCCCCAATAGATTTCCAAAATAAAAATTATTGGGTCATAAAAGAGGTTTTGACCACCTTTTGGGGATCGCGGACCACTCCTAAGGGTACCATTCGATTTCCAACTATGTCTACTATCGATTTCTGCAATGAAAAATTGTTCGGACTTTTTATCACTTTATGCCCACCCACACTTCGGGTAGATGTCCATTTAGGGAAATGTTCGGGGAAATGTCTAATTCGGGGAAATGTCCATTTCGAAGAAATGTCCTTTTTGGGAAAGTGTTCATTCGGGGAAATGTTTTTCGGGGAAATGTCCATTCGGGGAAATGACTTCGGTCTTAGACACACGACAAGCTACAAGACAAGTCCTTCAATAATTCTTTTACGATATAATGAATATTTATATCATCAGAATGCCGTAAATGATGTAAATGCGACAAAGTCTTGCGAGAAAAATGTTAAAATGTCTTTAAGATATCTTTGACGAGTTTGTTACCAAAGAGCCTTTTTTCAATTCAGAGCTGTAAAATTGCATTACAATTACTTTTGATTATGATTACTAAAAAATCATAATCAAAAAAATTGATTACGATTCTTAGTAGTCGTAATCAAAAATTTTGAAAATAATCAAAAAAAGGAATCCTACTAATTTTTTGATTATTTTTGATTATTTGATTATTAGATTAATCCGACTACTTTTTTTGATTATTTGAAAAAAATCAAAAAAAGTAATCCGTCTTTTTTTTGATTATTTCTATTTTTCTTGAATATTTTTTGATTATCAAATAATCAAAAAATAATATAACAAAAATAGAAATAATCAAAAAAAAGTAGTCGGATTACTTTTTTTTTGGTTATTTTTAAATAATCAAAAAAAGGAGTCGGATTACTTTGTTTGATTATTTTCAAATAATCAAAAAAAAAAATAGTCGGATTACTAGTTTTTGATTATTTTGCAGCAACACTTTGAGCTTGAACTTAAAGTGTGGTTAAAAAAACAAAACTGACAGTTAACTGGTAATATTAAAATAATATCGCAGTTATTGTATACATAATTTAATATATACCACAATACTCTTTTTCCGTTTTCTCTTGTCGTTCTGTAAATCTTCGTTTGATGCCAATTCATGATCTATATCGAAGTTTGTTTTGAATTCTGTTAGTGTTTGATCCTTCTTCAATTGCATCATTAACTCCATGTTTGTAAGATCTTGAAACATATCTCCATCGTCCTTCGATATGTCAACCAACTCGAATGCCTTGCGTCCCTTTGCTTGAGTAACCTGAACTGAGTGTGATAAATATTGACACATCTCGAGGATATTTCATTATATTGACCTTCATTTTTAAACATTGCAGTATCATGCACTCGCCGCTTAGTACAAAATGCACATAGCTTAGGTGGCCCTTATCTTCGTAATAGATGGATTCTAGTGGTTCGAATTGTCGCAACACCCCAAGTTTGCAAGCACCAATGAGCTTAGAAATCCCATTACACCGATGTGAATATATTAAGTTACAAAAGGCATGAATCAATATAAAACATACCTGTTCCTCAGTAAAAAATTTAAAATAATTCAGTACATTTAATGCTGCTTTTTTCTCCAACCACTGTTTACCCATAACGGGTCGAAGTATACGATCGAAGTCCAAGTCGTAGACTACCAACAGCTCCACATCAGCTGAAACAGAGTTAGGCAATGAAATAAAATTACAAATCCTTCGCAGTCCAAACTGGTAAACGAATTAAATCGCTGTCAATACGATAATGGAATGAATCAAAAATAAAGAGTGGGAAAATACCATCCCTGCCGCCATCAGATTGCATGAAATTAGGTTTATGGGCTGACAGTATGCACGATTCGGTGGATTCAGTTGTAGTAATAATAAGTTTTGCATTTGTTAGATGGGCGGGCGCCAGGTACCATTACCATGCTGGGAACATTCAAAAGATTTTTTTTTTGGCGCAACTCGCGTATTTTTGTAATGAATTGCAATAATGTTTGTTGTTATTGTAGTTGAAGTCATTTCGTCGCGTGGGTACTTCATTTAATCAATCAACATTTCAACTAGCATTTACTTTTGCTACACTCTTAGAAAAATCCATTACATTAAATGCAAGAAAACGGTTGACTCTAATTAATGTTTTGAATGTTGAAAACCAATACATGTCAGATGCGTAAAACTGCTTTTAAATACATGTAAAAAAAAAGTAAATATTAAGGGGATTCATATAAGCACTCTAAATTGATCAGTTCGTAAAAAAATAAAATTACGAAAAATGAACATGAATACGCTTTTATATGTCTTCGCGTAAATGTTGTATACATTTTTATTGCATTCAAATTTTTAGTTATTTCATTTAAAATCATTTCAAACACACAATTTAAAGAAAACACATTTGTCATAAAACATAATTTTATTGACTACTAATAAAAAAATATAACAAAATATAAATGAAAATATATTTAAGTTATTATCATATAAAGGTCGACAAATGTATGAGTTGAGCGTAAAATATTCTCATACAATATTTGGGTAAATTTCTTCTACTTACGATATTTACACAAATTACGAGTTTTACGCGCTTGATATGAATCCCCTTATTGTATTTATATCACTTTTGTTCAAATCTATGATATGATAACAAAAAACTAAATTTAAGCGCGAAAAAAAACCTAATAAGGCACCATCTGAATTTGTACCACACAGGTTTAAATTATATTGCACTTAAGTCCTCACAGACTTTAATTTACGTTCGTTCAGACTTCAATAAGTCCAATTTCGGTTGGAGCAGTATTCATTATTTTTCAGACTTCCAGAATTTCATCAAAAGCCACTCCTTACACGTTCGATATTAAGTGCAAAATTGTATTTTTTTTTTAATTTTCAGCGTACATACTATGGAATAGATTTTGTTGTATTTTAAATTATGATGAAGAAGAATTTTTTGATGATAAAATATAACATCAAAATATAATATCAAACACAATTTAACCTAATAAAATCAATTTATTTTGTTATTTGAACAACCCAGTCTGCCATGTCTCGGCGTTCTTCGATGATCGAAGTTTTCTTGAATTAACTGCGATAAAAAAATTCGATCTCGTTGCTTTATCACTACTAATTTTTAAAATCTTTCGTACAAGGTTTCGAATCGCAAGGTTTTTCGAATCAATATCGATATTCGATGCGATATCAATCCAGAATCTTTTCTTTCTCGTTTTGAATTAACTTCATTATCTTGTTAAGATATCTACGTACATCTTAGAATGAATTGTAGTATAATATAGATACGAGATCGTAGTCGAGATCAAATGAATTCCTCCACATCTCAAAACAGTCTCGAAGTGATATTGAAACAGACTGGGAATTAAGACTAAATTTAAATTTAAAGTACTCCTCCAATCATATGAAACGTACTGGTAACTTTTACATGGTTTTGTCATAGGAGGTGACGAATTGACACTTCATAGAGACCATGGTACTGTGCTTAGGGGACCAGTCAACGACTTATCTTAAGGGAAGCAGTAAATGGAAAATAAAATAGGCAGATATTTTATTATTTTATGTATTCATCCACACTGGTGTCTGGACCACTTTAAACTGAATCTGAAAAATGTTTGTTATCCGACCCTAATAATTAACTGGTTTATTTTATGGAGATTCCGAGAATATTACGGCTCTACCGTTAAGCTGGATGGTCAAATATTACATTTGTACGTGAAAATTTCTCATTTAGTAATTATTAATAATATAAATATAATAGAACTCATAAAACGATTGCGATCTGCATTCAAATTTTCATTAGACTCGATATATGTGGTTATTTTGCCAAATAGAACACCGTGCGACAGTACTTTGCACACTGGAAAAAAACGACATGTACGTGAAACTAAGGATAATTCTGAGAATTTGTGTGAAAACAGTCTTTTTAGATGAATTCGTTTGCGGTTTATATTTGTATTTGAAATGGAAGTACATATCATAAATTACATCTTTAAAAAATATATTATTATTCGTGGAAATAAAAGTTGATGCATTTTATAGCTGAAATCTCTCTAACTATGAATCTGAAAACGGGTTTTTAAAATCAATTCATTTACAGGGTTTTATTACAATTTGAAATGCTACTATGAGAGATTTAAAAAATAAATTAAAATTTATTGAAATAAAATGTTATGATACTTGCGCATTTAAAATAAAAATAAAAGCCGTGAACGAATTGATATCGGAAAACTGTTTTCATATTCATACTCAAAGAGTTGTTAGCTATGAAGCATATCCAACTTTTTTCTAATGTTGAACCGAAAAGTTATATATTTTTATAATATGAAAGTATGATATGCACTTACATTTCAAATTCAAATAAAAACTTTAATCGAATTGATCTAAAAAAACTGTTTTCGATCTAAAAAAACTGTACACGCGCATGTCCAATTTTTTTCAGTGTGCAACATTTTTTCGATATTTGTTGCACGGTGGAATATTTAAATAGAAAATGTAATCAAATACACTTTAAAAAATCGTATTCGGTATCACGAAGGTTAAAAATTTTCTGGATTTGCTCATATATGAGTATATATTTTATTTTCAAAGAAATTTGTTAAGTAATATAAAAAAAAACATTCTTACTTGTAGCAGTGTAAGTATTTTTTCTCAACGTATTTTCAATCATTTCAACATCTCCAAGACAATCACCTGGTCCACTTATAGATTCGACCTTTTCAACGTAATCTTTCTGAATCTATAATTAAATGTTCTCAATATAATTGTATGAAAATATCTTAAAATAAAATGAATTACATGATCGTAAACTCTTTTTGTAATTTCCACCTCTCCAGTGAGTATAAAATAAACTGTCATGGGAATATCGTCTTCCTTGATTATAGTTCGACGTGGTGTAACATAAAGAAATTTTACAATCGGTACCAAACGTGCGCGAACTTTCTTCAGTAAATATATCAAAAACAATTGGTGAAATAATATGATTGTGCATTAATTATACCGGTGGTATTTTTGAAAAGCAAGTCATGGAAGCTAATAACGTTACTAGTTTTTTGCGATCTTCAATGGTTCGGAATGAATGCACAGTTCGTATTAAAGCTTTTTCCTTTAATATAGTTTTTTAAAAAACGCTACTTTAAAAGTTTATGTATATATTTTACCGCCAGTGTTAACATGCCAATCTTGCGTTGGACCCGCACCAGCATGGCAATGTTTTTCTTTACATTCAGAGAAAGCTTCTGGTCTCCAATATCGTTTAGCCAAATTCTGTTAAAGATTACACTGCGTATTAGCCCGCGAAATCGTTGACGCGCTTGTTTACGCCTTTTTAAATCTTCAGCTTCGCGAACACGTTTGGTAGCCATTTTTGTGTATTTAAAAGAGTCTCAGAATTTTAAATAGGTAAAAAATTATAAATTGTTCATAAATATATTAAGTATATACATTCAAATTAAATTAATAATTTGACTTTACTCAAAGTTGTAAAATTAAAAAAACCTGCTACTTAATTTTCAGTTGCTACTGAGGTAAATTTGTGAACTGAAAAATCTATCACCAATAGAGTTCCTTCACTGCAAATGACGAAAACTTCACAAATGCCGCAAAGAAAAAAAAACGTTTGCAGATCGTTTGCGACAAAAGAATTTCATTTTGACCACTCAACAAGAGAATGTCCTTTTTATAAAAATTAAAAATACCTTTAGTAAAATGTCCTTAAACATTTTAATTCTTATAATATCTTATAATATCAATAAGCAATCCATAAAAAAAATGTGAAGCAAATCAAAAGTGAAACTGAACATTTTTGACGAAATCCGTCCGATTTGAAAAAGAATGCCTCATATGTACAAAAGGGTAGGTGTACGGAATATCAACTTTTTTGGCAACAAAAAGTCGGTTCATGGGAAAACATTTTTATATATCGTCGTTGTAGAACGAAATTATAAAATTATTGATGATTATAAAAAGTAATTGATGCATTTTTAAAGTTGGAAAATCAACTAATAGATTTACATTTTCTTATCATGTGGTAAAAAATTGAGAACATCGATTAAGAATTGACAGATTTATAAAGATTTTTTTAAATGACTATTTGGCATTTTGAAAATGTATTTGGTGACTTTTTGTTCTACAACGACGATATTTGAGCATAAAGTCTATAAATAGCTGATTAAAAAAAGTCCATTTAAGCCGATATTAAGTAAAATTCACATGTAGATGTAAGTTTTACACTCTCAGAAAATATCACTAGACAACAAATGGAGACCTTTTTTAATTATTCACGATCTTAGTATGATTTTCCGATGGATTTCAAGATTCTAATCACTACCTCATACTCAAATTTTCAGATTGCCTCGAGTTTTTGAGTTATTACGTAATACAAATACATGGCAATTTTCGTGATTTTCTAAATATTTTGGTCCATGGTTGAAGTATATACAGGTTAAGTCATCTTTCAAAAGCCAGTCGCTATTTACTTTTTTTTGAAAACTGTTTGAAAGACTCAACATTTGATTTAAAACAAAACATCAATGCTTTGTTTACAAATTCATAAAAAAATTGAAACTCAAAATTTTAAAATACATAAATTTTAACATTTTGGTAATTTTCAAGAAGTCTATGGGCTCCAGAAGAACACCGCAGTGTAGAACAAAAGTGAAAAAGTGTATTTTTGAGTGAAATTTAATTAAATTAATGTGCAAAAAACATAACCTTAAAATAAAGTTTAAATTGACAATTAATTAATTAATTGATTGTTTGTTGTATTTTTGTATATTAATTAATTGTTGTATTTTTTAAATTTTCTTATTGACATTCTCAGCATAGTGTATGCCAACTAACTGTCTAGATGAACTAACGTGTATATACTTCAACCATGTTTTGGACTTTAAAATTTCACAAATTTAACTTTTTACTCAAATAATGAAATTTTGACAAATAAATATAAAATTCTGAAGCTATTGAGGTGAATATAAGTTGTCAAAATTTTGAAATTCTGCCAAGAAACAATTCGTTCCGCTTATGTTCCGTTATCGGTACAGCAAAACGGAATAATATTCCGGAAACGTGCCGATTTCTGAATCCGGAAACGTATTGGAGAGCGGGTTTTAAGGAACATCGAAAACGTATTCGAATCAGATGAAAATCCGTTAAGACGTGCCGAAAACGTGCAATTGTATCGTACTTTAAACTGAGTACAAATTTTTATAGTACGATTGAATCGCACCGAAAACGTGCCATTATCGTACCGTATTTTTAAGAAAAACGGAGAGGAATACGACAAAACGTACCATAAACGTGCTGTAAACTGAGTGGAAAAAAGCATACTTAAATATTATTTATATTTGTAAATTAAAACAAGTACATTATATTTTTGTATGTTATTTTTAATTGATTATTTTAATAATTAATTATAAACAAATTTCATTATGTTATTATTAAATCAAGATGGTTTCCAAAGTTACACTAACTGAGATGATCGGCTGACCACCTGAGTTTCTTAATGTGGGCGTTGTGATCTCATCATTTCCATTGAATGGTGAGCCAGCTCAAGGGTAACCTTGATGTTGGGCACCACCTCGCCATGTGGCTTATCAATGGCTCAATGGTTACGCTTATGTTGTGCGAATTATTGTACGTAATCATCACCTTTTCGGCATCCAAAAAACAGTTCGCAAACCGCAGTTAGGGCTGCTGCAGAAAATCATGGGAGCAGTTAAACAAAATCGTTTGTATTGAAGACATTGATTTCTGATTCCATGATCCATGGCTTTGTTCCACCATTAATAATCAAAAGTGTCCTTTGCTAGTCTGCAATGAAGAAGACAATATATATTAAGAAAACTATTTATGCTCAAAAATTTCCGTTTTAAATTCAGATAATTCCATTTAAAAATCAGAAATTTCCATTTGAAATTCCGAAATTTCCATTTGAAATTCTTAAATTTTCATTTGAAATTCAGTAATCTTCATTTGAAATTGAGAAATTTGCATTTGAAATTCAAAGATTTCCATTTGGAATTCAGAAATTTTCATTTGAAATTCAGAAATTTCCATTTAAATTTCAAATGAAAATTTCTGAATTTCAAAATTAAATTTCTGAATTTCAAATGGAAACTTCTAAATTTCAAATGGAAATTTCTGAATTTCAAATGACAATTTCTGAATTTGTAATGGAAAATTCTGAATTTCAAATGAACATTTCTGAATTTCAAATGAAAATTTCTGAATTTCAAATGGAAAATTCTGAATTGAAAATGGAAATTTCTGAAATTCAAATGGAAATTTTCTGAATTTCAAATGGAAATTTTCTGAATTTCAAATGGAAATTTATGAATATCAAATGGAATTTTCAGATTTTCAAATGGAATTTCTGAATTTCAAATGATGTCTTTTGTATTTCAAATACAATTTCTGAATTTCAATTGATGTTTTTTGAATTCCACATGGAATTTCTGAATTTCAAGTGATGTCTTTTGAATTTCAAATGGAATTTCTGAATTTCCATTGATGTCTTTTGAATTTCAAATGGAATTTCTGAATTTCAATTGATGTCTTTTCTGAATTACATTTGTAAATGGTGTAGTGCATGGTAACCAAAGACTTTATATATACTATGATAGAAACTTTGGGTGCCGGTGTAGTTTTTGGGTGCCATCAAATTTGTCACATTTCGGGTATTGGATAATTGGGTGTAATTGTTTTCCGTGAGAGCGGGAGAACTGAAGTGACGGCACAACAACAAAATATGTCATTGAATTGATCAATGTTTCTAGTAATTTTGCTGCAACTTTAAAGCAAGTTTTATTTTTTATGAAAATATCAGAACTTGTAGAATTATAAGCTCGAATACAACGTCTGAATAAACTGTCAACTTTTGAATCAATTTTCAAATAATTTCAATATCAATCGTGTGATTGCCCAATTTTTGTATGGAAAATTAGGCAAACATTAGGCAATTGATATTTAAATTGTTTTGAAAATTGATTCAAAAGTTGACTGTTTATTCAATCGTGTGATTCGAGCTTTAATCTTCAATTTCTGATATTCTTTGATAAATTTCATTTTCATTTTACCAATTTTATAAGTAAATTCCGTTTATGTTTTTCACAGACCGACATCTACGGATTATTGTTATTTTGTCAGTTTTGCGTTACTTATAAGGTGCAACAAGATCGTAACTTGGTTCTTACCTTGGTTTGTGCGGCTGCACTAAAAACAGCAACAACAAATGAACGAATTGCTTCACTGTTTCTAGTATTTTTGGTAACACATTAAAGAATGGAATATTTTTTATGAAAATATCAGAATTTGTAGAATTTTGGTGTTCAATTTTTGATATTCTCTGAAAAATTATTCATTTAATCCCCACACCCAGAAAAAATCATGGTAAATGGATAGTATTTCAATAGAAAAACAATAATTTATACCATTAAAATTTGTCAATAGGATGCGTCCCATTAGTTCAGTAATATTGAAACTGTTAATACACTGTGTGGTTGTACCATACATTTTATAATGTGATATTTTTTTTACAATAAGAAAAACCTATACAAATTTAATGATACGTATTATTAATTTTATGGTATAGTCGAATTACATTTTCCTAATAATTTATTAAAACAAAAATGTATTTTAGTTAATTTATTGTATATATTATTTTATTTAAATGTCAAAATTGATATTCACTTTTACAACACACACAAAACACTTCTTGCTGCAAAAGGTTATAACACCACGTTTATTATTATAGGAGGAATCCATTAAAACAACAGTATTTATTCTATTTAAAATAATAATATTGAAATATTTAAATTTATGGTACTGAATTTTTCAAATACTATTAAATTAATTAGAAAACTTTTGATTTAAAAAGAAAAAACTATTAATACATGAACCATAAGATCAATGGTCGTACCATAAAGCACTTAATGGTACATTTTCTTCTGAGTGCAGTAGTAAATTTCATGCGTAAGAGGCTATACCTGTACTGATTCTCAAGCAGGTAGAATCCCTTCCCGGCTTCTTTTACACCACTTTTTTTACACCATTTGATTTACTTAATTGTTGTGAATAAATCGAGCGAAAGGAAAAAGTACGCCATTTTCCTTTTTTATGGTAGTCAAATGTCAAAATGCATCAAAAGTTTTGCAGCAACAGTCCAAGAACTCAGGATGTTTGCTATCAGTCAACTGGAAATATCTCAATTTCCATTGCTGTTGTGGCAAACATCTCGTAACTATCTGCATATATGTCATATTTAAAAAATATTCATAGTTTTGCTGCAACTATATTGAAACTTATGGGATGTTTGAATATTTGCTACAAGGCGTAAGGCGTAAACAGATAGTTGCAGCAAGACTTTCATAAACATCTTGTTTTCTTAGTGCATGCAAACTTTGACTTTCAGCAAAAAATATGAAATCTAGTTTTCTTGATCTTTGGAAAATACGTATTTTTCGCATTTACATGATTTTGAATAAAAATTTATGTCATGGTAATAATTTCAACGTTTTGAATAATAAAAAATGATTAAAAAAAACTTAAAATACAATATTTACATCCAAAGTTTTAATTATTTAAAACAAAAAATCTAAAACAATATAATTATTGTGAAACATAACATATACATAATAATTTTGTAAAAATTGATAATCAAAATTAAAATTTAATTTTCAAACAAAATTTTTAAAATAAATTTTTTTAATGATATAAATAAATACACTAAGAAAACAAAGATGATTACCAGAAATATCACAGTCCTAAATATCAAGTTATTTACAAATTCTTTAGATCGTCTTTGAGACAACCATTTCTCAAACATCCGACAAATACGACGAATATTGCTAGCAACCATCTTTCAAATTTATGATTATTTATAGCAACCATCAAATAAACATGTTACACATATGAAGATAGGTGCTGAATATTTGGAAAAGGTACTTCATTATAATTCGCGGAGTAATTTTTATTGAATGGTTTTTAATTATTCTAGAATTAAAATAGTATTCTTTATATACATCGCCATCGTGTTTATAAATCCTTCTAATTGTAGAACGACTTGAGACTTCTTCGCGGATGAACAAAGTTGGCCCGGCACTGCTTCATCAAAGTAAACTGTAAAAAGATATATTTTCCATCACGTGCTGATAATTATCCCAGGAAATTGTAATTTCACTTTTACCATTAAAATGTATTATTTAAACTGACACTTTTTTAAATCATTTGATTTACTTAATTGTTGTGGATAAGTCGAGCGTAAGAAAAAAGAACGTCATTTTCCTTTTTTATAGTAGTCAAATGTCAAATTAACTCAACAGTTTTGTTGCAAATGTCCAATAACTCAGGATGTTTGCTATCAGTCAAATGTAAATATCTCAATTTTCATTGCTGTTATAGCAAACATCTCGTAACTATCTGCATATATGTCATATTTAAAATATATTAATAGTTTTACTGCAACTTTATTGAAAGTTATGGGTAATTGAATATTTGCTACAAGGCGTAAATTTAAACAGATAGTTGCAGCAATACTTTCATAAACATCTTGTTCTCTTAGTGCATGTTGATAATTGCATTACCAGGGAATTTTATTTTCACTTTTACCATTAAAATGTAATATTTGAGTTGACACTTTTTTACACCATTGGATTTACTCAATTGTTGTTGATAAATCGAGCGTAAGGAAAAAGTACGCCATTTTCATTTTTTATACTAGTGAACTGTCAAAATACCTAAAAATTTTGCTGCAAATGTGCAAGAACTCCGGATGTTTGCTATCAGTCAACTGTAAATATCACAATTTACATTGCTGTTGTGGCAAACATATCGTAACTATCTGCATATATGTCATATTTAAAATATATTAATAGTTTTACTGCAACTTTATTGAAAGTTATGGGATGTTTGAATACTCGCTACAGGTCGTAAATTTAAACAGATAGTTGCAGCAAGACTTTCATAAACATCTTGTTTTCTTAGTGTAGTTCTCACTTCACAGCACAATAAGAATCTTAAATGTGGCTAATTAATGAAAACATATTTCACTTCACTATATAACGGTAATAATTTTTTGACCAGTTTATGATTACTATTGTTAACTGGGTAAAATATTTTAATTAATTCTGTCAAATATTTCATGCTGGCAATACTTTTAAAATCCGACCACCTTTGGACTTGTCAAACGTTCTTGGCTCGTTTATCTCATGTAGGTGAATCGCATACTGAAATTAAAATTTAATTATTTTATTGTATTAATTTAAGTATTTCTTTTAGATAATTTTATTAATATGGCACGTGTTTTGGTTGGAGTAAAACGAGTGGTCGATTATGCCGTGAAGGTAAGTTTATAATGACAACGCTATCAACCAAGTGGTACAAATTCTTTATCAATTTTTGCGTAATCACTTAGGTTCGCGTTAAACCAGACAAGACCGGCGTAGTTACTGAGGGAGTGAAACATTCCATGAATCCCTTCGACGAGATTGCCGTCGAAGAAGCTGTCAAATTAAAGGAAAAGAAAATTGCCACCGAAGTGATTGCGGTCTCTGTTGGACCAACACAGTCCCAGGAAACTATTCGTACTGCTCTGGCAATGGGTGCAGATCGAGGCATTCATGTTGAAATCTCAGGCAAAGACTACGATTTGCTTCAGCCAATACATATCTCTAAAATTTTGGCAAAATTGGCATTGGAGGAAAAAGCCGATTTAGTAATTGTAGGAAAGCAAGCAATCGATGATGACAGCAATCAAACAGCCCAGATGACAGCCGCCGTCTTGGATTGGCCTCAGGGAACTTTCTGTTCTAAAATTGAGAAGACCGATGCCGGTCTGACCATAACTCGTGAGATTGACGGCGGCTTAGAGACTATTAAAACCAAGGCCCCAGCTGTGCTTAGCGCAGATCTGCGTTTGAATACTCCGCGATATGCTACCTTGCCGAACATTATGAAAGCTAAGAAGAAGCAATTGAAGAAAACTACTCCAAAGGATTTGGGCGTTGATACAACTCCAAGAATCGAAATTATTTCCGTGGAAGAACCACCTGTACGCCAAGCTGGAGCTCTTGTTCCCGATGTAGATTCTTTGATTGCAAAATTGAAAGAAGGAGGCCATGTTATGTAAAACAAACCCAGTGCCTTTACGTGTACATCAAATATATTTTTAAAGTGCATTTATTCGTCATATTATTGATAAATTCTTTATTATTATTATTAGACAATTTTATATATAGTTAAAAAATGCAAATTGGCGATATATTTTGATTCATTTTACAATAAATTAATTGCATATACAATAAAATTCTGTTTGATAAAAAATGTCAATAATGATTGAATAAAATGGCACTTAACTTGAAACAACTTTGCAATGTTTCAGATTGTCATATAAAAGGCAATAGAAGGTCGGTGACTAAAATTAAAATTTCCTTTTAAAGCGAATGCTGTTCAGATATTTTGTTATGAAAACGAAAAAAAAAATGGGATTAAGTGACAAGATGTCGACGGTAATAGCTTAGTAGCTTTACTTAAAATCGTTTTTAATAGGAATTGTTACTTTTTGCATCTCTAATATGAAATGTTTTATTAAATTTTTAAAATGTTTTTTAGGATTAAAATGACATTCAACTATATAGTATATTACATTCACCATTCATATATGGATCTATGCACAAGTTCATTGAAAAAATGTATTTCTTAACGAATTTAAAAGCAGTAATGAACTATTATGCTATTACGTAAATTTACTTGTAAATTACTTGATTTAAAATTGGATTTTCTTTTGTAAATTTCATATGGTATATGCCATAAATATCCCTTATATAGTTCAAGATTATCATAATTTTTTGTTAAATCAAGCTTTAAGATACATCGTTTTCGGTAATATCTCTTGTTTTTATTTATGTCAGTTTTGAAGTAAAATGCGATACGTGTGCAAGAAACTCATTTTGAAAACTATCCTAAAAATAAAATACGGCGGTTTTAATTTATATAGCTATATATGGTTCTTTTTTCCGTTTAGTTTTACATAATTTTAAAACGTGCACGCTATTTTTTAATTAAATAACCTATTTTAGCTTGCTCAGATTCCTCTTAACCTCTTAGCTTACTCAGTTTCCACCAAATAGTTCAGTTCTTATTGCAACTATTTTCAATATTTCAATTTTCACTTTCATGGTATCATGCACGTTTTCATATATTTTGTCTTTGGTAATTTCATTTTCATATATTTAAAATATATAATTATAGTACCAGGCCTGCAATAAAGCTACATTGTTAGTGGTTATACACTTCTAATTATCTCTTTTATATTTAGTAATAATTTTAAAATACAATTATTTTCATTTGATTTCGAGTAGGAGAAATGTTAAACCAAATCGTTCGATTAATAAGTTTTTGTAAATTCAAAACTATATCGTTTTCAAAGTGTGGATACATTCACGGCCATTTATACCTTTTTAGTTGAAATTTTTTTCCCGCGCACATTGAACGTAGTGTTTAGAATTGTCAAAATGTATAGCGTTGTAAAAGCTGAGGTTGTATGTAAGGTGCTACGACACTTTGTCCAATATCGCCTACATTATACGTAAGGATTACAATATTTTATATAAACCTTAGCTTCGATTTATTCTACTCGGCTCTTAGTAAGTCAGGAGTTATAACAACTTTTAATTATATGGGAGGTATCACGCCCTTTTGTCAATACCGTTCATATTTGGCAAAAAGATGAACATCGACAATATACGTCATTGGGCCAATAGATATTATTTAGAAAAAAGTTTAGTTTTGCCACGCCGATTAAAAAATCTCTTAGTTTGGGCCTACGTCGGTAGATAAACCACTGTTAAAGTTTCATGTTCCTTGGTCTAACTATTGGGGCTGGGTGTTGATCGATCAATCAGTTAATAGGACTTGTTGTTTTATATACATTATATAGATATTAAAGAACAATATTAATTTGTGTATAATATATATTGAAAATGCATAATTCTATGCTTATTGTAAAAAATGTTATAAAACTTAATTCTAGTAATGTTAAAATTTAACATTTAAAACTTTATAAAAAAAATGGAGTATACCTCTGTAGAATAATTTGTATAACTTTACTGCATTTTCTGATTTTTGAGGCATGAAATATAATAGACGGCAATAGTGAACAATTAGTTTACATAATTTATAAAATAAGAGAATTACTAGTTCAATTTTTTTCATACTGTATTGTTCTACTTTAGTTCGGATTAAAATGAATACTTTTGTTAAACTGCTCGTTCTCCGTTAATGGGACGTTTGTCACTAAAGCGCAAAATTCGCGTAAGCATTGTTGTGATACATGGAATTTGCTTTTGTTGATGCATATCGGGCGTGTCTGGTGTACACGATTCAAAGTCAACAGCTACACGCTGACACACAAACGTTAGTAAGGTCAAGATGTCATAGCGTTTTCCATTCTCTTGAAATTCGGAGCACAAGGACTGCATAAACCACGAGCCGCGCGTGGTATTACGCCAAGAATAGAAGCCAGGAATGGTAGAATAGGCGATTAAAAAATCTGCATGCACTGGAATTTTATAGCTCATCGACGACTCGCCGTCTGTCTCCGTCTGTGTGCGCTTCATAGTAATTCCTGGATCTAATCGGTCGCCCTGGCAGGCCTGAATGAAAAAGAGCTTCGGTTTGCCAGCCAAAGTAGGACAATGTTGAGCAGTAAAGTAGTTCCACATCGTGTCAAGTTTATACTGCGTGTCCTTGGAATAGATATAGCCCATTTCTCCGTGCGACAAGATCGCTACAAGAATACAATCATTATCGCTGTGATCTTGGCGCGCAGCCCACTCCACGTTGCGCTGCATGTCCTTAAGCGTACAGTCTTTATAGACAGTCACCTCAAAGTCTAGGTGCTTCAGCACCTTCGACAGATTTTCGCAATCTACATTTGTGCCTGTGCGCGACTTAAGAGTGGGTACATCGAAGTGTTCGTGATTGAATATTAAAGCCATACCACGATTCTTATGACTCATATTATAGTTTGATGCGTGCCGTTCCGTTGGCATTTTGGCAGTGTATTTGTGAAAATTGGAACTACTGAAGCCATTGCTAAATCCTCTGCTATTGCCAAAGCCTACACCAGTGTTAGCGGCACCACCAACCGTTCCAAAAGCATCAGCGACATCGTCTGTGTTTGTGGACTGTTCAACAACAACGCGGCCACCTGCTAAATCCTCAGACGACATTGTAGAAACCTTCAACGATAATATGAATCACTTATTTTTCTCGTCTAATCGCTCAATACATAGATAATTGATAAGTAAAAAATCCCATTTACCTTTCGACAAGATTTTGTTGATTATCAAAGTGAACTAATTTCGTACTTTAATTAATACTCGCGAAAGCAACGCTCGATAGCTTATAACAAAGATAAACAAACTTGTGTTCAAACTATTTTTCTGCACAGATTGATTTAAGAAGAATGCATTTTTTGCATCTGCTTGCTTGTTTTTCAGGCTTGTAAAATATTCCGTATTACGATCAGTGTTCTCATTTTACTCCGATCGGAGTAGATCTACTCCTTTACTTCGGTAGTAGCATTTTCTACTACTTTACTCCGGTAGTAGCATTTTATACTCCTTTCTCATAATTTTTTACTCCCTTTTGATGAAATCTACTTCCTTTGTAAAAACTGCTCACATTTGTTTTAATTTCATAAATACAATTTAATATTATAGATAAATATTATAGATTTTCTATACAAAATCTGTCAAAAAGTCGAATTTATTTTTAAAGTGTATTTAAAGAACGATCAGTGTTCTCATTTTACTCCGATCGGAGTAGATCTACTCCTTTACTTCGGTAGTAGCATTTTCTACTACTTTAATCCGGTAGTAGCATTTTATACTCCTTTCTCATAATTTTTTACTCCCTTTTGATGAAATCTACTTCCTTTGTAAAAACTGCTTACATTTGTTTTAATTTCATAAATACAATTTAATATTATAGATAAATATTATAGATTTTCTATACAAAATCTGTCAAAAAGTCGAATTTATTTTTAAAGTCAGCTCTAAATTATCTATGATAGTTTTTAAATTGTAGAAGTTATAATTAAATACATTGTGTAAACTTTTTTAAATTAAGTTTTGAAAAAATTGGGTGTACCAGATACACCCCAACTCTAGATCAGACCACCCTGTACACATCAGCATTATACACTCTAAGAAATTCGATTTAGGAGTAGTGATTTTGCTACATTTATTACAGTCAATTTACTCATATTTTTTCAAATAAAAACACTAATACGTCCGTAAAAATAAACATCTGACGTGTTTTTCATGAAAAATATGTTATTTTACACAAATGAACTGTTTTTAACTGCATCGCACTTTTAAAATGGTAAATTTACTGATTCTGCAATGTTTTGTATATAAACACATTGAAGTGTGTAAAAATGAGCACACACACATATATGTGTAACAAGATCATTAGCTTACGCGAACGCTCTTGTATGCGCCATTTTAGAAGACTCTACAGAAAAGAAAACTTGCAAATTTTAAATAAAATAAATATGCAAGGGGCGGGTTTGTGAATTTAATTTGTGTGCAATTAAAATGACATCTCCCAAAATGTACATTCATGTTTGCGGACATTCGTTAAACAGTTATGTACTTTTTCATTTTATGTACAGTATTTTTTTCACATTTGCTAAAACCGCCCCGTAGAGATGATATAAAGTCTTCTATTAATATTTAACCTTAAAAAACTACCTGTTCTGTTGGGATTTTTTTAACACACATTATGTGAATAAATACAGGGTTTTGTGTGTATTTATTACACTCATAAAATTGTATTTTGACACTACAGATGTGTACTTGTTTTACATACTTTTATGTGTAAATTTTAATTTTACACATTCGTTGGAATTTACTACATTAATAAGAGGAAACCGGTTTCCTACATTTATTATAGTAACATTTTTTTTAGAGTGTAGAAAAATTCATGAAATCAAGAATGAATAAAAATGTTAAAAAATGTTAATCCATTTTTCAACTCCATTTTCATCAAATTTACCCCGATATTTTATTTTCTACTTTTAGATTTTGCAATATTTTTAATTCTACTCCCTTATACTTATTTCTACTCCTCAAATTTTCCAAATCTACTCCTTTTGAATTGGGGGAAAGTGGGAACACTGATTACGATAGAAGACCCAGTATTTCATTACGACTCATTTCCGATCTGTTTCACATCTGTTACTACGAATTTTCGAACAACCCTGTGCGTATCGAATCAGTTTTCGTACGTGATTAGAATCTGAAACAGGCTTAATGCAACAACTTCCCGACTAGATTTTTAAGGAATTGTGTCAGTTTTGCGAACTAAGTACGAAACAAAGTAACGATTAAAATGACAAGAAACAGAACAGCATGAAAAGGGAATCAGTTAAGCATAGCATGCACACAGAAAAAAAGTGTGTAAATATAACTAAAATGTTAATCAATCCAATTAATTTTTAATTGAAACTCAGCCGATGTAACTTTTAGTAGCATTGAATCCCATATTCGTAATAATGAGAATATGTTAATTGGAGAAACTTTAATTAATTTTTTTGTCATATTGATTATATTTTTTATTGGGTATTTTTCATTAATTAATTAGTAACATCAATTAAAATAGAAATTGGATCAATTAAATATTTTGTTAAATTAAATAAAATATTTGTCGAATGTATAACATAAAATAAATATTAAAGAAGTATTTATACTGTTTGATATGCTTTGTAAAATTCTTTCAACCTAACGAATGTTTTACCGAAGTCAGTTTTCACTTCTTCTACTGGTGGGCCAATTAATTGAGTCAAACATAAAATTTGATATTCGCTTTTTAATGATTCAATATGCAACAAAATGAGCATCATAAGCTGTTTGTTCAAATTCTTGACCTCAAAAATAAATTGAGCCCTTTAATGCTTTAATAACATAACATACACTAAATAATTCTATATCCTGTTTTAAAATCGCAACGTAGAAGAAAATGATGTTAGAAGAAACTGAACGTTTTTTATTTTTTAATCAAAGCACAAAAATTTGTATTTAAAGAAAATGTAAAATTAATAAAAAAACTGCATATTGAAATTATATAACATACCATATCACGATATAGCTGCAACCGTTGCAGATACTGCAATTCGAGTTTACAAATAATATATTATTACTTGCATACGGACGTTTTCTCCTTAAACCCATCACAAAAATGTTGGTGAAATGAAATAAAAATTGTGGTTTACTGCTCGGATTGTAAATTTTATTATATATTATATTAAAAAAACAGTAATATATGAAAAATATTATCAAAAATTATAATGTAAATAAAAAACGTATAAAAATATTGGGAATTTTTTTATATGAAATTAGTAAGAAATTTTTCACATAAATAATTATTTTCATATTAACAAAATATTGATTTACAATGAGCTTTCATTTAATTAAATTTCATCAACTGTATAACAGTTTAGTTATTTTTCTTTTTAATAAAATTTATATTATAAATTCTTAGAAATGAATAATTTCTAAAAGCCTAACCATAGGATGCAATTGTCATACCATAAGACAATTTAAAAAAAACATAAAATGTGCTGTTTGTAATACTTTTTTTAAAATTTAATTTATCCTCTATCATAAATGATTACATTTTAATGATGTCTATAGTTTTAACCATAATATAAAATTAAATGAAAAAATTTCTTAACTATTTCACAAAAGTAATATTTATTTCATATAATTGTCTATTTATTTATACACCCAGAAAAAATACTATATAAATAATGGTTTTTTACTATTAAAAATAGTCAAAAGGATACATTTTTTTTAAAATCGGAAAATACCATTAAGTACTAGAAAATACTATGACATTGCCATTGAGTTTATATGAATTGATTTATTTTTTGTATACTATTAAATCAATAATTGTCCTATTGACCAATTTTAATGGTATTTGAGGGAATATTTTTCTGGGTGTATCATAAAAAAACTGTAATTTCAAAATTTTGTTTGAAAATGAAATTTTAATTTTGATTATCAATTTTTCAAATTTATTATATTATGTTAAGCTTCACAATAATCATAATGTTTTGGATTTTTTGTTTTAAAATCAAAAAAATATAAAAAAAAAAAAAAATTACATGTACTAATGATCAAATGAATCATTTTTCAGAGAATATCAGAAATTGAAGATCAAAATTCTACAAGTTCTGATATTTTCATAAAAAATATTCAATGCTTTAATGTTTTATCAAAAATACTAGAAACATTGAAGCAATTCGTTCATTTGTTGTTGCTGTTATTAGTGCAGCCGTACAAACAAAGAGTGAAAGGTAAGAACAAGTTACGATCTTGTTGCACCTTTCTTTACAAGAAACGTCAAAACTGACAAAACAACAAACTGCGTAGATGTCCGTCTGTGAAAAACAGAATCGGAATTTACATATACAAATGGTAAAATGAATAATTTATCAAAGAATATCAAAAATTGAAGATTAAAATTCTACAAGTTCTGATATTTTCACAAAAAATAAAGCTTGCTTTAATGTTTCAACAAAAATACTAGAAACATTAAAGCAATTCTATGACATATTTTGTTGTTGTGCTGTCACTTCAGTTCTCCCGTTCTCGCGGATAAAAATTACACCCAATTGTCCAATACCCGAAATGTGACAATTTTGATGGCACCCAAAAACTATACTGGCACCCAAAGTTTCTATCTTAGTATATATAAAGTCTTTGCGTACGACGCCCATAACATAGCTTTTGTTCTGTTTATGCTAATATATAAGTGTGCACAAATTTTATTTTGAGTTTGTTGCAAAATCTTATAAAAAAAATTTGGCCAATTTTTCAAAGTTGAAAATGTTTGTGAACAATGTAAGTGAATTTTTGTACAACAAAAAAATTTATTTTGGGAACTCAAAATTTTATTAAATGATATTTAAACATGCCTTGTACTTAAGATCTTCTATATATAAAAAAAGTTTTACTGTTTCTTTTTATATTTTTTAAAAAACCGTTTTAAATGGTATAAAACCGAAACCGTTTATTTCAGTTTTGGATATAGGTTTATTTCTGATTTTCGTATAACTGTTTCGGTTTTTCAAAATGAAACGGTTTTAAAAAGATATCGGTTTCGGTTACGGTTTCAATCCTTGATTTAAACCGATCACGAATTGATTGATATATGATTTTTTTAAACGAATTATTTAAATTTTTAAAATATGCTTGCAGATTTTTACATATAATACGGTTTGGTATGATTTATATTCACAATTTAGCTTCTTCCATGAAAATAAAAAAGCCTTCTTCAGAAAAAGCTTTTTTTCTTTAAAGTATATTTTTAAATAATCAATTACCATTTACTAAAAAGTAAAATAAATCAGACCAACACATAACTTAAAAGTCTACAATACCATTTTATTTAAATAAGTGTACTAGCCAACGTCCGCCTCTGTAAATTACAGCATTAAAATCAAAGATTGTGTAGGTACTCTGAAACGGTCGGTTGTTGTATATGCTATATATGTATATAATATAGCTATATTATATACATATCAATATATCGTATTAATTTTACACTTGGAATCGTACATTTAACACTGTTATGCTGAATTCACCCCGTCAAAGCAAAGACCAATCACAATAGTTTTTTTTTATTAATGCATCCCTGCCATTCGCAAATGACAGATGAAAACTGAAACTAAAAAGTGTTAAATTTATAAAATCAAACCATTGGACGAAGAAAAG
Source organism: Dryomyza anilis (assembly GCA_951804985.1). Lineage (NCBI taxonomy): Eukaryota > Metazoa > Arthropoda > Insecta > Diptera > Dryomyzidae > Dryomyza > Dryomyza anilis. The sequence goes on from OX638132.1 coordinate 51,189,016, forward strand.
TGCAATTAGAAATGTCAATAGAAAGCAGCCCTACTCAAAGTGTAACAAATTAACACAAAAAAAACAAGTAGTTCGGCGAATGCACTGTTCAGTGAAGAATAAGTCTGCACTGAGCGTACTGCACTGAACTAATAAAAAAAAGACGCCTAATATAAAGAAAAAAAATACCCAGCGTACCAAACGATATCGAAACGAATTCGAAACGATGTCGTTTGAACGAACATTGTTATCGTTTTCGACAATCGTTACGATTCGAGAATTATAGCGGTCTCGATAAAAATGGTTCTATCGTTAACGATATCGATATTGTATGAATTCTCGATACCGAAACGAAAGCTAATTCAATTTCGATACTATTTAAATCAATTTGGCTTTAAATTATCTATCATGGAGCTGTGCACCAATCATTCTATAGCATCCACAACAATAAATTGTTTGCCTAGCTTGGGATTAAAAATTAGTCTATTGATTCAGCAAAAAAATATTTTATACTTACTAAATTTTAACTGTTAGACAGTTGCGAAATTTCCCCAAATTTTAAAATGTATTAAATTGTTTTATTGAACAGCTTTTATGACAAATAATTCAATACTGATTCTATAAAAATTTAACGTTGGGAATTCGAAACATAGTCGAAATTATTTTCAATCGAAACTATGTTTATTGGGTATGAACAAAATGACTTAGTGAAAACCAGACATACGATTTTCATAAACAAAAGAATTTTTTAAAACGGATAACAATTTTTGAAACATTTTTCATCAAAAAAATCTAAACTTTACTGATTTTTATCTCCATTACCATTCTCTATACAAAACTTTTTTTATTTTTAAAATCGGTAGAATGTTTCCGAAAATACAGAATTTCACCCAATTTACGAGCGTTTGGGCGCCAACTTCGTTTGTCGATAAATTACTGATTGAAGACCAGCGTTGCGAACATACGTTTATTTAGATTTGATTAGCATTTTCTGTTTGTTTTGTAACATAAGCTGCGTTTTTTTCATAATTTTTTCTTCGGATCAAAGCAAAACGATGCGGCTCAAATGATATTATACGCAAACCTTTCCTAGCGGCAAGATACAAAATGAATCATCAAGGTGTATGTCTTCGCTACCATATGACATCTGCCTTTTAGGGCGAGTTTACACGATAGAGAAAATAGCTAGAGATAGAGCAAAATAGAGCGAAAAATCTCATAGAGTTGTGTAAACACTACATAGAGCTCTACGGTAGATATTTTTCTCTATCTCTAGCTAATTTCTCTACCGTGTATTCGAACCTTTATATTGATAAGTGATGTCAGCATCATTCAGCACTTTAAATGTGTACTGACTAAACACATTTGAAGCGAAATTGTTTAGAGTTTACCTTGAGCTGGATAGCTACACCAAATAGTTTTTTGTTTTGCGTACAAAATATGTTTTGGCTTAAATTAAAATTATGAAAAAAACGCAGCCATAGTTTTAACCAAGTAAACTGCAAAGAAATAGTTTATTTCACTGCAATTAAAATTTTAGGTTTGTATTGTAAAATATTTATGGTAAATATTAACAGATTCTGCTGGACAATATAATAATGCTTACACATACTAATTATGTTATTACCAAAAATACATTCAATTTCGTTTATATTTTAATTACACTTCATTCCTAATACATGTATGGTAATTTCGTATTACTTTTTAATTACATTCAAACATTTTCAAACTAATTTTTTCTTACTTAATTTTTTTTTCTTATTTTTGAACGATGTATTATTTATCGAACCTTTACGTCGCATGTTTGAAAGATGTTTGTCTCAAATATGATCCAGAAAATTGCAAGTAAGTTTATGCTTAGCGCTGTAATATTTTGTAGTAAATATCTTTGTAGTATTCGAATTTAATTCGTTCCCAATTCTAAAAAAAAAATGGTGTCATATTTGCGGGTAATGCTCCTTTTACCCTACATTCGGATTACATTTAAACATTTGAACGACTGCTATTATTTTTGAAACTAAAATTATTTCATTTCCTCTCAAGTTGAATAACCATAGCTCTAGAGCTGGCTATTATCTCAATCGTGAATACAAAACTGGATATTTTTGTCGTAATTTTTTGTAAAAAATGTGACTTTCTTGAATTGAATAACATGATCTGAAATTGATGATAAAATTCGATAGAGCTATGTATAACTGTTTATATTATATAAATTTATTCGTATTCGAAAATAAGACCAGTACCGCTAGAGTTTAATTCAATCCATTCATCAAAACGTTTTGAGACTTTGTCAGAGAAATAATTTTTCCAATCACCAATTTGCCCCTTGCGAATAAATTTACTTCGGTTATTAACAAGAGAGCCGTTCATTTGTTCGAGTTTCTGCCCTGGAAAATCAAACTCTAAATTATTTAAAAGTGGTTCTAAATTAACAGCGGGGTTTCTTTGCATTTTATCAAATTTCAAATGTTCGCATATTCGTTCAAGGTCTTCGTCACCAATATCATAATCGACCTTTAAGAAGGTAGCACACTTTCTCACAATATCTGGCAAATTGCGTTTCATGTCTTCGTATTTTAGAAAAAGAATGTTAGAATCATTGCGCCTTCTCCAGAATGGCATTACGTGCTTCCAGTACGAACCCATTGGCGAACGTTCCTTCAGAAAAAGATCAACAAAATTGTCCAGAGGACCGTGCATGCCATGTACTAGTTTGCAGTAGTGATAGAATGAGATGCAAAGATCTTTCGGATTACGTGCAGTGTAAATAATCTGTAAAAATGAATTTGAAATGTTGAAGAAAAATACACATAAATACCTTACTTTAGGTTTAACCGTGTCAAAATCTTTGGGTAGTAAATGCCACGGCAAGTGAGAGCGTGCAAAACGAGGGCGTGGCATATTTTGTACTACATCCACTGTATTGCCAATGGAGTTTCTAATATTTAACGTGATTTAAATTCTTCAAATGAGAGAGTAGGTATATTTTTTTCAACTTACGAGACCCAGTCTTGATGATCCTCACTGAACAAAGCCGATAGTTCGATTAATGGCGAGCGCACTTGCTGTATTTGCTTGGCTCCTTCATAGTCTAGATTATTTCCTAGCAGCCATACCATTTCCTGACCCCATGTGGAACCTGTGCGCGGATATGAGACCATCCAAACATCATCGCTATTGGTTGGCAAGTCGCGAATAGATTCACCAATATCTGCGAATTTACGTGGTATTACAACATTACCCGGCATCACTTCAATGAAACAATTCTTAATCGGAAACAGAGCATTAAATTGCTCAACGATGTCGTGATTCAATTCTTTGTAGGTGAGATTCATTTAAAAATAACGTTTGGTAAAATTTTCAAATTGAACTTATCACGACCACGAACGAAAGAAAACTGCAACCGTTGGTTGGTGCATTTGCGTTAACAATCATAAGCAGGTTCCACCTGGTGAAAGTAAAAGTTTTTTTACAAGATAGCAATGACTTTTCACAAGTATAAACTAAAACCAGTAAGGAAATAGGATGCGCATATACACTGAAAAATGTCTGTGAACATTTAATAAATAAGATTTTGTTAAACTGATTTTTATTAAAATAATCGATTTTTTTTTCTTACTTAACATTCATATCGACGCCCCTTACGAAAACTATTATATTAAAATTGTCTTACGAAAAAAAGTATGTATCACTTTTAAACGAATACGATTACATTTTTACTTAAACAAGGAATATTATAATGTTCTCAAAAATTTCACAGAAAATTAGTACAACAAACAGTTTTCTGTGGAAAATTATTATGTTTCAAATTTTTAGACGAAAATTGGAGCTTTTTATTAAAATATATTTTTTTCAAAATCATATTGCGTTGCTTTTATGTTTTTATATATGTCATTTGTAAAATTTGTTTGAGAAAATTTAAAATAATTACGCTATAATTATATAAAATATGCATTACCATAAACTATGTCGGTGACTCAGAAGGTTAGTGTCGAACCAGCCGAAACGTCGCTGGTTCAAACACCAGCAAATGCAACATGAAAAAAATAAATAGAAAATGTTTTTCTTCACCGCGCTACCTCTTGGTAGATAAGCTTCGAGAGTAAAAACATCACCCATGAAAAGTTATGATTCGGCGTTAAACTGTAGGTTCCGATTCCAATTTTCGTCGCAAATTTGAATCATTTTTATATTCGTAGATATACAGATATACATGTGCATATTCCCGGAAATATCAAAAACATAATAGAGTTCCTGGCAAAACCATAAAACATATTATTTTTCTGATCAAAAACAATAACATACTTTTATTCTGAACCTGAAAAAATAACATATTTATTTTCGTAAGGGAAAAAATATATAATAGTTTTCGTAAGGGGCGTCGATATGTATGTTGTATATTGTTTTGTATATTGTAAATTTCTACTTACACAATACAAAAAATGTATATGATTTTGAATAAGAATATGGGCACAAAAAAATCGTTAAAGAAGTCAACGATTGTATTGAATATTGAAAAAGTATTAAATACACAGAAAAAAGGTGTAATTTGAAAAAATTCAATACAATTATATTTTAATTCTTTCATCGCCGATATAATGTTTAATTTTATTGCTTATTGAAATTGTGAATTGGAATTTTTTACTATTTTTTTTTTTAAATCTGAAATAAAATTATTACAAAATATTTATAATGTTAATTTATTTATTTTCCTGGGGAGTGCACCAGCTTATGTCGTAGTTTTGTTTGATTAAAAAAAAAAACAGTTGGGAAGGTTAGATCACATGGGAAATTTTAAAGAAGGTGTAATTATGATAGTTAGGATTATCAAAATTATAGTCGGTCTAAGCCGACTATAAATACTCTACACATATGTGTGGTTACCATTCAAAGTGATATATAGATCACCAGGGTATACGAATACTGAAAATAACTACAAACATTCAATCGCTGAAGAATTTCCATTCATTTGATACACATATTTACAAATGGGTAGGTGTACCGAATTTCGATTTTTTTTTTGTGAACCACAAGTCTTTTCGCCGGAAAACATTATTATCATGTATTTGAGCATGATGTCAATATATATTTGACCAAAAAAGTTTACCTAAGCACGTATACATAAAAATTGATCTTTATATGTACATTTTATATGAGGTATTTGAACATAAGTGGTCGGATCATAGGTCACAATGGACCGATCTCGCACATACAGCGTAGGTATATTAGTAATCTAAGTTATAAGTTTCATTTATCTAGCTCTTCAATTTTAAAAGTAGTGGGGATTTCAACAGACAGACGGACAGACAAACAGACAGACAGACAGACAGACAGACAGACAGACAGACAGACGGACAGACAGACATACAGACGGACAGACATACAGACGGACATACAGACGGTCATCGCTAAATCGACTCAGGAGGTCATGCTGATCAAGAATATATATACTTTTCCATACCGGAGATGCTTCCTTCTGGGTGTTACAAAAGGCGTACCAAACTGAATATACCCTTTCACTCTTAGTGTAGGGTATAAAAATTGAGATGTTTACATTCACAATTGAAACGTACAGTTTAAAAATACTTCTAGTTTCGTTAAAAATATAGTGTTTGTGTTGTTTTTTTATAGATACATGATAATCATAAGTTCTTTAATTAAATGTATAAAAATAAAGTCTTTTTAAGAAATGGTCAACAATTTATATTTCGTTCTGGGGTTGCATGCGTAGAATTGAAGTCGACTGCACACAGTGGAACATAGTATTTTAAGTATGATTTAAATATTTATATTATTATTGATTATTGTATACTTTATATAAGAACGATTAATGTATAGTATAATAAATATTGTTAATTAAAAAACCTCAATTAATAATTTGTTTACACTTTTGCAATAGGATTTTATATCCACTTGTCTTGCTTTATGAACGGACATTGGTATTATCAAAAATTATAAATTTTCACAAAATACAGTAGTTTTGGATAATACAGTAGTTTTGGATAATACATTTTTTTCCAAAACCACGAATTATTTTTTTTGTAAGGTTTTGATTTACTTTGTTACACCGTACTCTCACCGCACTCTCACTCTCTTCAGTGTTGCATCATTTCTTAAGTAAAATAGGGCAGAAATGTGAAATAAATAATTATTTTAGTATTTAGTTAAGTTTGTCCCAAAACATTTTAAAAATAATAACAAATAATTAAATTTTTGTTTTTTAATGCTAAAATTATATAAATGTTATGAGAAAAAAATTATAATTATTTAAAATGAAAAAATTTGTATATTTTAATAATTAAAAATAATAAGCAATATAAATGGGTCCGTTAAAAACAATCTCAAATAATTAAACTCTTAAATAGACATTTTAATTTCCCGGAATTTCTAAAAATGATACCCCTCGCCAAGCACTCGATTGCCCGTGCAATCAGCCGCGGGCAGGCGAGTTGGGCATCCCTACCTTAGACAAAATTTTTAGTAGGATCAAAGAAATTCTGACATATTTTCTATTTATTTTAAACAAACAAAAATCGCACTATTTTTAGAAAAAAGTTTTCCTCCTGCACATTTAACGGAGATCAATGGAAAATGTGATAATCTTAACATTATATATTATTTTACAACCGAAGAACCAAATGTAAAAAACGACGATTTCTTTTTCGTATGGTACACAAATGCGGCCCGCTTCATCTTTTGAATTTCCAATGGGGCCCGTGATGCCAAATGAGTTTGACATGCCTGCTAAAGGGAAAATAATTCTAATCGACGTTCGGTTTAACAATGTTTTACACTATTTCATCATTAGATACGAACTTCTGCCCTTGAAGGTTTGTTCATGCCTTCTATCATAAATACCCAATACGTAAAAGAAAGTGGATAGTAGAAAAGCTGACAGAATCTACCAACAGGTAGTTGCAAGACCGACAGACAGAGCCACAGTGGGGAAATTGCGACCAAATATATTAATTACCAAATATGAAATAATGAAGAAAATTGTAACAGGATTTAAGGTTTTGATGTTACGGATGTCTGTTTTGGAATGTGAATACGGATCTTTAAAAAGAGATTTGCGGAAAAGGAAAGAAGAAATAAATAGATGTGAAAAAAAAAATGGTAATAATCCCTAATACAAGAAAAAGTGTATGTTTTGTAGATTTTGTAAACAAAATTTTTTGAATTGAAGTCTCAAGTTCGACTTTGCATCAATTCAAAAATTGATATATGTTGTTGATGCTCGAGTCGTCAACAAAAATTGACTCAATTTGTTCGGTGCTTTTTCAAATTTTGTATTGAAACTGACACAAAAATACAAATTTTAAATTGATACGAAATTGCGTCAACAAGAAGTTTCCCCTCATTTATTGATATTCGACAAAATTGTGTTGATACTTTGCATCAATCGTGTGATTCTAGCTTCAGTACAAAAATTTCGATAACTTACATAAAAAAATCAAAAAAAAAAAATATTTTGTGTACAGGAAGCGAAAAAACGTCTCATAATCGAGAAGTTCAATATTTTATTTGATTTTTTTTTTGGTAAAGTATCCTTTAAATAAATTGACAATAATTATAGTGTCATACAGAATCCATTACATACAGAAGTATTTGAAGAAAAATGAATTCCGTTGTTTTAACTGTCCCAATTTATATCGAAACAATTTTCAATTCTACTATTTATTATATTGATTTATAATTTATAATATTGAGTTTATAGTTCAAATGGTTTCGGTAAGCACAGAATTTAATTAAAAATAAAAACAATTTTTATCGTAACCAACATTTTTTACAATGTAGTTACGATAATAAGTGTTATTCAGCTTTTTTTCAAATTTGGACCGGGAAATTTAAAAAAAAATGATTTTATAGGGATTTCAAAACTTCAATAAAAAAATCCCAAATGTTCCGCACAGAAGGTATCGATTTATTTTTCAAATGCATTCAATACCTATGCTTTGATTTGAACAATTTGTAACCGTTTGAAAAATATTTGTATGTGTTGTGACATCGAATTCAAAATAGTTTTTTTTTTAATTTATGAAATTCAATCGGTAATCGATTGAATGCCGAAACATGGCCCATTGTCTTTTTTGTGCTAATTTATTGTGAGAATTTTAAAATCAAAAATGAACTTTATATCACATACAAAAAGTTGAAAAGTGTTATGTTTTCAATTATGTGATCGATCAATTTAAAAAATATATAGTTTTTTCCAGGTAACATATACTGGATAAACCACTGTGCGACGCATACGACACTGAAGCACATACCGCAACGAAGAATACGGGTTACGAAGAATACCAAGAATGAAGATCGGTAGAATGAACATGAAATGGATGAACCAACGATCGTCGTATGTGGCTCGCAGCAATAATGATTGTGCTGTTGCAGCTTAAGAAGAGTTATAAAGTTTATGGCTGAATCAGAAGAAAGAAAGTATCCGGGAAAGTAAGACGTGCGCAGCACAGACACATTTCTTGCCAAACGATTTCAGAACGGTGGACTTGAAAATATTTTCCCTTTGTTTGTTTTTTGTTGTTTAAGTTTAATACGTTGTGCTGAGTTCTTCTTTGGCTAAATTGTTATAAAAGTTTGTCAAGCGTGAGTTTTCTGCAATTATCTGTAGCGTTTACAATCAACGACAGAAGACTAGGTTTGTTTGAATCATTGTGAAAGTTTCTCGGCGCGTCTAAGACGATGATGATCATAAGGAAAGCGGTACTTTTGCTGACACTGCTTTGTGTGAACATCTCGATCGGTCACACAACGCAGCGGCCGAGTCGCTCTAGCGCAGCGACAGATGATGACTCGAATCCGTTGTTCGATATGGCCTCCATGTTTATACAGGAAGCGCTTAATAATCAGAACGGAAATGGCCGCAATGGTGGAGGTGCGGGCGCTGGTCTTGCAGGGGTTGCCTCGTTGATTGGTACCTTTATGCAGGCAAATAGTGGGTCTGGTCAGGGAAAGGGCGGCGGCTCCGGTGCGATGCAAATACTATCGGGCATCGGCAGTCTGTTGGGCAATAGCGCAGGCAACAGCGGACGCAGCGGTGGTTTCGATCCTTCCATTATAGGCAATGTCATCGAAATGTTTACTAATAACGATGCGGATTCAGAGGACCAGTCTGACGACCATAGCAGTAGCAGAAAGCAAAAGGACAACGCTGATTCTGGAATTGGTTTGGATTCCATCTTGCAAATAGCCTCGGCCTTTATGGGCAGTAACAGCAATGCGCCGCAGGAACATACAGCGCCTCAGCATCATCAGCAAAAGCGTTCGGCGAATGGAGCAGGAAGCACGGGACATCAGCATGATGAACAGGCAGACAGCGGCTTGATGAGCCTGTTGCCATTGGTCATGCAGGCAGTTAGCTCGTTTGCTGGTCCCGAGGGCCAGCACACACAAGAGAAGCACAAGGATCATGCCTGGGTGTTGCCACCTTTCTTGGAGCATTTACATGTGTTGTGGGATCATTTCTCAAACTCTGACCTGGCTGATGCGCTCTATGAAAAATCGGGCATCAATAAAATACTTAAGGTAATAATCAAGCGATATACGATAGTGTATTAGGAAATATGACCGTTAATATCTAATTCTTCTGCAGAGTTTCAAGGGTCGTGATGGCAAAATGGACTACGACAAACTGTTTGAATCATTAAATAATCAGTCCTTCCGCAGGCGCTGGATTAAGTCGGCTACATTGTACTTGGCTGATTGGGCTAGCTACCTGGCTAATCCGGAGGTGTACCTGAAGTAAGTATATTTTTACACAAATAGATATTATTACAGGTAAAGTGTAATGTATGAATATGAAATATAAGACATTTATACATAGGAGTAAAAAGGACAATAGAGATACTAAAAATAACATTGTGAAATCAATAATCGATGCCAAGCTATCTTCAGCCTCCGTTTCTACCTACTTCAGACAGTTTAGGCTGAGGATAGGTTATTGCTCGATCTTGTCGAAAATGGTTATTGTAAAAGACATTCGAAAACGAAATCTACTTTAACAATATACTTTAACAATTATTGTATTTATGTCAACAATGTATTTAATTTATATACCCTGAACCCAACTTGTTTTGATTTAAATCACAAAGATTTAAAAAAGGACATTGGAAATTTTTAAATCACTAAAGATTTAAATTGGTGTTACTTCAAATCGTGAGTGTGAAAAGTGATTTGAGCAAAGTGATTGCAAAATCATTTGCGTTTATGTAGCAAGATTTGACAAATGATTTTTTATTTTTGGGATTGAATCATTTGACTTGAAAACTGATTGCAGTTTTTTAGTAATCCAATCTCATGAACAAATGATTTAAATCACTGAATTAAAACTGAATTGAAAATCTTGTGATTCGAATTACAATATTTCAAGCAATCCAATGAATTGAAAGGTGATTGCAAATTATGATGATTCATTCTGTAAATGATTCTAACAAAGATTTTTCCAAAAGATTTTAACGAAATGAGTGAAATAAACTGAATTTGATTTAAGATTTAAATAACTGAGATTGCAATCATTTGTTCAAAAAGAATAATGATTTTTTTCGCAATCAGTAATTGAATTGGTTTTAATGATTTTTTTTTCAACATTACCAAATCATACACCCAGAAAAAAATACGATATAAATAATAGTTTTTTACTATAAAAAATAGTCAATAGGATAAATTATTATTTTAATCGTAAAATACCATTAAATACTAGAAAATACTATGACATTGCCATTGAGTTTATATGAAAAGATTTATTTTTTGTATACTATTAAATCAATAATTGTCATATTGACCAATTTTAATGGGATTTGAGGGAATTTTTTCTGGGTGGATGCATATATTTTTGGGATGAATCACCAATAGATTGTGTCATTCACAGGTGTGATTTTAACTAAAAAATTTGGTAACAAAACAGCAACAGTAATATTGGCAGTATTCTCATTTTTATTCAATACATTTTATTCAACAAATTAAAATCATTCCAAAATAATTGATGTCTCTATATTATGCAATTTTAATGAGACCAAAAAATCATTAAAATTTCTAAATATATATTTGGTTAATTCAACAATGATGATTTGTTCACAATCAACATTTTTCTTTTTAAAAACTTATTTAATGAGTTTTCACTCAATACAGCAATTAGTCAACTTTCTAACTCTTTACTCAATATTTGTTATTCACATTTTGCGTTCTTTTGGCCAAGAGCCATGACTTCGAATTTTTGTTATTTCTTTTATTATTTATTTATTTGAGTTTCGTAACACACTTTTGTCTGCGAGAACTTAGAACTTATATGTTAACAACAAAATCACGTTGTTGGCCTACACAAAACTCCGCTATATTATTGGTAACATACATTCGTGTGTGTGTGTGTGTGTGTCTGTGTTGGGCGTGTAGAGTTCTGTTACAGTTATAAAACTCAACTTTCTGGTGTCGTGGTACGTGCGCTCATTCAAGCAGGAACCCGTTTTATGCTCATTCTGTAGAGATGATCGGTTTCAAAGTGGGTCAAAGGCATACCGCGTACTAGTGTCCATCCATGTACGGTGTGCAGAGAAGTTTTTCTTTTATTTTGTATTTACCATTTGCGATCGATGGTTGTGTTAATCAGGTTCTATAATTAAATCACACATTTTTTAATATAATTCATGTATGTGTCATATGATCCGACTGAACAAAATACATATTAGCTTACATTTCAGCACGTAAGCATATACGAAAGAATGAAAAATTAGGTTAATCACACATTAACGCATTTAAATTTTTGAATTCTTTTCTTTCTTTTTTGGTCAACTGGCTTTATATTTAAATTTAAATTAGGTCAAAACGAAGTTATTTTCTTTTAGTTGCTTTCTAATTGATTTCGTATATAACATTGATAGAAACCAATATTTATTTTACATTTTTTTAATAATAAAATTGACAATTGCAGATTTTTTTATTCATAATAAATAATAGTAATAATTAGGGCAAACAATTATATGGACAAAAAACAAGGAAAATTGACTTTAAGTCCATAATCAAAAAACTTAAAATATTATCAGAAAACTTAAAATATGAATCAAAAACTTAAAATATGGATATAAAATTTGTTTTATTTTAATTATTCAGTCCTCTCACGAAACTTTTCACCTGAAAAAAAAATGTATTGAAACAAAATTATTTTTCAAATCAAATTTTTACACCTAATCGAATTTGCTACAAATCACAACCTATTGTCTCCTGTAGTGTTATCCAGATATAGTTTCTGCAGTAAGACTGTTCGAGTTTAACGATTGCACTCCAAATATGTTTGAAAATATCAAAATTATAGTGAAAATTTGTCGAAATTAAGATATATGAGTCAGTTTATATCAAAAATATGGTTTAATATGAATTTATTCCAAAATATATGTATTTTTATCTAAAAATTCTTATATCTTCGTTGTAGAACGAAAAGTCACCAAATACATTTTTATGAAAAACTTAAATTTCGAGTTTGTTGATTAATATTATAAAAAAAAGTAATTGATGCATTTTTAAAGTTGAAATATCTATTGATAGATTTACATTTTCTTACCACGTGGTAAACATAATTGAGATCATCGATTAAAAATTGATAAATATATAATGATTTTTGTAAATGACGATTTGATTTCGCAGAAATATTCAAGAAAAAAAACATTCTGCGAAATGGTAAGAACCAATTTGTTATTGACTCGAAAAGATAATTTCCAGTCCAAATATCTATTTATTCTTCAAATCCGCGTTTGAATTTTACTTATTTTATTCAATTATTTAATCAATTCGCGCAAGAATATATATACATATTTAAAAAATGCGCTTATCCCAATTTTTGCCGGAGAAATTGTGATTATATGTTAGCCCGTTAAAAATCATGAAATATAGAACTACGTTATAATTTAAATATTTTGTAATCGCAGTTCTTAATCGAAATGTCTAGGTTATTTGTCGGATTTTCTTCAATTTTATTTTCAGTGTATTTATATATATTTTTTTTTTCGTTTTCGTAATTTCTCTTTTGTTTCAAATTTTACTGTAAGTGATTTTGCTCATTTGGTTTTTATTTTTGTGTTTGTTTTGGTTTTTCTTTCATTTTTATTTATGATTTATACTTTTGTGTTTTTCCCGTTTTTGTGTTGCTTACGTTTTTACTTTTTCTACCTTTTTTGCGTTTTTGTTTCTTTCTGTTTTTGAGATTGACTTTGGGTTTTAGTTTATTATTTTTTTATTTTATATTGTTTTATGTTTTTGATTCCGTTTATGTGTTTTGCTTTTTCTTTTATTTTTATTTATGATTTATACTTTTGTGGTTTTCCCGTTTTTATATTGCTTATTTCTGTTTTTTAGATTTACATTGGATTTTTTATTTTTTTATATTATATTGTTTTGTGTTTTTGATTCTCTTTCTGTGTTTTGCTTTTGTTTTTGTTTTTGCTTTTTGTTTTAGTTTTTGTATACATATGTGTTTTTATTTTAATTTTGTTTTCTGTGTTTTTGGTTTTGTTTTTTTTATTTTTTACTTGTTTTTGTGTTTATGATTTTGTTTTAGTTGGTATTTGCTTTAGTTTTTGTATTTTTTTCTTTTGTTGTTCTGTTTTTGATTTTGCTCTTGTGTCTGCTTTGGTTTGAGTTTATTCTTTTAATTTTTGCTTACTGCTTTTTTTATTTTTGTGTTTTTTACTTACTTTACTTACTTATTTGGCCATTACAACCCATGATGGGTTTCGGCCGCAGCAATCACCTCTCACCAGTTGCTTCTGCATTGCGCTTCTGCATTTTGCACTCCAAGTGTTGTCAGGTTGTCTCGCACTTGGTCGCTCCACCGGAGATTCGGACGCCATCTCCTACGTTGACCACCACTGGGTACAAAATTGAACACCTTTTTTGCTGGAGCGCTTTCATCCATACGCTCGACATGTCCAAGCCAGCGTAGGCACTGGATCTTAATGCGCCTGACTATGTCAATGTCGGCGTAGAGCTCATACAGCTCGTCGTTCCATCCGATTCTGTACTCGTTTTCAACGCATATCGGGCCATAGATTTTCCGATGAATCTTTCTCTCGAACGCTCCTAAAGCTCGCTCCTCGGTGTTGGCAAGCGTCCATTCCTCAGCGCCATAGAGGAGGACTGGCATGATGAGCGACTTATAGAGCGTAATTTTTGTCCGTCGAGAGAGTAACACCTGTTGGCCAGAGTTAGTCTTCGGCTAATCTCCAGGCTGACATTGTTTTCGTTGTAGATGCTGGTTCCTAGGTATACGAAGTCCTTCACAACTTCGAAGTTGTGGTTGTCAATAGTGACGTGTTGTCCAAGACGCCGGGACTCTTTGTTTGTTGACACTAGGTACTTCGTCTTGTCCTCGTTCACCGTAAGACCCAATCGACGCGATTCCCTCTCTAAACTGGAGAATTGTGTAGTGTTTTTTGCTTTTGTATAATTAATTTTGTGTTTTTGTCTTTTAAATATGCAAATTGTTTTTCTGATTTTAATTTTCTGTTTTTGATTTTGTACTCGGTTTGTGTTTTTGCTTTGGTTTTGTTTTTTGCTTTAGTTTTTGTATTTCAATTATTTAGTCCAATAAATCGAGCGTTATTTGATTTGCTTCGGTTTAATCTTACATTTTTAAATAAGATTTATATTTTCACATTAATTGGCTTTAACAATTATATTTATAATTGTCAACTCATTAAAATAATATTTTCTCTTAAAATACGTTTCAACACTTTCTTTTGCATTAAATTATTCCATTAATTTAGTTGTGTACACCCAGAAAAAAATCATGGTAAATTGATAGTATTTCAATAGAAAAACAACAATTTATACCATTAAAATTGGTCAATAGGATGCGTCCCATAAGTTCTGTAATATTGAAACTGTTAATACAATGTGTGGTTGTACCATAATTTTTATAATGTGATATTTTAATTACAAAAAGAAAGACCTATACAAATTTAATGATACGTATTATTAATTCTATAGTATAGTCGAATTACATTTTCCTAATAATTTATTAAAACAAAAATGTATTTTAGTTAATTTATTGTATAATTTATTTTATTTAAATGTCGAAATTGATATTCACTTTTACAACACGCACATAAAAAGACACTTCTTGCTGCAAAAGGTTATAAAACATTTAACGTTTGCTTTGGTTTCCAATAATTGGTTGTAGTACTTGAGCCTGCAGTTATTTTTGAGTCCGTTGCCATAATAGAAGTTCGATGTATTATTTATTTTCTATAATAATTAAAAATATAAATATATAAATATAATTTATTTACATTAAATACATTGAGTCCTTACCAATGTCGTGTTTAATAATGTGGATTTATTCCAAAAAAATACATGCGATCATTTTGAGTAAACACGCAGAATGACGTACAAAACAAACATGTTTGTATTCGTTTTATGTTCTTTTACACCACTTTATTATTATAGGAGGAAACCATTAAAACAACAGTATTTATTCTATTTAAAATAATAATATTGAAATATTTTAATTTATGGTACTGTATTTTCCAAATAATATTGAATTAATTAGAAAACTTTTGATTTAAAAAGAAAAACTATTAATACATGAACCATAAGATCAATGGTCGTACCATAAAGTACTGGTACATTTTCTTCTGAGTGTAGTATTAATAAGAAGCTTTTTACTCATTTATTTTATATTCTTCCATTTTCACAGATATTTCCAAATGGCCCAACTCATGTTCAATGGCTTCCTCAAGTCCCAAGGTTACCCAAAAACGACCATGTTCGATCCGAGTCGCGCCAGTGAAACCATGTCAAATCTGCTGGATCATGTCGCCAAACATCATCTAAATGTAAAAATTGATTCCCGTCAATATGTGAAGCCTGCCGTGGGCTATGCTAAAGAACTTCTGAAACTTGGTCAAGCGCGAGGAGTGCTACAGTTCAACGCAACGGAGTTAAGCGACAAACTGACCGACACACTTAATTTAGAGGTAATGTTCATATAAAGACATATGCTACACAGATAATTTTATTAGGGCTGTGCGATAATCGATTAATCAAATTTATTGATTAATCAAATTTCTGATCAATTGATTAATCAGAACATTGATTAATCTTCTTCGCGAAATATTTAAAAGTACTTTCTTGAATATTTCAAACAGTTCCTTTTATTTTTTAGTTATTTTAAAAATAAATTTTTACTTTATTTAAGTTGACAAAATGTTCAATTGTTGTTGAATAAAATTATTTCATTTTCAATAAATTTTGATTAATTCATTAATCAGGGTTATGATTAATCAGGGTTTCTGATTAATTCATTAATCAATTAATAAGAATTGTAATTAATCAATATTTTGATTAATTGATTAATTGCACAGCCCTAAATTTTATTGTTCATACACATATTTCTTTGCCTTAAGAGTAATCTATTCAAAAATCTATAAACAAAAACTTAATACTTAGAACCGTTCATTAAAAAGAAACAATAAATAAAATATTTTTAAGATTTCTATTGTAATAACATGTTCAGTTTCGCGGACAAAACCTGCGAAACTGAATTTGGTGTTTTTAGTATACACAGAGAAAACAAAGTATTACTTTTTCACTCCTAGTCTTTTTTTTTATTTCAATTAAATACTTCTTATTTATACTTAATTTAAATACTTTTTTTATTCAATTTTAATACGCACGTAATCAAATATTAAATAAATACTTTTTATTGCTTCTTATTACCTTCGTCGTAAAAAGTACACAAACAACTTTATATTAAATACTATTACATATGTAAAACATTCATTCTTTATTAAATTCTAAATTGTATTTCATACGTAATAAAAAGTTTTTAATGAACAGTTTATTACATAAGTAATAAAATGTATTTACTTCCGTTCGTCCGTCTATTATATAGTAAAGTATTGAAATTTTTATAGTTTGGACTATGATCTGGATAACCATAACAAATGTTCTTGTTTACCTCCTACCTACTTATCGTACCAGTTTATCAATAATTGCTTACCAATAAATTTCTTTCTCACACGCTATAAAAGGTTATCGAACCAGTTCTGAAGGTACATCGTGCATACAGATTCATCTCAAAGACACCGCATTGCGATCGCTACGTACTGTGCGAACTAAACTCACCCGATCAGAACGCGTCAGAGCAGTCACGTGCTCTAATTTCTGGCGTCAGTCCGAAGATCGTTAAAGTCGGTAGCATGGGTGCTGCCATCTTTATTAGCACTGAGACCGGAACTCCGTTCTGGACCCTGTTCGGAGTGATAAATGCACCATATAACTGCGAAGTAAGTACAGTTTTATCCACAGATTTCCATATATGGAATCATTTGAGGAATTTGGGATTTAAAATTTCGGAAATGTAACAATTTCAAATTAATTATCAAATTAAAAATCTGGATATAAAATCACATGTACTAACTATACTTTTAAATTATGTATTTTCAGACAAAATATCCAGTAGATTGCACCGGTTTTCATATGGGCGAAGCAAAGGTCACTACTGAATATATTCACAACGAATTGTAAACTATACGGAGGAAACTACTAAGAGTGGGAAATACTTATAATTTAGTTTTAAAATTATAGCATTTAAGTTGATAAATTTAATGTAAATAGTATTATCGAACAAAATAAATTAAAATTTTTACTTAAATAAAATAATTTCAAAATAAAAGCCCTGTTGATTTGAATATTAATAACAAACTTCAAAATTTGTAGCATTAATTTAGCAATACTTGAGGAACGAACCAGTTATTATTCCAAAAATAAAAAGCAAGCGAAATTTCGTTTTAACCGATGAAATTTTACTAATGTAAAATTCTTTATTGTAATAACTTTGATTAATTTAAATATGTACTTTCAAAATCGATTTGTTCACATTCATCTCGAATATACATTTTACTTAACTATATCTATCTCCTTAGATTTGAATATTTAGAAATACAATTAAAAATTATAATTTAATTTTGCGCAAATGTTGAAGCGTAGTTTGTAGTTAGCTATTTCTTCATATTCTTGCAAACCCAATCCATGCCTTCCTATAAACACCAAATACAATGTAAGTCATTGAATTGTATATAATATATATCCGTGTAACTTACTTTGATACCGGTTCCCTCCGCCGCCGAACAAGCTTGTATCTGCCAGGTGCGCTCCTCCAAACGCACTAAACCAACAGCTTCGGCCACTTCGGAAGCGGTCATTGCATCGGTCAGATCTTGTTTGTTGGCAAAAACCAGTAGCGGAACATGTTTTAGACGATTGTCTAGCAGCATATCGAAGAGTTCATTGCCAGTTTCTGCCAACCTGATGCGATCGGTGCAGTCAATTACATAAATCTATTGTTTACGGAGAAATTTATACTTGTTTGTGATTCATTTCATAAATGTCTAAATTGAATTGGAAGTTTACCAAAACATCTGTATTGGCGAAGTAGTTCTTCCAATATGGGCGAATCTTCCATTGGCCACCAATATCCCATACATTTAATTTAAAACCATCCGCTGCCACAGATTTTATGTTGAACCCTGCCGTTGGTGTAACCTATGTATATGAAACAATATTTTAAAAATCATGCAACTTATAAGTTTCTTATGCCTCTATTGAATTCGTTTGAAATGTGTAAAGTATATGTACAGTATACACTCATGTGGCATAAGGCTAAACAAAGCGAAGTTTCATTGCGGTGACGGAATAAAATTGTCTTAAACCCCCTTTTGATGAAAAAAAGGTACTTTAATTAAATTTTAAATTTAAATTACAGTTGTATTTGTTTGCAAATTCATTGCTTACCACAATCGAGAACGTTATATCGGTTGCCCGACCGTGCTAATCATTATTAACACGTCAATTTTTGCACAAATCGCAAATAAAAAAATAATTTTAAAGTAATTATACAAAAAAATATATATATATAAATATTAAGAGAATTCATAACAAACGAGTAGATTTCTATTTTCGTAAAAAAATAAATTTACGCCAAAGTTGACTCGAACGTACTGAGTTATTAATTCGCGTAATCTTGTTTAATTTTTCAAATTTTTCCGCGCACAAAGCTCCAAAAACTTAGATCGTATGACTCAAAATAAAAATTAAATTGTAACGTAGTTTACTTTGCGTGTAATCCTGCGGTATTAAAATTTTATGCTATAAAAGATTGCAAATATAAAAGACAGAAAAAAATCTTCTTTTGTCATGAGGTTGGAATAATGAATAAGTTAGTTGTAAGAACCAATTCCATTCGTTTGTGACTACGAACATAAAAATAGCTTTGATATTTGATAGGTTATGGTATTTATATGGACAGAATAAAGATTAAATACGCCAGCCAACTCTTCGTCCAATAAACTTATTCGGTTCTATCAACTACTAAGTACTAACTACTAAGTCTCAACTATTAAGTCTCAATTATTAAAGTAAAAGGATTGTAGTTTGGACTACAACAAATTTCGAACGTATTTCAGTTGGTATACCAACAACAAGTTTTGTTTTACCCGAATAAACTAACTCTTCTATTCTTCCAAGAGGGTTTTTCTTAGTGCACAGATCAAAATTTCCATGTGACCAAACCATCCTTAGCGGTTAATATTACTTTTACTTACTGTAGTTATATCTTCAGAAGCTAATTGTTTCAATATAGTTGTTTTCCCAGCGTTGTCAAGGCCAAGCAATAGAATACGAGCCTCTTTCTCAGGACTTGGTCGTAGTTTTCGAAGAAGTGACAAAAGTCCCTGAAAAAATAATAATATTGAGTGATAACATGTATCAAGAGTTAATCTATTTATATTGAGATTAATATTGTTCTTAAATAAAGAAAAATAAGGAAAGAAAATAATTTTTTAAAAAATTCGAACGTCCGAATTATGACATAACTGTAAGCTTTAGGAACAAAGTGCATATATACAAAAATAAAGTAAATTCTTTCATCTATGTTCAGAGATATTTCAAAAATATATATTGTTTGTAAAAAGTATTTTTAGAATAAAAATCGTACTGATAATTTCTACACGGAATTTTTTGTCCCGTCCGGAATGTCCCGACCGGAATTTTTATGTGATTTGTTATGAAAAAACTATAAATTTTAGGAACAAAGTTTAAATATACAAAGAATGCACGTTATTTCAACTATTTTTTAAAATATTTTGAAAAAAAAATATTTGTACGCAAAATTTGCTGACTTTTTGAAATATCCATATGAAGCTCGATATTTATTTCCGTTTTTGTCCCGTTCTGAACGCCCATTATTTTATTTATATCTTTTGATCTACCGTATAGAATTCTATAATTTTTTGCAGATGTTTAGTCCTATTTAAACACTACATCAAGTAAATTCATTAATTTTCCTTCGAGATATTAAAGTTTTAAGCGCACCGCTTAAATTTAATTTTTAATTAATTTTCATCAATTATTTATAAGAAAATTTAATGTATACAATATCAAAAAATACATATTTTAAACACTCAATCAGAGAGTATACATTTTTAATAGAGATTTCTTTCGAGTTTGCTGACGTCGCTGCCGAAAAAATTGGTTATGTGGAAATGGAATTTTACAGATTGAAGTTAACAGAGGAAAACAGTGCACAAAACTGGATCTGTCCGCGGATAATTTGCAACCAAACTTACCAAGATATATTGCAATCCAACGCTTTATAAATTTTAATTATTTTTCTGGCCAAAAATGTGACAGAAAACATCAGAATATTGATTTGAAAATGTGTCTGTTGACAACATTTATGTTTCAACTTCCACATAACCAACGTTTGAATTTATTTGACAAAAGTGGCAGCGAAACCACCTGTACGGAAACTCTATATCAAATATATACTCTCTGACTCAATACAAATATTTTGAAATACATAAAATCGCGATTTTCCAATTGGGTTATTTTTGCAGAAGGGTTAAATCAAATTCCTAACTCCATTTACCTAAAAACAAATTAGTGGTTGAAATTTAGTGAGCGTGGCAGATGCGTCTCTCATTTCTCGAATTTGCGAAGCTAAGGCTAAACTGATTCTAAAAATAACGTTTTTCATAATAACGTTTTCGCCCGCATGTCAAGAAATAATTTTTTTTTCACATACTCGATCTCTGCAGTATGGCAACAATGGATGTTGATATTTGAACATCGAACCACCCTGTGTTTGCACTGCTTTGGAATTAATTGCTGAATAGCTTTTGACGTTACAAAAGTAAACAAAGTTTTGTTTACTTTAGAAACGTCAAATACTACAAATTAATTTTTTACTTGCACAAAAGTAATGATAAATATTAAAATATATTAAAATAGTGTTTACCTGCGCGTTCCAACACAGTTTTTGAAACAGCATTTAGCACCAAAGAGTAAAACATGGTGCTGCCAATTAAAAATCTCATCTCATGTTCACATCAACAGTTTAATAAATTAATTCAAGACCAAGTAACAGAAAGTAATGATTTTGTTCCGAATTCAATATATTTTGTTTAGTATGCTGTAGATACGTTTGGAGCATTTATATGGATACATGTTGAGAATCTCTAAGTCATAATTGCTTCTATATTCCGATTCCCATTCTTTCTATGTTTGAATAGAATTCTTAAAATTGACATAGAATTCTTAAAATAGACCTACAAAAAATCTGCATTCTTAGCCAAGAAGGAGACATTTCTACGTATTTATACATATTCCCTACCATGATGAAATCTACCATGATGGTTTCATCATGTTCCCTACATTCTTTTTGTGTTATAAATTTTAATTTAATTCAACCCTTCAAAGCCCACATGGGTAAAAACATACTAAAAGTGTCGGGCTCTTGCTTAATTTAATAAAGATTGTTTTCTTTCAGGACGAAGGCATATAAAATACCCCTGCAGTGAAATCTAAACTAGTAGAATAAATATGTAGTATTCATATTAGTAACCATGTTTCTCGGTAGCTAGTTAAAATGGATGCAGAGAAAAACAGCTTAAAAATTTGTTCGTAGAGGAACGTGTCAAAATTTTCAAAAACAAAATAAATTATGAAATACAAATTATATTTCATTTATCTATTTTGCAGGAAACATCTTTCTTTTTAACTTTATTGCGGGTTCCATCGTGCGATTTGTTTTATTTCTTTCCGCCATGGACTTGTACAATTAAACAAATAATCTATTTGAAAAACCCTTACAACCGTGGCTTGGCTGCTGATAACAAGCCGAGCCAATCGCTCTCTCCTACGCTGTCCACCATCAAGTCTCATTTTACAAGCTTTCTTGACTGGAGCAATTTCATCAATTCGGTCCACATGACCTAGGCAGCGAAAACATAGGTTTTGATTCGCTTGACTATGTCAATTGTCGTCGAATAGCTTACAGCTCTAGTGTTTCAACTGGTAAATAGTTACCAGTTTAGAGAGGGATTAAATAAACTAGTTTATAGACTGACTGTAAAAATTAGTCATAGACTGGTTACAAGAAGCTAGTTTAAAAACTACTTAAATGTAATGCAAGAGGGGACAATTGACACATCGTAGGACATGAGCATTGAAAAAATTACAGTTCATTGTATGAAAATGGGGTCGAATTCGGGCTAGTTGAGTGTCTACGGAGAACTAGACCAATACTAGTATTCAACTAGTTCGTTACACTGCAGGGACTTGAATGTGTTATAGGAAATTTAAATTTGTAATTTTGTTTACTTGTGTTTTGACACATTTAGAAAATATGCTCCAAGAATTCTTGTGAAATCAAGACAACTCTTGAAGACAACTAAACATAACAGAGAACATATTTCACCATTTTCTTTGTATTCATTCGAAAAAAAAAATAATCAGAACAAACGCGTTCATATATTCATTTATTGGTTCCCATGACGATGCGAAAACTAAGCAATGGTTATAAATTTAACACATATTGAAGACTTTATGATTAATTTAAAATATATTGTTGTATTGTCCAAAAAATGCGTTGCTGTACTTACCATATTTTAATGTTACGTTTAATCTTTCAGATATATGTATTTATTCAAACAATTGCGGAAAAGCACAAGAAAACAACATTACTTCGAGAGAGCTACCCTTTAACTACAGAACAGTGAGACCAACACACCAGTAACGTATGCAAACAAATGGTAGCCAAGCAACAGTGTTGTACAAACACGTAGAAATTTAAAATCAATGTTGACCTTTCTGGGATTCAACGGATTTGGACAGTTTAAAAGTGAGCACATGCCAATGATATAAATTAATATTAAACTCGAATTTATTAGGTGAATTGAATAATGTAAGCGACAGAGAGAATGCTGGTTGTTTAGTTTCTGCCAACTGGAGCTACACAGCAGTTGCTATTGGCAGCAAGTTATGTCTTAGGGGTTTTATATTTAACAAACCCAATGGGAGTGTAAAATTGGATACATTTGAACAGATAAAACAACTGGCTGTCTGTGATCGGTACTGCCTAGTACTGTTGGAGTCTGGTAAATTAATGAAGGTATCACCTAAAACAGCCACTTGTTTAGAAGAAGTAAAATTTGCCACTTTCGGCAATGATGACGCAGCCGCTGAACCACCGCTAAAGCGTCTGAATTTGGGAGACTCACGGACAGAAGATGATTTTATAGTAACGCATATCGCTTGTGGCGCAATTATAGCATGTGCTGTAAGCAACAAAAATGCAATTTTTAACATTCCAACCAAAATACACCAACTGGCGGGACATTCGCATGTGATGAAACTGGTATGCGGCTTTGAACACGCTCTTCTTCTGACCTCCAATGGTGATGTTTTCAGCTGGGGCAATGGAACGTGTGTAATGTATTTGGTGTTGTAGTATTATTGTTTTGAATTTTTTCCACTTACAGAAGAGGCCAACTGGGACAGGAGACGATGAGCGCCAGACAAAGTCCATGCTTAGTAGATGCATTAGCAGGAATTAAGGTATGATACAAAATGAAAGAATTATAAAATTTCGGCAATCGCGATTTTTAAAACCATTGGTTTAAGTTCGGGTTTCGATCGAATTCTGATCAAAGTTCATATAAAATTTTAATCAAACGTTGTTGAATTCGTATATTGAATTCATTTCAATAATAAATATTTGTACTGAGACAGAGTTTGTATAATAGAGAATAGCTTTAGAATTGAATTGAGCAAAAGAAATTTTATTTCAAAAATAAAACTAGTAAGGAAGGAGGTTAGGTCACATGGGAAAGTAGAGAATTTTTTTTTGGGGAACCAAAATATATATTTATATATATATATATATATATATATATATATATATATATATATATATATATATATATATATATATTTATATATATATATATATATATATATAATAATATAATAGTTTGGCGCTACAGTCCTGTATAGAACTTCGGCCGAGCTCTCTCACCATTTTCAGTTGTGCGTGTTATATTTGTACTCAAAGTGGTGGGACCTACAGTTTATTGCCGAATCCGAACGGCGGGTGAGAGCTTTTCATAGGCAATAGCTTTACTCTCGTAGGTTTGCCATTTACTGCCGAGAGGTAGCGCGGTATAGAAAAATGTTTCTATGAAAAGATGTTGTTAGCCCTGTCCAGGCTTGAACCGGGGACCTTTCGGCTCGCAGTCCAACGCACTAACCACTGAGCTACCGCGGCTATATATATATATTTATATATATATATTTCCAATCGGATATTCATCCTTTTGGGTATTGCAAATTAAATATACCATTTAACTCCTAGTTGCAGGACTTCCCTATTCGTTTCTCAAAGAACGGCTCTCAGAAGGTCTCACAAAATAGTTCAGCGCTTCGCCTTTGTATTTGAAAAAATATTAGAAATAGTCACTAAATCCATTGGCGCTGATTCTCTAGAAGGTGTGCTGGAAGTACATTCGGTTCAGTGGTGGCAGAATGTGTATTGAGCATGCTAAGAAGTTGTTATATCAGGACTTGTACGGGCAAATTTTTTGAATGCATTTTCTTATGCGTCTCCGATACGTCTCCAAGTGCGTCATTTGATTTTTTGGACACACATCCAGATGCGCCATTGGAATTTTATAGGGTGTATCTGTTACAACGGAACAGATTCACATCCAGTGACGTCTTTGAAGCCAGGAACTTATTGTAATTTTTTTTTTGATTTATTTGCATCATTGGAAGTTTTATTGTTGAAAAAATTGGTTCCATTGGGATTTTGCCAGAACCCAACTGCGTCATTTGACATTTTATTTTTGTAAGTGGTTCCATTGGAATTTGGCAAGAACCCAATGCGTCATTGGATATTTATTTAGAAAAATTGAATACATTGTGGTTGGCACAGAACCCAAATGCAAAATATGTCCAATGACGCAGTAGGGTTGTTGCCAAATCCCCATGGAACTAATTAAAAAATGTCAAATAAATTGGGCTATAGTCAAATCACAAAGAAATTTCTTCAAAAAATGGGTTCTTAATTCGATTGAATCCGGCACATGGCCCGTTATTCCGAACAAAACTAAAAAATTATTGTTGTAAACTGTAACACAATTAAACTAAAAGAGCTTTAGTAAATATTGCAGTTTACGCTCAAATAGCGAATTTGCCTGGAATTGAGTTACTTGCAAAAATGTTTCAAAAATATATTACAAATTATGGGATATATACTTTAAAATAATTAGAGTAAAACTAATTCTATTTCAAAAATAAATTATTGATAGTATTGGAAATCAAATATTGCATTTTGAGAAGAAAAATAACTAAAAACGTGTATTAAACCAACGCTAATTTAAAATGTTAAATGTCAAATACGATTCCGTAAACAATCAACTTTTGTACAACGACAAGATATAATTATTTTAAATATGGGCTTTACTAGTTTTGATCCGCAATAATGGAATTTTTGACCAATTTTGATGCACAATTTTATGTTTTTAATGTATATCAATTAGGGCTGTGCGATTAATCAATTATTTAAAATCTTGATTAATCAGAATTCTGATTTATGATTATTCAATTAATCAGCAACCCTGATCAATCAAAACTCTGAATTATCAGAATTTTGATTAACTGAAAATGAAGCAATATTATTCAATAATATTTGAAAATTTTATTAACTTATAAAAGTTTATTTTAAGTTTTATTTTTAAAGTAATTAGTATGGTTAAAGTATATACAGGTTATACATATCGGTGTTCTTCTTGAGCCCATAGACAGCTTGAAAATTACTAAAGTGTTGTAATTTATTTATTTTACAATTTTGAGTTTCTATCTTTTTATGAATTTGTAAACAAAGCATTGATGTTTTGTTTTAAATTTTTCGTAAACAAATGTTGAGTCTTTCAAACAGTTTTCAAAAAAAAGTAAATGGCGACTGAAAGATGACTTAATCTGTATATACTTCAACCATGGTAATTAGAAAAGAATAGGAAATGTTTTAAATGTTCAAGAACCATTTAGTATAGTATTTTTAAATATTTGCGTTGCAAGAGTTTATTAATTAGAAATTCCGAATAATCAAAATGCTGATTAATCACAATTTTGATTAATGATAATCCAGATTAATTGATTAATCAATGTTCTGATTAATCGAAAATCTTGATTAATCAATTAATCACAAATTGACATTTTCGATTCCCAGCGCCTCAATTAGAATTGAAATAAAGTAAATAACATTAAAATGAATTGAAACATTTATGTTAAGTAATTAATTAATCGAATCACACGATTTTACATTCAATTTCTATTTAGTAATTTCAGTCTTCTGTTAATTTATAGACTTGGGATTAAATCACGAAAAATCTTGCAATCCCTTTTCAATTCAATATATTCAACTCCAAAAACATACAATCAAATTTCGAATCAACTGATTTTTACATAAACAACTCAATCTAATTATTTGGCCACATAAATGACTCATGGTCATGTTTTTGTGATCATTTTGTTCAATTTTGTTGAATATTTGATCTTTCCAGTAGTAATATTCAGGCGTAAGAAGCTTTGCAGCACTGATTCTTAAGAAGTTAGAAAACCTTCCCGACTAAATGATTTCCTTTCATCTATTTTTATATGAAATGATAATTCGATTCTCAAAGAACAGCTCTGAGCATCTTAGAAAATAGTTTGACGGTGATGTCAGCGTTTCGCTTTTGTATTTTAAAAATATTAGAAATAGCCAAATCGATTAGCGCTTATTCTCCAGAAAGTACACTATTTTCAGTGATGGCAAAATGTGTATTAGGTATGCTAAGAAGTTGTTATAGCTGGACCTGGATAATTTTACTACTTAAAAAGTACGCCATTTTCCTTTTTTATGGTGATCAAATGTCAAAACCTCAAAATTTGCTGCAAATGTCCAAGAACTCAGGATGTTTGCTATCAGTCAACTGTAAATATCTCAATTTTCATTTCACCTCGTAACTATCTGCATATATGTAATATTTAAAATCTATATGTATAAAAATGAAATGTCCTGTCTGTGCCAGAGCATTACGAGAGAACGAATAGACGGATTTGCCTTATTCCTTTTGTATTTTGTTCGTGTCAATGCAAGAGTGGTTTTGGAGAAAAGTCGGAAAAACACAAAGGAAAAGCCGGAAAATCGAACATATCAAATTTGACCCAAGGACTATGAAATTTGGGCAGGGTGTTTATCTCTTGCCGTATGTGTACACTACGAAGGGATTTTTTTAAATTCGCATCCTAAGGTACACAAATGGGCGTGGCAAAATTGAAATTTTAATTAAAAATATCGGTGTAATTAAGACAAGCACAGTCATGAAATTTGGCTCAGTGACGTATATTGTAGTTCTTTATCTTTTTTACAAATGTGGGCGGAATTTTACAAAAGGTCGTGTCCCTTTCCACATGACTAAAACTATAAAAATGTTGTAACTCCTGACTTACTAAGATTAGAGTTATATCAATAGAAACTAAGGTTTATATTACAAACTCCAATCGTCACGTAGAAAGTGAGTGGGATTGGATTAAAGGGCGTGGCACCTCCCATATAGCCCAAACTTTAAAATTGCTATAACTTCTGACATACTAAGAGTTGAGTTATAATAATGAACACAAATGTTCATATATAAAACTCCAATCGTCACGTAGAATATGGGCGGATTCCACAGCGGGGCGTGGCATCTCTCATATAACCTAAGATCTCTCATATAACCTACTAAGAGCAGAGTTATAAAAATCGAAACAAAAGATTATATCAAACATTGTAATAGTCACTTAGAATGTGGACGGAATGGGACAATGGGGCGAGGCACCTACCATATAACTAAAATTTTAAAAATGCTAACTCCTGACTTACTAAGAGCAGAATTGTACAAATCGAAACGAAGGATCATTTTAAAATGTTTAATAGTAAAGTAGAATGTAAGCGGGATTGGAAAAATGGGCATGGCACTACATTCAATGTGGGCGGGAAAAATAGTGACTAGGCTTGCACTAAAAAGGTAAAAAGGGGCGTAAATGTATCCACACTTTATAAACGATATAGTTTTGCAATTGCAAAAACTTAGCACGGGCGTAGCTGTGCACGGGTCCAGCTAGTATATTAATAGTTTTGCTGCAACTTTATTGAAACTTATCGGATGTTTGAATATTTGCTACAAGGCGTAAATTTTAAAGTATAGTTGCAGCATGACTTTAATAAACATCTTGTTTTCTTAGTGCACTACAAGTTTGAAAATATATATTTATAATGATCAAATGTAAAAATTGGTGATCACTATTTTTAATTGTTGTTATTAAAATTGTAGCCAAATTAATTTTTTACGGTATTTGATGGAAATATAAAAATAGTACAAACAAAATTATTAGTGCGCAATTTAGAAAAAAAGGGCGCGAAAAATATTTCGCCGAATCACCCCCTAGCCATACATCTAGATTCGTGTACTATGTTTTGGATATGTATAGACGGGTTAGGTCAACTTTAAAATTTCCCATGTGACTTATATTTCCGTACTGGTTATATTGGTTTTTTTCCGTACATATTTATTAATTTGTTATTTCGAATTGATATTATTTTTGTCTTTTACATTAGATAACAAATATTGCTGCCGGTGGTTGGCATAGTGCAGCAACTTCTGCTTTTGGCGATTTGTACATGTGGGGATTCAATACGAATGGGCAACTTGCTTTGCGTGTTTTTAGAGATGAACATGGTATAAAAAATCCCTCCGTATATCCGCTGCCACAATTAATAGACCTGCCAAACTGTTGTTCATCGGAATCGATCAAGGAAGAAGTTGGAAGTTGCGAAGTGGTTAATATTTTCACTGGTACGCGACATACAATTTTAAAAATGTCATGCGGAGCTATTTATGGATGTGGGGGGAATGCTCATGGACAGCTTGGAAAACAGAGTACAAAATCATTCGAAGATGAATTTTGTAGAATTATTTTAAAGGATAATAAAACCGTTGTTATGTGTGGAGCTTGGTCTACAATTTGTAAATAATATATTACTAATTAAATATAATCAATAGTAAAATATATCGTTATTATTAAAAACAATTTATTTTTTTTATTTCATATTCACCAGGTTAGTTCGGATGTTCAGAATGTTTTAATTTTACAATATTTATTCAGTTTATTCAGAGATTAGAAGTTTGTAGGTATTTGTAGGGTTCGTAAACGCTTTCCACATAAACCACCCTTTCCATAAAAATTAAATTTTGATGTCTGAGCGCTTCAGGCGAAAAATTTATCCAAACAAATATATTCCAGGTTCAAACCGGTGCGAACAAAAAAATTTATATAATTTATATTTGGAGTTTAATAAAATAAATTCATAGAGAATTTATAATCAACATTAATATTAAAGTCTACTTTTTTGACAATTTACAGAAAAAAAAGCAAATAATCTGATTATACTCTAAGAAAACAAGATAGTTATGTAAGTCTTGCTGGAACTATCAGTTTAAATTGACGCCTTTTAGGAAATATTCCTACATCCCATAAGTTTATGTAAACTTGAGGCAAAACTCTTTGGCCCGTAACTATAGTCAACATTGAACTTAAGCTTAAATTTAATTACGTCATTTTTGAAAGTTTTTGTATGAAAATAAATGTCAATAATATTAAAATAAACTCCAGTTTAAAATTGTCTATAGTTACACGCCGTACTATTTTTGTACCCTACACTAAGAGTGAAAGGGTCTATTCAGTTTGGTACGCCGATTGTAACATCCAGAAGGAAGCATATCTGGTATGGAAAAGTATACACCCAGAAAAAATTCTATTTAAATAATAGTTTTTTACCATTAAAAATAGTCAATAGATAAATTATTATTTTAATTATTATTTAATGAAATGATTTATTTTTTGTATACTATTAAATCAATAACTGTCCTATTGATCAATTTTAATGGGATTTGAGGGCGTTTTTTTCTGGGTGTATATATTCTTTATCAGCATTCTTTGTCAATACCAACAAGATAATGTACATTTCAAATTTAAACGAAACGTAATCAAATATTTTTAAAATATATATACGAATATAGATTTTTTTGTATTGAACATATTATTACGTTAACAAAAATTGAAGCGTCGTGTGCAATAAGGGCGTTATGTGAAAAAGTAAGTTTTTAGATATTTGCGTTTAAAGTTTTTGAATGTCCGTAATTTTCCGTTAAAATCTGAACTTTTAGCTTTATTATGCATTTTTCAAATTTATTTTAGAACTTCTATTAATACTTATGTAAAATAATTCATTAAAATAAATGATTTATACGCCTTTATTGCATAAAATGCACTAAGAAAACAAAGATGATTACCAGAAATATCACTGCCCTAAATATCAAGTTATTTACAAATTATTTAGATCGTCTTTGAGACAACCATTTCTCAAACATCCGACAAATACGATAAATATTTCTGGCAAATAGTTTTCAAATTTACGATTATTTATAGCAACCATCAATTAAACACCTTACAAATAGGAAGATAATTGATGAATATTTGGAAAAGGTACTCCATTAGAATTCGCGGAGTAATTTTTATTGAATTGAAATAAAAGAAATCAAATGTATTTTTATTTATTCTAGACTTAAAACAGTATCCTGGTTATACATCGCCATCGTCTTTATACATCCTTCGAAGGTAAAATTGTACAACGACTTGAGACTAACGACCAAGTCCGACCGGCGATGCTGTCATCAAAGTGAATTCTGAAAAGAAATATTTTCCATCACGTGCTGATAATTTCAATCCCAGGACATTTTATTTTCACTTTTACCATTAAAATGTAATATTTGAGTTGACTCTTTTTTCACCAATGGATTTTCTTAATTGTTGTGGATAAATCGAGCGTAAGGAAAAAGTACGCCATTTTCCTTTTTTTAGGAGTCAAATGTCAAAATACCACAAAAGTTTTGCTGCAAATGTTCAAGAACTCAGGATGTTTGCTATCAGTCAACCGTAAATTTCTCAATTTTCGTTGCTGTTGTGGCAAACATCTCGTAACTATCTGCATATATGTCATATTTACAAAATATTAATAGTTTTGAATATTTGCTACAAGACGTAAATTTAAACAGATAGTTGCAGCAATACTTTCATAAACATCTTTTTTTCATAGTGCGAGTATTAAAATTTGGGCGTATTGAGTTTTAGAGATATGACATTACATAAATGAAAATAAAAATAAATATTATTGTGCATAGTCTAGATATACTTATTGATATGAATGGATATAGATTTAATTTATTAAATTTCACTAGGGTGTATCATTTTTTAATCGTTCTCCATGTTCTCATAAATTATTAATAAAATAACATATTTTTAAACTTTCTGGAACAAACTTTATTTTCCGATTTTCGGCGAGCTAGACTAAGCTTCTGTCCCATAGTGCACTGCTGAGATCATTCGGTGTGAATATTGCAAAAAGGGCGTTATGATGCCTAACGCCCTTATTGCACCCAACGCTTCAATTATAAATGGTTTTCATAGAATTTTTAGTAAACAAGCTTATTATACGGAATTTTAATATATACACGTTCTATAGTAATTTAACTCGCAAAATGTTAAATAACGACGGAATTTAAAGGGTATAACATCAACATTTTTATACCCTACACCTATGAGGTACAGGGTATATTAACTTTGTGCATATATTGAACGGCCCTTAGGAGGCGTGTCCGGTATGGAAAAGTATATATATTCTTGATCAGCATCACAACACGAGTCCGTTTAGCCATGTCCGTCTGTCTGTCCGTCTTGCTGTCTTGCTGTCCGAATACAGAATAACTTGAGAAATACTGATCAGAATGCGATGAAATTTCGTCTCAATATATTTTAGCCAAAAGTAGGAACTGAGTTTGAAAATGAGCCAAATCGGTTAACGGACACGCCCACCTCCCATACCAGTCACTTTTATATAACTCTTTAGGAACTAATAACTCGAAAAGTATTGAAGATATAGTTATAATATTTAAAACATATTGTTATAATTCACCTAAAAATTTGTGGTCCAAAAATGGGCGTGATCCGCCCACATTTTTCCCGGATTTTCATAGTGGAAATTTGATCCGTTAATTATAAAAATCAAATCTATGAAATATTAGCCTTACAAAATTTTAAATATAGGCGTGGTCCGCCCAATTATATTTTTCTAATTTTTTTTTTTAGTTTTTTATACTTTTATATCAATTTTTCAATTTATGGGGATATAAGACGTACATTTCTGATATGTGAATAATAATCTGAGGGTGGGGAGTTTCAGCATAATTAAAAACTTTAAAATTAAGGTATGCAATTAAATAACCCCCATTAATATCCCCACCAAAGGTGTAGGGTATTCCATAGTCGGGCCCGACCGACTATAAAAATCCGCCATATGTGACCGAACTTACCCATGTGACCTAACTTTCCCAACTCGTTTTTTATTATAAAATATGAAATATTTTTCGACATAGAACTTGAGTGCAAAGTTTCAACGAAATCAAAAATAGTAAATCTCAACAGTGCCCGGTTTGACGTGGAATGGCCGATATACAGATAGTTACATGATCTTTTCCATTGTGAAACAATTAGATAAATCCAATAATGTAAAAAGGTGTCAACACAAATATTACATTTTAATGGTAAAAAAAAAAATAAAATTTGCTGAGATTGAAATTTTCAACACAAAACAAAAATGATTTCTTTTCAGACAGCATCGCCAGACGGACTTGGTTCATCCGCGAAAAAGTTTAAAGTCGTTGTACAATTTTATCTTCGACTCATTTATAAAGACGAAGGAGATGTATAACAAGAATACCTCTTTAATTACACTACACAACAGCCATTCTGCGCAGCAGTCAAGGTTATTTTTGTATTATGTAAAATGACGCCCTGATTCCGAAAATATGGTTTAAAAATGTTTCTTTGGATAGGTTTACAAAATATGGGCCAATAACTTTAGGAGAACTTGAAAAAAGCATTTTTTTTCAACAAAAATTTAAGAAAAAATTCATTTAAAAAATTCATTTAAAAAATTGAAAAAAATTGAGAAAGTAACATAGTACACAAATTTTTATTTTCCAAAATCAGCTCACACTCTTTCGAAGAAATTGAGCTATCAATGTCTAAAATATATGGGTAACATTTGAGGATAAAAAAAATTATGTGAAAGCAATATAATTGAGTGCTATACAACTAGGCATAAAAAAAAATGTGAGCGGATCATGATAGATGATTGCTTGTAATTATTTTAACATTTTTAACTTTATCTTTAATACTTAACGAGATATGTGATCCTGAAAAGTAAAACTATATCTCGTAGTGGATGTACACCCAGAAAAAAATCATGGTAAATTGATAGTATTTCAATAGAAAAACAATAATTTATACCATTAAAATTGGTCAATAGGATACGTCCCATTAGTTCAGTAATATTGAAACTGTTAATACAATGTGTGGTTGTACCATAAATTGTATAATGTGATATTTTAATTACAATAAGAAAGATCTATTCAAATTTAATGATACGTATTATTAATTTTATGGTAAAGTAGAATTACATTTTCCTAATAATTTATTAAAACAAAAATGTATTTTAGTTAATTTTTTGTATAATCTATTTTATTTAAATGTCGAAATTGATATTCACTTTTACAACACACACATAAAATGACACTTCTTGCTGCAAAAGATTATAAAACATGTAATGTTTGCTTTGGTTTCCAATAATTGATTGTAGCTACTTTTAAGTTCGTTGCCATAATAGTTCGAAGGAAATTTTTATTTTCTGTAATAAATAATAATATAAGTATAATTTATTTACATTAAATACATTGAGTCCTTACCAATGTCGCGTTTAATAATGTGGATTAAAAAAATGCATGCGCCCATTTAGAGCAAACACAAACACGCAGAATGACGTACAAAACGAACATGTTTGTATTCGTTTTTATGTTTTTTATACCACGTTTATTATTATAGGAGGAAACCATTAAAACAACAGTATTTATTCTATTTAAAATAATAAAATTGAAATATTTAAATTTATGGTAGTGAATTTTTCAAATACTATTGAAATAATTAGAAAACTTTTGATTTAAAAAGAAAAAACTATTAATACATGAACCATTAAGGTTAATGGTCGTACCATAAAGTACTTAATGGTACATTTTCTTCTGAGTGTAGTAGATTACGTTGACTAATACGACTTTGAATTACTATTCTACTAAAATATATTGAAAATAAATTTCACATCTATCTATATTAATAAAACAAAACGTTTTTTTTTCTTTTGCACTTTATTTTTGTTCACGTGTAAACATTATTATATTGTCCAGAGGAATCTGTCAAATTTATCATAAATATGATACAATACCAACATAAAATGTTGATTGCATTTGAAAAAACTGTTTCTTGGCAATTTACTTGGTTAAAACTTTGTTTCGAAACACACAAAATGCTAATCAAATCTAAATACAACGTATGTTCGCAACGCTCGTCTTAATTCGATAATTTATCGACTGACGAAGTTGGCAACGTTGTGCAGCATTTCCTACCTACGCCATATTTTGCCATCGTTTGGACATATTGATGTTTAAAAACAAACAAAAAATTATTTAGATCATCTTTGAGACAACCATCTCTCAAACATCCGTCAAATACGATAAATATTGCTTTAAAATTTACGATTATGTATAGCAACCATCAATTAAACATCTTACAAATAGGAAGATAGTTGAGGAATATTTGGAAAAGGTACTCCATTAGAATTCGGGGAGTAATTTTTATTGAATTGAAAGAAAATGAATCAAATGTATTTTTATTCATTCTATAATTAAAACACTATCCTGGTTATACATCGCCATCGTCCTTATAAATCCTTTGAAGGTAAAAATGTACAACGACTTGAGACTTCTTCGCAGAAGAAGCAAGTCCGACCGGCGATGCTGTCATCAAAGTAAACTCTGAAATGAAATATTTTCCATCACGTTTTGATAATTTCCATCCCAGGAAATTTTCACTTTTTCCGTTAAAATGTAATCTTTGAGTTGCACTTCTTTACACCATTGGGATTTACTCAATTGTTGTGGATAAATCGAGCGTAATGTAAATGTACGCCATTTTATTTTTTTATAGTAGACAAATGTCAAAATACCTCAAAAGTTTTACTGCAAATGTCCAAGAACACAGGATGTTTGCTATCAGTCAACTGTAAATATCTCAATTTTCATTGCTGTTGTGGCAAACATCTCGTAACTATCTGCATATGTGTCATATTTAAAAAATATTAATAGTTTTGCTGCAACTTTATTGAAACTTATAGGATGTTTGAATATTTGCTACAATGCGTAAATTTAAATAGATAGTTGCAGCAAGACTTTCATAAACATTTGGTTTTCTTAGTGTATACGAAGTTGGCACTCGATGAGCAGAAATTTTTACCTACGTGTCTTTTGAGGTCGTTTGAGTCATTTAAAACATACTGATGTTTGAAAAAAAATGTATTCAAATGTAAATAAAGGTATTTTGCAGCACTCTTCTTGTATACAATGTTATCACTCGGTGATTTGCTGCGTACGTGTCTTTTGTTGTTCGTTGAGAAAACGTCTTCGTATCGGTAATAATTTTGTGATTTGTAAATTAAATAAATATACAAATTGTGTTACAAAAAGTACATAGTAACAGAGTATAATGTAGTGCATAAAAATCTGTGTTTCGATTTTCAAACAGAATTTGGCATGTTTTTTACAAAAGCCTCCGTGAATTTCTTGCCTACGCTATGTGCTGTACTGAGTTCAACTGTAACTGTACCAAATATAAAGAGAGTCTGGATCGACTGGTTTAGCGTCTGCTGGTGCAATTGTGAATTCATTGATGCTGTCACTTGTACTTGCAGTTTTAAACGAATTATAAATTTATGCATTTAAAAATTTGTATATGAATTCTATTATTATAAATTCCCACTGTGCATGTTTAAAGATTTTTTAATAAAAATTAATAAAAAAACAACATTATATTTTTATTTTATTTTCAGGATTTCTTTCCAAAAATATTTAAATATGTTTCTATGCAAACATACTACTTTTTGAACTGAAACAACTGATATGTTTCACTGGAAACATATTTATATTCAGGTCGTTCATAATCATGTTTTTATTAGAACATATTTATGTTTCGGTTCAAATATTTATTTTATTTGGATGTAGTAATTATTATGTTTCCATTAGAACATACTCCATTTGAGTCCGTTTAGCCATGATCGTCTGTCTTGCTGTCTGACCGGATACAAGGTAACTTGAAAAATAATAGTCAGAATGTAATGAAATTTGGTTTCATTACGTTTTAGCAAAAAAATGGTTCGAAGTTTGGATTTGTGCAAAATCGGTCAACGGACACGCCCATCTCCCATACAACTCAATTATATATTACTAAGTATTACATATATATTTATAAAATTTAAAACATATTGTTAGAATTTGCCTAAAAATACATGTTCTAAAAATGGACGTGATCCTCCCACATTTGAATTTTTTCATTGTTTACCGATTTTTAGTAGTGGACATTTTTGAAATTATTAAAAATTATCCCACCAAATTATACCACTAATAAATCAACCAAGAGTGTAGCTTATTCCATAGTCGGGCCCGACCGACTATAAAAGTCCGCCCCATGTGACCTAACTTTCCCAACTCGATTTCTTTAAAAATGTGCAGGCTAATTTTGTAATATTACAAACTGTGCATCATCTTGCGTTTTCAATTTTTCGCCATTTTTTAAATGCATTTTTGAATAACATTTTGGACATCATCACAATAGGTATTTTTTATCTAGTTTGGCTAAAGTAAAGAAAACATGAAAAAACGTAAATGTAATGAGGAACCTGTGTGAATAAAATTTACATTTTTCGAGTTCTTCTATAGAGTGAACCAATTCCAAAGTGTTGTAAGATATGTTTATTGGATATTTAATTACCTTTCATTCAATATAACAATATATGAGTTTTATTAAACGCGAGATATTTACAAATATATGTTACCACCTTTTTGAAAGCTCAGTACAAAAGTTATTGCCCGTAATCTCGTAAACCTATCCATAAACAATTTTTGAATTCATATATTCAAATTCTGAGCGTCGTTTCTAATAATACAAAAATAATGGAATTTACTGCGCTAACTTTTTTCTCATTTTGTTGTGTAGGGTTATAGAATAAATAAAAATAAATTCGATTCCATTTATTTCAATTCAATAAAATGAAGTCCTCGAATTCTAATTGAGTACCTTTTCCAAACCGAGCCCGTTTAGCTATATTGGTCAGAATGCGTTGAACCTCAACTATCTTCATATTTATTAGATGTTAAATTGATGATTGCTATACATAATCGTAAATTTGAAAGATGTTAGGCCAGCAATATTTATCGTATTTTGGGGATGTTTGAAAGATTCTTGTCTCAAAGACGATCTAAATAATTTGCAATAACTTTATATTTTGGGCTGTGATATTTCTGGTAATCATCTTTATTTTCTAAGTGTAATTTTTCAGTCGGATTTAAATTATTAATGAATATGCGCCAATGGTTTTCATGATTAGAACTTCATGTTTTTAGTTAGGATAAATTTCATAATGAATCAACTCCTAAATAATAGGTTTTAATTCATCATTTATTTCGAATATTCATCATTAGTTCGGAATAATTTAATTTTTGGATATTAGGTGTAATTTTATTTTCTCCTGCAAAACTCACTTTTTATAGTTAGGATATTATGGAATAGGAAATTTGCTTTTACATATGTATATCGACATCGGCAAATTGATTAATGTCATTTTTCTTTAACCGTCGATAGCAATATGAAAAATTAAAAAAACATTCTCTCATTGTCATATTCACACAATGAGTACATTAAAAAGAAAATCAAATCATACCTTTAACCACCCACCACGGAACAAAATTTGCTTGCTTTGATATGTCGAGCATGATACATCCGCATCGAGGACGAATACAGCATCCTGCCGCAACATACGCAAACACACTCAGTCCGACAAACTTCTGATATACAATTATTATATAGATTTTTTATTTGAAAAAAAAAAACCATGTGAAAAAATAAAACAAAACATGTGAAAAATAAAATATGTAGCTATGCTCCATCCTCGATACACCCCAACTCGCCTCTAGCTGTAAAATCAGTCTACTAACTTTTCCGCCTACGCATGTTTTTTACTTTTTAAAATTGAGCCTCATGAGCAATTTCCATGGCACCGCACCGATAGAACAGCCCACCGTTGCAATTAGCAACAACAGTCGTGTACAGTTCTCTCTAATTTTAAATGCATTTTCATATATTCGCAGGGTAATTTTATTATCATTGCATAATTGAAGTTCCGTACAGTGCGTGCCGGGGCAGGGCACAGGACACGTCGAATGCGCTTAATTATTATAAATGTCACAAACAATGTACCACACAGGTTCCTCATTACATTTACGTTTTTTTATGTTTTCTTTACATTAGCCAAACTAGATAAAAAATACCTATTGTGATGCTGTCCGTGTAAAATATTTCAGTTACTATTGAAGATTTTTAATGATATTATTTAAGTTCAGCGTAACATATCGTCGGTAATACTGCAAAACCGCCTATCTACATTTCCGAATGCCTCTTACAAAATGAATTTTACAGAAGAAACAAAACTATTTTGAGTCTCAATTCTGCACTTACTTCATACCAAATTAAGTGCGTCATAACTTATAATGGCATTTATCTAATTTATCCGATCAACATATCATTTAAAACCGGATTACAACACAAAATTAGACGTAATTTTCACATGCAGTTAGGCGGGTTTGCAGTATCACCGACGATATGTGTCATAAGTGGTTAGTACGTTCGACTACGAGGAAAAGAGTCACATGTTAATACAACTTTTTCCTTCTAAATATGTTGAATTGTATATCATTGATCTTGCAAGTATAACCAGTCAAGGCATCACAAAAACCAACTGAATGAGGTAGTGGTGAACCTAGACCTCGCTCGACTGGCCCCCCCAGAGAAGGGAGCATAGACCTCGTCCGTATGTGCCTCTGCTCTCCCCTTACTCGCAGTGGCGGACCTCGGACCTCGTCCGTATGTGCCTCTGCTCTCCCCTCGCTCGCAGTGGCGGATCCACAGGGGGGGTAAATAGCCCCCCTAAGACGCCATGACTTTGTCAACAATTTATATTTTTTAAGAAATATTTTTACAAAAGTAGTAAATTTTATACTTCTCTGAGTACAACTCTACGTTTACTATCAAAATATATCAAGAAAACCCTACAACACAGTTGAAAAGTACACACAGAAAAATCCTCTTTTCGCATGAGGTCAATTGAACCATCGTTTCAGTGTTGCAACCGAAATACATTCGTGGTAACCTCATGTCATTAAAATGAACGTACCATTTCTCTAACCGAAAAGTTTGTTCGCGCAACTGTACGTTCGGTTGTCGTAACCTCATGATTGAATTTTTCATTATGCCAAAATTTGATGTTTGTGCATTTGTTACGGCAACTGAGTACGTTATTGTATCAACAAAATATGTGACAAACGACAACCTCATGTCTATCAGCAGTTCGGTTGCCAGTTTCTTGCAAAAATTATGGATATATGCAGAAATAAACAAATGTAAAAAATTTTCACAAGTGGCAAAAAATAGGAAATTCATCAATAGGAAATTCATCTTATATCGAAAAGATAATTTTATATTTTTCTGTTATTTGAATTTTAAAAATAAAAGACGACTAAAATAATGAGAGATTATAAAATGGGCTATATCTCAAAAACTAGAGCCAATTTGACTAAACTGATGCCATTTTCGGAATGACCTCTACAAATGTATTTAATATTTTCCGTAACTTTTACTGCACCATGTCAAAATTTGAATTTTTTCGGGCAGTGTAATGCACCAATACTGAAAAATATGGATTTACTATGTTTTTTTTGTCAATTAATTTTTTCTGACGTTTGAACTGCGTTGGCTCTAGTTTTTAAGATATAGGCCGTATTACATTTTAAAATAAAAATAAAATTTTGGTTATGTATATGTCAATCATCGAAGTAATGGGTATTCAAATATATTGAATATTTTTCAACCTAACTGGAATACAAATATTTTTATTTTGAAAAATTATTATCTTTGAAACAAACACTTCACTTTTTTTTTGAACAGCTCTATTTGACTGATGTAATGTTTTGCTTCTGGAAATCTTGTCAAAGATCATAAACTAAAAAGTTTGAAGTCTTTTTAAAAGAAAACGGGATTTCGAAAATAAAAAACTGTAACTGAAGTTTAACTCCATTTGGTTCCTAGTTTCAGACCTAAATCATTTGGTTCATGTGCAATGAAATTTTTCAGTGTTTGTCGGACGGTGTAACTGATCGCGTTATGATAATGCACCAATCATGGCTCTAGCTTAATTTACACTATTTATACAAACTAAAAAGCATTCTTTGGAGACGGGAGTGTACACAATATTAATTTAATACTTTTAAACTAAGGTCAGATATATAGGTTAACCTTTACGGAGGTTCCTTATTAACTCTCACTAAGTAGTATTTACTAAATAAATCAGGGAACAATCTAACATTAATGAAAACAAAAGTAAAATGTTTTTGTCTGACAGTAACCTATATTTTTGAACATTTTTAGTTTTGGTCTCTGAAAAACATTTATTTTTTAAAATTTCGGTTTCGGTCTGAGGGAAAAATTAATTTTTGAACAATTTCGCTTCAGGTTGAACAGCGAGAGATATAAATAAACAAAATATGTCTCCCATTAGGAATTTTCGAGATGCTGAGAGCGTTGATGTACATTTACGTTTGAGGCTTAGGTGAACCTTTTCGACCAAATATATGTTGACTTTATGCTGAAATACTTATATAAAAATAATGTGTTCCCAACTTGTGGTTCGAAAATCGGTACACCTACCCTTTTGTACATATGGGTACTTAAATGGGCAATTCATATCAAGTGTACTCAAGTGTCATTGTCTAAATCAATCATTGCATGATCAACACTAATTGCATGAATAGGGGGCATCCCCTGAGCATTACCTAATCTCTAAAAAAATACTAACAATGGTCACAACAATAACATGGTTTTCTTTTCTTTTAATTCGAATTTAGGAAGAACAAATTATTAATTTCACAGTCCATACACAATTTTCAATACATTCAAATCCAACCCCTTTAGTGCACGAAATGCTAAATGAATCCCCCTGAAGAGGCAACATCATCACCCAGTTAATCCGGACTTCGAAGTCAACCAGAGTACTTTACTTATTTGCAACACATTTTCGGCAAGTTGGCCAACTGTTGCATGGTGCAAAATATATTCAGAGGCAGAAATTTGTACCACAAACTTTTTAATCTGCTGACAAACTGTGCGGCCTGCCTCATCACCAGCAACTTCATGGCTGACATCATAGCCAAAAGCATCATCCACATAACACGGTCGACATTTTTGTGTGTTGTTCCCACAGAGTGCATCATGAAATTGCACGGGCATCAATGTTGCTTGGTGTTGGTTTGGAAAATTCCTAAATTGTTGCAACTAAAACTTTTGTTTGACAACTCATTTGGGTTATGTAGCGTGTGTCATTGTGTTTGCAGAAGAAAGGTTTGCAGTTGCTATTGAAAGTCATTTAGCTAAATTATTTAATGTGAAAATTTGTTTTCGAATTAACTTCGCAGGCTGAATTTCAATAGACTCGCATTATTTTGGAGTAATAAAGTTATTAAATTATTGATATTATGAGCTTATTTTCAAGCCAATTTTCACTACAATGAGTTTAAGGTCCACGCAAAGACAACTAAACGAATTTTTGATTAAAAACAAACAAAAACGAGTTGGGAAAGTTAGGTCACATGGGTAAGTTCGGTCACATGGGGCAGATTTTTATAGTCGGTCGGGCCCGACTATGGAATACCCTACACCTTTGGTGGGGATATTAATGTGGGATATTTAATTACATACCTTTTAATTATGCTGAACCTCCCCACCCTCAGAATATTATTCATATATCAGAAATTAACGTCTTATATCCCCATAAATTAAAAAATTTATATAAAAGTATAAATAACTAAAAAAAAAAATTAGAAAAATATAATTGGGCGGACCACGCCTATATTTAAAATTTTGTAAGGCTAATATTTCATAGATTTGATTTTTATAATTAACGGATCAAATTTCCACTATGAAAACCCGGGAAATAATGAAAAAAAAAGTGGGCGGATCACGCCAATTTTTGGACCACATATTTATAGATGAATTTTAATAATACCTTTTAAATTTTATAACTATACCTTGAATACTTTTCGAGTTATTAGTTCCGAAATAGTTATAAAAAAGTGACTTGTATGGGAGGTGGGCGTGTCCGTTGACCGAGTTGGCTCATTTTCAAACTCATTCCTTACTTTTGGCTAAAATATATTGAGACGAAATTTCATCGCATTCTGATCAGTATTTCTCAAGTTATTCTATATTCGGACAGCAAGACAGCAAGACAGACAGACAGACGGACATGGCTAAACGGACTCGGGTAGTGATGCTGATCAAGAATATATATACTTTTCCATACCGGACACGCCTCCTAAGGGGCGTTACAATATATGCACAAAGTTAATATACCCTGTACCTCATAGGTGTAGGGTATAAAAATCCATTTTATATGTATTTTTTCTTTATTTGTACATATTACTTTATGAATTATTTTTCATTTTTATTTATTTCATACTAGCTGGAACCCGTTCACTACTCGTGCCCGTAGAATTCTTCCCGGTAGATTTTTTCCCCGTACAATTCTTCCCCGTAGTGTTTTTCCAGTAGAAGTTTTAGTGTGGTGATTACTTTATGAATTATTTTTCATTTTTATTTATTTCATACTAGCTGGACCCGTTCACTACTCGTGTCTGTAGAATTTTTCCCGGTAGAATTCTTCCTTGCACAATTCTTCCCCATAGTGTTTTTCCAGTAGTAGTTTTAGTGTGGTGAGTTTTAGTGTGATGAATTTAGTGTAGTGAGTTTTATTGTGATGAGTTTAAGTGTGGTGAGTTTAGAAGTGGTGAGAGTATGTGTGGAGAGTATTGGTGTGGTGAGATTGAGTAAGATGAGTAACAAACAATTTTAAAGTTTATTTGAAATTTCTGTATACTTGTTTTCTTTTCACTTCAACGATTACCTCTTTATTGATTCTACACTAATTTAATGATTTCCAAAATCAATTATGATTGGAATTGCTAAATATTTAAATATTTAATTTCGCAACAGCCGAACGATGAGCGACTATTTAGCTAATAGTAATTTGCAAAAACCCGAACAACAATTTAATAAAAACCGAACAAAGACCATCAGCAATAGATCGTTTTTGTATATTTAAATATTTCTTATCTCGGCACATATTGGATAGTGACTACTGCTGCTGTTATGTTCGAAATAGTCGCAGTCACAGCAGTAGCAATGAAACGATTGTAGCAATTATAAATACAATCATTAAATTATTGGTTCTCTTTTGCGTGACATATTAGTACACGGATAGAAAATATTTGTTTAAATATGCTTGAATGTAATTAAAACGTAATTCGAAATCACCATATAAATATTAGGAGTAAAATCTAATAATTGGTTCAGATTGTAATATTATTATGCGATATTTAAACATAAGAAATTTTTTGCACTAGATTTACTTTTTTCGTTAAAATGAAATGTAAACATCAATATGTTTACATGTAAATAAAATAATTTTCACATTAAAAGATATATATGTTTGAAATAACGACGAAAATAATTCATTCTGAACATAAATACGTTCAAACGAAAACAAAAATATATTTGTCTGTCATTATTGGCTGTAATAATAATGTTTGCAATGCAATAATACTTTTGTTTCCATAAAGCTCCAAAGATATATGTGATGCCTTCAAAATTATGTTTAGGAGATCCCATTTTTTTTCAGCGTACAATTGTATGCA
Organism: Dryomyza anilis; assembly: GCA_951804985.1. NCBI lineage: Eukaryota > Metazoa > Arthropoda > Insecta > Diptera > Dryomyzidae > Dryomyza > Dryomyza anilis. The sequence goes on from OX638132.1 coordinate 51,233,376, forward strand.
GTGTTCAAATTATGAATTCATTAGTTTTCTACATTATTAAAATATAACAAATAGTGGTGAGTAATGGGAATATATTTTAATCTTGTTCGACCTACTTTACCTTCGGTTTTCTTAAAACAATAGATTATGTAGCATCAAATTATTAAGTTAGTGTAACCAACTATCGGTTGAGCCGACAAAATATTGTTTATGCTTAATTTTATATTTAGTTATTGTAATGTTAATTAGAAATATACATAAAATAATATGTTAATAATTATTTTGTATAGGTAAAGTATGTTTTTCCAATGAACTTAATTTAGAATAGCTTTATAGCTATCGTTAATTTATGTGTATCCTTTAATAAACCCAAAATCAATTACCCATATTAAATGATTTAGCTATTAATTTCAATAGCAGATACAATGACGCACGCTACAAAACCCAAATGAGTTGTTAAACAAAACTTTTGCTTGCAACAGTTTAGGAACTTTCCAAACCAACACCAAACTACATCTGATGCCCGTGCAATTTCATAATGCACTCTGTGGGAGCAACACACCATAATGTCGTCCGTGCTATGTTCCATGTTGATGATGATTTCGACTATGATATCGGTGGTACAATTTGTAAGCAGATTAAAAAGTCTGTGGTACAAATATCTGCCTCTGAATATATTTTGCACCATGCAACAGTTGGCCAACTTGCCGAAAATGTTTTGCAAATTGGTAAAGTGCTGTGACTTCGGAGTCGTGTTTAGGGCATTCATGCATTAAATGGGTTACTTTTGAATGTATTGAAAATTGTGGATGCACTGTGAAATGCTTTCTATTCCATTCCATTTTTGACAATTTATATATCCAATATTTAAATTCATTTTTATGCACAACTAATTTAAATTGCAAGGACAATTCATTGATAAGACATGTACGGATTTAGGAGTTATAACAAAGTTTATTTTATTATCCTTAAAATGAGGTTGCAGTAGAGATGGGTACGTGAGTCAGTTTTTGATTCACACTCACTCACGCTCACGAAAGAATATTTCTAATCACGCACACTCACTCACGGCCTTTTTTGCTCTACTCACACTCACTCACAATAACGTGAGTAAAATTAAGATTCAATCACAATCACGCGTGATCACGCGTTTGTTGGTGAGATTGGTCGACCGAGCGTAGCACCTCTAACACAACCTACATCTTTAAAACGCAATAATGATGTTATGATGTTAGGGATTTTGATAAAATATATCTCAATTTTTAACGGAGATGGAAATGTGAAAGACCTTCGATGTGCTGTTCATATAAAAAAGTAAAAATTGCCTCAAAGAATAATTCTCCGTTAAAGAATCCGTTAAAGAATTCGTGGGATTGGTGGACTGGGCGTGGCACCTCTTATATATCCGAAAAATTAAAAACACATTATATCAGCAAATTTAATGAAATTTTAGTCAAACTCTACGGGGAAGAATTCTACGGGAAAGTATTCTACCGGGAAGAATTCAACGGGAAAACGTTCTACGGGGAAGATATAAATAATAAAAATGTTCGTTATATTAATAAAATCACTACATATCCTTGCATTCACAAAATCTTGGCACGAGTCGTGCACGGGTCCAGCTAGTTATCAATAAAAGAATAGTTCGGGGTAGAATTAACCAGGGATAAATTGACTTTGGGAAAAACCATTTTTGAAGCGATTTTTTTGGTTACTACATTTATAACTCGAATAAAATCGGGACCCCACACGAATCTCTGGAACAAACAAACGGAAGTCAATACAGAGTTATCATGTATAATTGAAATTGAAAATTCAACTTTTTACAAAAATGAGTATATCGAAAAAAAAATTCGTTCCATGAACGGTCGTATGAAACCAAGCAAATACTATTGACATGACCCCACAAAAATTGACTAGCCCATACTAAGTACGGCCGGTTTGCAGGGGTTAGATAAATTGTTGACTGAAACCTTGCAACTTATTCTGAGTTGACGAAGGGGTGGGTCGGTGGCTGAAGGTCGTTAGAAAGGGTTTGATTGATTATAGTTCTAAAATGTGGGCAGTCGCCTTCCCGAAGCCTTCTGAGTTCAAGGGGTTCTCCTACTTGTTCTGTAGTTCTGCAAAAATATATAAAATCGCAAAAAAATATAACTGAGATTTTTTTATTTTATGAAATATTCGACTCACGCACACTCGAAATAATTGTACTCACGCACACTCACTCACGGTATTTTTTGGTCTACTCACACTCACTCACAATCACGTGAGCAAAATTAGGATTCAATCACAATCACGCGTGATCACGTGTGATTCACGTGTGATTCACGTGAATCACGCTGAATCACGCTCACATGCCCATCTCTAGTTTGCAGTATTCTACGGTCAAGAGCTTTTTTTCTACAACCACAAAAAGTGATTATTGATTAATTTTTTGAAACTTTGGACCACTGTATCTCTGGAGAAGGTGAGTCTGGAACTCTGATAGATTTGGTGTGGAATGTCTCTAAACAAAAAGTTTTACTTACTAAAAAAAATGTTAAAATTAATATAATTCCAATTTTTACAATGCAAGACTCTTGTCTACAAATTTTTGATTCTTGTTTTATTTTGATTGCGCCTTTATTTGATACTGGAGCTAATTCCGAAAATGGTTTTGTTAAATAGGGTCTAGTTTTTAAGATTTTTAAGTTTTAATTATTTTTCTCTCCTTTTATTTTTAATAGTAGAACTAAAAACTATAATGTAATTATCTTTTTGGTGATAGATGTACAAAACTATGTGCTACCATATATTTTGTACATGTATATGCCGGCGAAATATAGCCAACGGAAATTCAAAACTTCACAATAAATTTAAAATTTTATGTATGAAAAACCATATTACTTGATGAAAAAAGGTAAAACTATTGTTATGCCATTTGTGCAACGCCATGTATAATATTTAAAAGAGTCTTCGAGTCTTCGAGTCTCAATTTCTCATTATTAAATTTTGGAAAATACGAAAATATTGATTTTTTTTAAATAAATTAATAAATTTTTAACCACGAATAAATGGTAATCTTGATTATGCCTTAGTTAATATAATTTATTTGATATATTAATCATTTTAACGCCTGAAAAAAAAATATTTTTAAAATTTTCAATTCTTAAAAATATATTTTTCTTAAATTATTTAAAAAGTCATCGCGGGCCACACAGAAATGTTGACGAGCCGCGTGTTTGACATGCCTGTATTAGATATAAACATATTTCCATCGACAAAGGCGTTTGGAATTATAAAGCGAGCAATCGAGTAAATGTTACTGACATGGCGAAAACGAATTTATTTCAGTATAGCAGGTTCGACCCTGGCCATGATGCTAATTTTAATTTTCTTTTTTAAATTTACGAATAAACCAAAAAAATAATCTTACGTCGTCAATTTTTCTCGCCTACATTGAACGTAGTGCCACGCCCTTTGTCCAACACCGCTTACATTCTATGTGAACACGCTGCAAACAAAATTTTGCTGGCATTACATTTTTCTTTGGAGCTTTATGCAAACAAAGTATTATTTCATTGCCAAACATTATTATAATAGCAGTCAAATAAATTTTTGTTTTCGTTCAAACATATTTATGTTCAGAATGAATAATTTTCGGCGATGAATAATTTTTACATGTAAACATATTTATGTTTACATTTAATTTCAATGTACAAAAAGTAAATTTAGTGCTAATATCTTCTTTACACAATATTCATTTTTTCCATTTTTTTTTTTAATTATATTATATAATTATAAACTTAAACTTTTATTTTTTTATTTTAATATATATCTATCTATATCTTTTATTATACTTAATAATTTTATTTCCATCTTTTGTTCCTATTTTGAGTTCCCCGAGTTACGGATGAATTGGATATTTCACAAACAGCCACTTTCGGGTATTAACAAATTTTTCCACCAAAAATAACTTTTGAACTATATGAAAAGTATTAATGTGAGTGTTACTGAGTGTTAAAGTAGGCAACGTTGTTATTTAATCATGATATCGTAATGCCAAACATACATATAATCAAAATAATGCTAATATTTTTAAATTCGTTGTCACCCAGTAAGAATCACGAATTACCAAATACTTATAATTCAAAGAACCTTTTATTGACGTTGGGTGTGGTAAAAAGCGGAAATATCAAACATACATATATTAATATCTGATGAAAGATATGTATTTCTACAGAAACATTAAGCAATTTATGTTTAAATATCGTATAATAATATTTCAATCTGAACAAAATAATTATACAATTTAAATATTATGTAAGTAAATTTTACTCCTAATATTTATATGGTGATTTCGAATTACATTATAATTACATTCAAACATATCTTTCCGTAAAGATACATTTTTTTTGATGTGATCCTTTGTTTCGATTTTTACTTGGTAGGTCAGGAGTTATAGCATTTTAAGTTTTAGTTGTATGACACGCCCCTTTTTCAATCCCGCCCACATTTGGCAAAAAGATAAACAACTACAATATACATCACTGGGCCAAATTTCATACTGTGACTATCTTAAGTATACAGATATTTTGAATTAAAAGTTTTCGCTCGTGACACCAATTGCAAAATTTGCCACCTCTTACATTTGATGCCCTGGGCCCATGTTCTATTGATCACTATGGTTTAACTAGACTGATACAAATATAAACTAAACCGAATTAAATTAAGCAATTTAAATTAAGTGATTTATAAAGAACTGAAATTCACAGTCGTAGGGAGTTCTACGCAAATTTACCCTGGAACGAACAGTAACTAAGTAAATGGTATTCAAATACCTCCATCGCAATCGAAATCCTTATTTCCCCTCACTGAACTTTTCAGCATTGTGCGTAAATTTTATTTATATATTAAATTTTACATATCGTAATTACATAATCACATGCACGGAAAGGATATGCATTGCAAGGAAACTTGCACTCTACTGGATACGCGTACCTGTCTATTTACGCACACGCGTTTCTCAAGCGTACCGTGCAGCGGGGTAATCGCACAGTGGTCCAACATGTATTTATACCGACTCAAATTTAATCGTTTGAATTTTTATTTGAGAACATGTTTCGTAAGTTTCCATAAAAATGCTATTTTAAAATGTTCAACTTGTGATGAAACTGTTGGTAAATTTTATAAATACTTGTTTCAAAAAAATGTATTTTTAATTCATATCAATTACTTTTTCTTACTTTTTAATGAAAAGTGTACTTGTTTTCTTTTTTCTACAAAATATGTAATATGTGCTTGTTATTTATTTTTGTATCTTTTATATTATAATACAACATGGAAAATTTATAAATAATGAAGTGCAATAATTAATATATGAAAACTAAAGACTTTATAAATATGTTCATGGCTTTTGTTTTTTCAAAAATATGCCAATTTCATTTCTATGTTTTGTGTGAAATGTTGTGCTTTTAAAACATGTGATAAGTTCTAACAGTGGTATTTAGGTGGCAATATTTAATTGATGAGGAAATATGTATATTGTATTGCTGTGGTGATTTTAAAATAAAATAATTACCGAGTTGTATTAAGAAATATCCCTGAAAATCCTTTTTAGTATCAGAGTCTGGTTAAGTTTTTACAACATAAGGAAACCTTATGCATTCCTGCTCAGTGATTTATAAGGATATTTTATAAGTATATCGCCTAATAAGGCAACTTAACTCACTTCGTATGAGTTATTATTAAGGACAACCCTGTCTTTTTAAACTGTCTATAATAAATAATCTATAATAATTAATCTATAATAAAAAAAGTTTCTTCTGGGATTTGAACCCACGCCTCCCGGATACTAGACTTGGGTTCTCACCGTGACGCTATCAATAAATGAAAATAAATTTAATTTTTTTTGGAATGTGACATTAAAAAAAAATTGAACATATCACAAATTTTATTTTTGAAGGAAAAATCTTAAACAAATGGAGGTGCATGTGTAGCCTAACGGATAGAGCATTGGACTTTGAAGCCGGAGTCAGGAGTTCGATCCAGCATGCGCTAACTGAAATATTCAATTGTTAAAATTATATGAAAAGGAAAGAAGTGGAAATAGGAAAAATAAAAAAAAAATATTAAAAATACAAAAATGTATTAATTTTTCTATACTCTACTGGTCCTCTAAATAATTGCAATTTCAGTAATTTTAAGACAAATTTATTTAAAAATTCAATAAAAATATGTACTTATTTTTTATATTTATATATTTGAAATAAATGAATTTATTTAAAACAAAATTAAATGTCTTTGGACGTAAAACAAATACAAATATATTTATTTCAAAGACATTTTTATTTGAATTTAACACATTTTTTTTTTGAGACGATGTTTTAAAAATTTACTTTAGAGAAGTTTCTAGATATACGCAAACTCTAGAAAAATTTAGCTCCGTATAACTGTATTCCGTCAGAATTCCTCAATATTTATTGCCATTCTAAAACATTTCAACATTAAAAACAAACAAAAAAAAAACGCATAAATTTAATTACCTCATGAAAATTTCTTTTAATTTAATCAATTATACATTTAATTGTTTAACAAAAACTTTAAATTCTATACATTTCTACAAATGAGTCATTCTATATCAAATCAACCAAGTGTTTGGTAGCACCATTTCAGAATTTGATGAAATATGGGAGTATGGTATACCAAGATAATATTAAATATTGGCAAAATTTCAGCTTCCCAGATGGAGTGATTTCAGAGATTTGGTGCTTAAAATTTTGAAAAAACTGTACAAATATCACAAAAGTGGTTTTAATCAATTGAACGTAACTTAAGCAGTAGTGAAGCAAAATAAATCACAAAAAATTGGATTTCAACAAAGTTTATCTTATTTTATGTTGGTCCATGACTCTAATGCACAATTAATACAATTTAAATAAAAACTATTCTAAAAGTAACCAATTTATTAACCATGTATTAACTATAACACCAAATATAAACCTAAATGGTTTTTAACCTTAAATAAAATGTTAAATTTCGAATGGCAAACATTGCATTCTGAACCAATGTACATCGCAACGAAATTGCACCAATTTTTTCTTAAGCGTGCTGCAACCATTTTTATTTATATTTTTTGAGGGGACAAATTGGAAAATGTGCCTGTAATTGAGTTGGGGAGTTTAAATTCGCTTTGCGCGTCGTAACGATTAATTTTTCCACAAGAACACCCACAAATCAAACAAATTTATATCCACTGCATTTTATACAAAATACGCAGTTTAGCGCATTTCACAGGTAAAAATATAATGTAACCAAAGAATGAAATGGAGAGGGATTGCATTGTAGTTAATAATAAATCTGAGTGTATATTTGTTGTGCCAACCAACACTCTTGCCCAACCAACTTATTCGGTTCTCGCAACCGCTTAGTTGGTTTTCATTGTCAAAAAGGAAAGGGTTGTAGTTTGTAGTGCAATCAATTCGAACTGTTTTATAACAATTTAGTACAGATTTAGAACCACGAGGAGTGTGTAAAACTTGTATTTCAAGTGTATAGGCTAATATGGCAGTTTCGCCAGGAAATTTGCAAACCGTTTGAACTAACCGAATGAAGTTAGTTGGTATTAAGTTGGTTTGGTTGGTACAACTAACTTTTTTATTCTTCCAACCTCATGCCAAAAGAGGATTTTTCTGTGTGTACATATTACGAATATGTTTAAAATAAAAAATAATATAACAAAAATAATAACACAGCAGAACAACCAAAATTAATCCACGATCTTATTATGATATTCAGACTAACTCATATCAAGACTTTAAGTTTTTCTTATTACACAAGTTTTAATGTAATTTGTTTTTTCAACAAATAGCAATTTTACTTTGCATTGAGATGGCTTTGTTAAGATGTACCTTTTTGAAATTATTTTTGGAATTTATTTTTGCTTTAAATGTTTTATAATTTATATATAAATCTTAAGTAATCTTAAGATCAAAACGTAATAAAATATGAAATATTTTTGTAAGAAAAAAAAATATTTAAGAAGTTAGTGTTTTGGATAAAATGATTACTTCTTTATTTTGTGAGAAATAGTTTCTTGTAGACGCGGTAGCTCAGTGGTTAGTGCGTTGGACTGCGAGCCGAAAGGTCCCCGGTTCAAGCCTGGACTGGGGCTAACAACATCTTTTCATAGAAACATTTTTCTATACCGCGCTACCTCTCGGCAGTAAATGGCAAACCTACGAGAGTAAAACATTGCCTATGAAAAGCTCTCACCCGCCGTTCGGATTCGGCAATAAACTGTAGGTCCCACCACTTTGAGAACAAATATAACACGCACAGCTCAAAATGGTGAGAGAGCTCGGCCGAAGTTCTATACAGGACTGTAGCGCCAAACTATTATTATTATTCTTTCTAAGGAAATTGTAATCTTATTATGAGCTTTTATTTTGAATGAAACAAATAAATCTGTGCAATATTTAAACTGTACAAATGATTTAGAAAATAATTCTAAAATATTTTAAAAATTATTTTAGAAAATTAAAGAAATACTTAAAAAAAAATATATTATAAAATTTATAAGAAATTTAAAAGAAATACATAAATGTGTAAATAGAGACAAATTTTAGTTTGGAATTTGATGTAAAAAAAAAATGAAAATGAAAAACATTTAAAAAATACGATTTTAATTCAATGAGTGAATTCATAAATATGATTTTTCTCTTTAAAATGGAATATATTTCATTTTAAAATTTTAAATTTTATATTACACTTTTATAATGCCATTAATGCCAGATAATTATGTTTCTTACCAATTTGTATGTAATATTTTTCAAATAAAATGAATATGTAAAATATTATCATATAAAAAATACTCATCATCACGGATTAACCTATTTATCAATTCTATATAATTTACTGTTCCCTTTTTTATAATGCATAGACTGTTTTTTTTTTTACGTAACGTTTTTAAGACCGTCCCCCACTGATATTCCAATTGTGAAGACTAATTATAATATATCAACACTAATACTAATGCTCCGATAAGATATTAAGATATTTGAATCGAAACTAAAAAAAAAATATTTTTATTTTTATGTTTTTGAATGTTTTTCGGATATAATTATAAATTTATTATGCAGAGCATAGTGTAATCTAAAGATCAAAATTACCAAATTTACTAAAATTACAAAATATGCTCCATCAACAGTTTTCGACAAATAATGTACAAGTTTAAAATACTTGTATACTTTTCATATAAATTACTCAAAAATATCAGATTTTTCTATAATTTTTGTCATAAATGCTACATATTATCCAAAAAACTGTGTATACAATAAGAATAAGCTTACTTTTAGTATGAAGCACACCGAAAAAATATTGTATTAAAAATAAATAAATGTGTTCTTAAAATAAATACATATGTCTTTGTTCTTAATACATTGATTTAAGGAATATAACTACATTAGTAAGGAATATATATAAGTACATAGTTTGAATGCATATCTAAAAAATTTTTTAATACATTTGTATTGAAAAAACTAGATTTTGTGTTTACTTACACGTCGTAAAATATATAGAGAAATTACAAAATTACAAATTGCTTTTAATTTTACTACATTATGTTTTCATTTTACTTTGTTGTGATAATTTATTTAAGAAAATTATTTTTATATATTATAAAAAAAAATCTATGTTGTTTTTTCTTAACAAAAATTAGATACACCAATTATAAATATGAAACAAGGTAAATATAACAATAGGGAGTGGTATCTATAACTTCAAAAAATATATACATTATACTTGCAAAAATGTTCTGTTGACGATGAAGATGTAAGTACCACTAATCATCATCAGTTCTGTCGACTCAACAAAATGGCAAGCACTTAAGTGTCGCTTTTGAGTTGTACCACATATGAACAATACGTGAGCCAATAACTCGCAACAGAAAATTGCAGACCGTTGAGTTACTTATATGGCCATTGCATTCGGTCATAGAGTTATCAACACTAAATTTTATTTCAAAACTAACCAGATTCAGCGAGAGTTGTCAACACTAGTTTTCTGCCTCCAAGTCATTCCTTCGGATGCATTGTTTATACCTGCTACCTCCGAAGTCGTCCGTCATCTATGTGAATTTGTAGGATACGAATGGTGCGAAATGGTAAAAAGTGCAGAAAACGAAGACACCGCACAGAAATCGAATTTCTAATACAATGTGTTGGTAAATTATTTTAAATAAATATAAATATATTTAAAAACGATCAAAGTATAGTAGAACTACACGGTCAAAAATTCAGGTTCATTTTTTCAACCTATATCAATATTATTTGGTTTAAAAACGATTTTTAAACAATTTGGTTGATTTTTATTTACCTTGTATAGTTGAAAAATGTATGTATTTCAACTTTCAACTTTAAAATTGAATTGCCTAACTTTAATATATATTTTCTATACTTTACTAGTCCATAAATTTAAACTTTCAAGTTGAAAATCCTTTTACATTTAAATTTTCAACCTTTTGGTTTAAATTATTTACTTTCCAAGTTGAAAACTTTAAATATTTTAACCATCTTGGTTGATTTTTATTTATCTGAATGGTTGAAAAATTTATGAATTTTAAATGTTCAACGTTTTGGTTTAAATTATGGAACATTCAAGTTGAAAACATACAATTTTTAAACATTTTGGTTGATTTTTATCTACCTGGATGTTTGAAAATTTTATGCATTGCAATATTTCAACTTTCAGACAGACAGACAGACAGACAGACAGACAGACAGACAGACAGACAGACAGACAGACAGACTGACAGACGAACCAAGAGTTTTATATATATATATATATATATATATATATATATATATATATATATATATATATATATATATATATATATATATATATATATATATATATATATATATATATAAAACTCTTGGTTCGTCTGTCAGTCTGTCTGTCTGTCTGTCTGCCAGTTTGTTCCAGCATCACGTCTAAACCGCTCAACCGATTTAAATGAAATTTTGCCACAGGATACTAAGGAGTCCGGAGGGTGTCATAGGCTATATATGGGCGGGATTGGACAAAGGGGCGTGGAACCTCCCATATAACCTATATTTTCAAAACGACATAACTCAGCACATACACAATCTAAAAAGATGAAACAAAAAACTAAAATTCACCACACTAAAACTCATCACACTAAAACTCACCACAATAAAACTCACCACGCTAAAACTCACCACACTAAAAATTCACCATACTAAAACTCACCACACCAAAACTCACCACACTAAAACTCACCACACCAAAATTCACCACACTAAAACTCACCACACTAAAACTCAACACAATAAAGCTCACCACACAAAAACTCACCACACTAAAAATTCAACACACTAAAACTCACCACATTAAAACTAACTACACTAAAACTTCTACTGGGAAAAACTCTACGGGGAAGAATTCTACCGGGAAGAGTTCTACCGGGAAGAATTCTACTGTAAAGCGTTCTATGGGGAAGAATTTTTCGGCGAAGATTTCTACTGGGAAGAATTCTACGGCGAAATATTCTACTGTCTGAATTGTCTTTGAGAAAAGTTGTTTTGGCGGAGAATTATTATTTGGTTACTACATTTATAAAACCAATAAAAACTTCCACAATAATAATGTTTTTTTTTATATTAATAAAATCGCTATGAATTCTCAAAATCTTGGCACGAGTCGTGCACGGGTCCAGCTAGTATATATATATTATGGGATCCGTACGTCGAAAAATAAAATGTCGAAATTTTAAAAGCCTTAAAATGTCGAAACCATTTTTGGCCGAAACAAAAAATGTCGAAAAATATTTTTAAGCTAGAAATGTCGAAAAAATAAAAATTTAAATAAATAAGAACACTTTTTTTATAGTAGCAAAAAATGTCGAAAATTACAACGTCGAAAATTTCAAATCATATTTAAGCCACACCAAATCGATAGGCGTTGCAACTCACCTTCTGCGATATCAATGGAATTTTGGATTTCGCGATATGCGTTATTTCCAGAGATAGTGTTATTGTTTAAAGTTGGAAAGATCACTTTTTGTATGGTGGTTCATATGCATCATTTCAAGATGGTATTTTGATGGCATAATATTTAAAAATGACGCCTTCAAATTAAATTCATATTTTTATAATAGCTGTTATTGTTTTAAACTAATATTTGCAGCTTATGGTATCTCACCCCACCTGATTTCCATCGTAGCGGAAATATGAATCTCCGTACAAATACAAAATTTTAGCTACTCTAGGATCCATGCGGAATGAAACATATTCACCCTGAATTCCATTGCGCACGAATCCTAAAGTAGCTGAAAATTTGAATTCGTAGCGAAGATTTGGGTTTTCGCTACGACCGGACTTAGAATTTTGGTGTCTATGTTACGAATATGTTATTTTTTTAAATTTTTATCTTCGTATTTCATTATATTTATTTAAATTTGTTGTTTACTAAAATATTTTTCTTACACAAGAATCGCTATTTTTGTTACTATTGCATTTATTTAGACATTTTTTCGGTTAAAAATGATTTCGGCATTTTAAATTTCGACATTTTTAGTTTTCGACATTTTATTTTTCAACATTTTTGTTTTCAACATTTTTGTATTCGACATTTTTGTTTTCGACATTTTTAGATTTCGGCATTTTTTTCTACATTTTTGTCTTCGGTATTTTTAGTTTCGATATTTTTAATTTCGACTTATCGTACCAGACCCATACTTCACTGGACCATTAATTTCAACTTTGAAGTTGAAAATCCATTTAGATTTAGATTGTTCAATTTTTTGGTTTAAATTATATACATTTAAGTTGTAATTTATCATTCACTATTAGTGCAATATAAACAAACTTCCGTCGAAAAGGACGTGTCGAATTATGTAGCGAGCATACGAGTGAGTTTTACTGATATGGTGACTACGAATTTTGTTCGGCTAGGATGATATATTTTTTTTATTTTTAAATTATATTTAAATAAATAGAATTATAAAAAAATCAATAAATAGAAACTAATAAAAAAACCAGTTGGGAAGGTAAGATCACATGGGAAATTTTAAAGTAGGTGTAATTATGATAGTTAGGATTATCAAAATTATAGTCGGTCTAAGCCGACTATAAATACCCTACACATATGTGTGGTTACCACTCAAAGTGATATATAGATCACCAAGGTATACGAATCCTGAAAATAACTACAAACATTCAATCGCTGAAGAATTTCCATTCATTTGATACCCATATTTACAAATGGGTAGGTGGACCGAATTTCGATTTTTTTTTTGTGAACCACAAGTCTTTTCGCCGGAAAACATTATTATCATGTATTTGAGCATGATGTCAATATATATTTGACCAAAAAAGTTTACCTAAGCACGTATACATAAAAATTGATCTTTATATGTACATTTTATATGAGGTATTTGAACATAAGTGGTCGGATCATAGGTCACAATGGACCGATCTCGCCAATTTTTTCGCACATACAGCGTAGGTATATTAGTAATCTAAGTTATAAGTTTCATTTATCTAGCTCTTCAATTTTAAAAGTCTTAGGGATTTCAACAGACAGACAGACAGACGGACAGACAGACAGACGGACAGACAGACGGACAGACGGACATCGCTAAATCGACTCAGGAGGTCATGCTGATCAAGAATATATATACTTTTCCATACCGGAGATGCTTCCTTCTGGGTGTTACAAACGGCGTACCAAACTGAATATACCCTTTCACTCTTAGTGTAGGGTATAATAAAATAAAAACGAGTTGGGAAAGTTAGATCACATGGGTAAGTTCGGTCACATGGGACGGACTTTTATAGTCGGTCGGGCCCGACTATGGAATACCCTACACCTTGGTGGGGATATTAATATGGGAAATTTAATATTATTTACATATCAAAAATGTACGTCGTATATCCACATAATTTAACAAATCGATACAAAAATAAAAAAAAAAAAAATACTGAAAAATAAATGTGGACGGATCACGCCCACTTTTAAAACATTTGTGGAGATTTAAGGCTAATATAATTTTATAGATTTGTTTTCAATAATTTGCGAGTAAAATGTCCACTATGAAAAAGCGGGAAATAATGAAAAAATAAAATGTGTGCGGATCACGCCCATTTTTGGAACACATATTTTTATGTGAATTCTAACAATACGTTTTACATTTTTTAACTATACCTTGAATACTTTTCGGTTTATTGGTTCCTAAATAATTTTGTAAAAGTGATTTGTATGGGAGGTGGGCGTGTCCGTTGACCGATTTGGCTCATTTACATTGACAAAACTTTTTTTTTGGCTAAAACATATTGAAACGAAATTTCATCGTATTCTGATCAGTCTTTCAAGTTATCGTATATACGGACAGCAAGACAGCAAGACGGACGGACGGACAGACAAACAGACGGACATGGCTAAACGAACTCGGGTGGTGATGCTGATCAAGAATAAATATACTTTTCCATCCCGGACATGCCTCCTAAGGGGCGTTACAATGTCTGCACAAAGTACCTCATATGTGTAGGGTATAAAACATAAAAAATTATCACCCAGGCCACGATTCGAACCAGCGATACTCAACTAATTCGTTCTCACCATATCAGTAACATTCACTACAACATTCACTATATAATTCGAAATGGCCTTTTCTTCAGAAGTTTGTTTATATAGAACTAATAGTGAATGATAGTAATGATGATAGATCATGACTCTTCTTCAAATAAGTTATTGGTTGTGCAGAATTCTCGAAGTAGCGGACAAACAAGGTGTGGTGGTGATGCAAATAAATATAAATGGTAAAGTGACCAGAAAAATAAATTGCTTAAATTATGTATACAAAAATTAAAGTTAAAAAAAAATATAATTAAATAAAATAATATATATGAATTTATAAAATAGTATGCATTTTTTTTTTACTAAAAAATGAATAACCTTGAGAATGAGTTTTCAACTTCAGAGTTGATATTTTTTACTAATGCAGTTGAAAAATAATCTACGTGGTTGAATATTCCAACCATACGGTTTAGTTTTGGACACGCATACAATTTTTCAGCCTAATAGTTTATTAAATAAATTTAAATAAACTTCATAGTTGACATTTTTACTAATGCAGTTGAAAAATAATCTACTTGGTTGAATATCCCAACCATACGGTTTAGTTTTGGACTCGCGTACAGTTTTTCAACATAATATTTCATAAATGTAACTCAAAGGTTTATTATGTTCAACATGCACCTATAATTATTAAACTTTTTAGTTAAACATTTTTATGTAAACTCTTATATACTTAAAATCAACTTTAAAAGTTACAAAAATTCAACTCGTTAAATATGCAAACTTAAAAAGTAGAAAAAATGAACCTAGATTTTTGACCGTGTACGTTTGTATAAAACAAAATCACAAGTAAATGTAGTATAATTTACTACAGTAATTTGTTCGGTGTAATGATATTTTCAGATTACATGCATAAGTATTTTTATTCAATATTGATTTTATAAAAGAGTACCAGTAACATGGACATTTGTTATATTTTTTGATTGATAACTTTATTGACAAATTTTTAAAAGAAAAATTGTTCCAAAATATATTTCACTTATCTGGACACACTGGTCAAATTTAAAGCATTTTTTTTTTACTTCCACGCCCTGCAGCAAAATTTTCAAAGGCCAAAGTAAAAAATAACCGTAGATTTCCGAATAAGCCTAATTTTCCAATAAAAAAATTACACTTTCTAATTTTATATACTAAGCCACTGGACATATTTTAAAAGGGTTTTCAGTTTATGATTTATGTGTAAAAGATTTTATTAAAGTCTCATACAAATAAATGGGAGCCTGGGGTAAATTGGGACATGGGGTAATTTTGGAAATTACATTATTTGGGCAAGTTTTTGCACTTAGAAAAATAAAAATCATTGTCTAGTGGTTCTTAATATGAAATCTACTTTTCCATCCATGGCTATAATCAAAATACCTTTTTATTGCATTTCGAGGTGAAGTGAAAAAAATGTGTTTGAAAGATTTTTAGAGTGCTGATTTTGCTATCAAAAAGTGAGAATTTTAACGTTTTTAATTAAGACGGTATGTTTAAAATAATCGCATAATGTATATCTTTTGAAATACAAATGGGTTTTGCAAATAGTTCAACATTGCTTAAAAGTTATGTTCAAATAGCAATATTTGGGTGAAGTAGAAAACCATTTCTCGGGTAAAGTGGGAATCGTAATTTTAGCCACGTTTGTTGTAATTTTTTGAAAATATTGTGTTATATGAATAATTTAATTGGTTTAGCCAAGAAAAAACTTCAATTGTGTACACAAACCAATAAAAAGCAATATTTTGACTTCACCTGAGATAAAATCTAAATTGCAGAAGAAAGCTGAGCAAAAATAATACATCGGTAAATATTCTTCAACTTCATCACTAAAGAAGATGTTATGTATTGTTTTTTACTTTAATGTTTTTTACTTGTTTGATTTAATATTAATTTACATAAGTTGCTCAGATTTCTCCTGTTCATATATTTCATTTGGAAAATTATAAATTTTCATTTGAAATAGAACGTTACGAAAAGGAGAAACTGCGGTAAGTTGTTTTTATTTATTCTTTATAATATCTTAAAAAACATGTAAATTATTTTAGAAATAAAATTTCACATTATCGTGAATTTTAACCGCAACATTTCGTAACCGGAACATTTTATTTCGCATCTCAAGCCGATTTGTCTGCGATATTGTGCATATCGACGCCTGCACACTTCGCAATTTGTCTTCGATTGTCTGCATCGCTGCGCAAACTCACGCCTGCGCCTATTTGCAAGATCAAGATACAAGATTAAAGAATAATATTAATTGTCTGCGACACTGCGTATTAAACGACTGCGCTCTTTTTGCAAATTAATATTATCGTCTACGTTTGTATAGTCCGTGGAAATGCAACATACGCCACCTCGTCGGAGTCAGCGTATTATTGAAGCTTCAAGGTCTCGCACGTCCAGCATGCCGGAAACTAATTCTGAAGTTTTGGATGCGGCATCCCATGCTGCATTCTTTGTTCCAGTAACAAGGCAAGAATCATCTCCAGTTGCTGAAGTTACAAGCAACATTAACGTTGCCTGCGCTAGGAACGTTGCAAGTTTAAGCTCAACAGAGGCATGTTCTTCCGGAAGAGTTGCTTCTTGCACCAACGCCATCATAGTTCATCCGGACGATCATGTTGCAGCTATGAGGAATACAATTGCTGACCTAGAATGCCGTCTGAGAGAAGCTGAAATTCAAAATGTTCAAGCGCGACCGTTGATTGCGCCTGAAAATATACACGCTCCTGCTTCACAGCCGCCACAAGCAACGAATTGGTATCAGCAGTCAGCGAACGCATCATCCACCAACATGCTACATCTAGCGCAGCAGCCATTTCCAGTACATGCAGATACACAATCAGTGTTTTGCAACAGTCGCCCCGCTAATCCATCTTCTGCTGTTCAATCTTCGGCCAGCAACTATGTGCCCCCTGGACCAAGTTCGCAAACTTTATTTTGCAACAGTCGCACTGCTTTTCCAACTGCTGCTGCTGTTCAATCTTCGGTCACCAACTATATACGTCCTGGACCTAGTTCGCAAACTTTATTTGGCAACAATCGCATAGCTCCAACAGCTGCAGTTCAATCTTCAGCCTACAACTATATGCTTCCTGGTGCATGCTCGCAAACTTTATTCAGCGACAGTCGCGGTACTCTTCCGACTACATCATTACATTCGCCAGAATATAACTATATGTATTCTGAAGTCAACAATCCATGCGTTCAGAATATGCATCATGCACCGAGAAAACTTCAAGATTTACCAGAATTCTCCGGCAAACCGGAAGACTGGCCAGTTTTTTATACAGCGTTTGTTGAAACTACGGCAGCATATAATTATTCAAATTTGGAAAACAATCTGCGGTTAAATAAATGTCTTAAAGGCGAAGCAAAAGAAGCCTTGAAGTCTCTTTTAATTCATCCCAATAACGTTAATGAGGTTATACAACAACTCTCATTTTCATACGGTCGTCCAGAGCAGTTAATCCGAAGTCAGCTAAAGAAAGTTCGAGAAATTGTACCAGTTCCGGAAAATCAACTGCCAAAACTTGTACCATTTGCGATTGCAGCTAAAAACCTCGCAGTTTTTCTACAGTCCGTCAACGGGATGCATCATCTAGCAAATCCCACATTGTTGGAAGAATTGGTTGCCAAATTACCAATGACCAAACGCATTGAGTGGGCTAGATGTGCCGCATCAATTATGCCGTATCCAACTGTCAAGGATTTTAGTGACTGGCTGTCAGAAATAGCAAGATATATTTGCTTGGTTCCAGATTGTTCTTCTGAAGAATCAAAACGTCGCCCGGAGCTGCATGCAAATACCAACAAGCAGTTCAAAAATGTCAAATGCATCATTTGTGATGGAGGACACAAGAATGTTGATTGTCACCGCATTACTGATGCCACCGTGCCAAATAGGTGGATCATAGTTAAACGCCATCATCTTTGTTTCAGTTGCATGGCTACCGGACATTCAACTCGTACCTGTCGTCGCCGAAAACCATGCAATGTCAATGGATGTGAACGAATGCATCATAAGTTGCTGCATGATGACTCACGTACAACCAACACATCTGTGGAACCTCAACAAGCAAATGCATCAGATGATATTAGGCCGGTCCTCAGCTGTTCATCTGTTGAAGCGAGAACCAATAAATTACTTTTTCGAGTTTTGCCTGTTACTCTATATGGAGTCTCGAAAAAGGTAAACACATACGCATTATTGGACGAAGGTTCATCTATCACAATGATCGACAAAACCTTGATAGAAGAACTTGGATTGGAAGGCCGACAACAAAAATTAGATATACAGTGGCTTGGAGGTCGTTCTGCGCATGAGCCAGCCCTAGTCGTGGATTTGAAGGTCAGCGGTTTAAAAATGAAGAAACACCATAAATTAAGCAATGTATTTGGTGTCGAAAATTTGAATCTACCTACGCAAAGCATGCATATAAGCGAAATATCACTAAATGCAATTTCTGCAAAAGCAATTTCAACGCAGTCGTATACTAATGCAACTCCTAAACTTCTAATCGGACTTGACCACTGCCATTTGGGTCTGCCATTTGAGTCCATGCGTTTAAACCAAAATGGACCATACGCCGCCAACACCGAATTAGGATGGGTTATTTTTGGACCAACCAAAGAAGGACTCACGTCAACGTCTACATGCTTATTCGTAGACTCTCCAGCAGAAGATAACCTACACCAGCTAGTATCTAATTTCTTCAACACTGAAGCGTTTGGTGTAAGAGCGTCGCCTCCGATTGAAAGTGATGTTGATCTCCGCGCAAGACAAATAATGAAGGCAACAACTGTACACGTCAATGAAAGATTCCAAACGGGGTTATTATGGAAAAGCGATCACGTAAAGCTTCCTGCGAGTTTTGATATGGCGAGACAGCGTTTAGTTGGAGTGGAGAGGAAGATGGCACGTGATAAGCAGTTTGCCGAATCATATAAGGCAAACATCGATAGCTACGTAGCGAAAAATTATGCCCGAAAGTTGAGTTCAATTATGGTCTCAATTATGGTCTCAACACAAGTACGAGACATCCATAAAAAGGCGGGTTTTGATCTGCGAAAGTTTTCTTCGAATTCGCCGGAAGTTATTGAAGCGCTTGATGGTTCTGAAGCAGATATGGCGATTAATACCAAAGAAAGTCTATCGTCTGAAAAAATTCTTGGTATGTTTTGGCAGCCTCAGACCGACAGCTTTGTATTTCATCTGAAATTCAATTATGTTGACAAGAGCGTTATCAACACTGGCCGTACACCGACAAAGAGGGAACTTATGAGTATTGTAATGTCTATATTCGACCCTCTTGGATTGATAAGCCACTTTACTGTCATTGGAAAAACGCTGTTACGCGAAGTGTGGAAGCGAAGCGTGCGTTGGGATGACCCTTTACCATATGAAGTCGCAGAAATGTGGGAAAAATTCCGAGTGCAACTAAAAAATGTTTCATCATTTCGTATTCCCCGACACTATTTTCAACATTGTTCTTCAACTCCACATGATTTGCAATTGCATGTGTTTGTAGATGCCAGCGAAGAAGCCTTCGCTGCCGTAGCATACTGGAGGTCATATAGTGCAGAAATTGGCATCAACGTTTCCCTTATTTGCGCTAAATCAAAAAGCGCACCTTTGAAGCTATTGTCGGTACCACGCCTTGAATTACAAGCTGCAGTGTTGGGAACACGCCTGATGAAAACCATATTGGAAATGCACACAGTCAACATAACTCGGTGCGTGTTATGGAGTGACTCTAAAACGGTTGTAAAATGGATACAGAGTGAACATCGTCGTTACAAGCCATTTGTAGCTCATAGGATTGCGGAGATTTTGGATGTATCTAAGCCAGAAGATTGGAGGTGGATCCCAACCAATGAAAATGTGGCTGACGAAGCAACACGGACGAAACCCCGAATTGATTTTAACCCTACGTCGCGCTGGTGCCGAGGTCCTGCATTTTTACAAGAAAAAGAAGATTGTTGGCCAGTTATCGCTTCGAATACAAATGACCTGGCTAGAGACGATGAAGAAGTTCGTGCTAAAGTTACTTTAGTCATTGTTACAAATAGTTTTTTAGATGTAAGTCGCTTTTCTTCATATATGAGACTGAAAAGAACCGTCGCTTGGGTTCATCGCTTCATTCAACACTGTAAGAAGGAAAAAATTCAACATTTCGAATATGGGCTCACGGCAGTTGAACTGGAAATTGCGGAAAATACATTAATTCGATTCGCTCAGAAAGAGAGATATGGTGATGAATTGAAACTAATACAAAGCGGACAACAGTTACCTCTAGACAACAGTCTCCACACATTGACGCCGTATATTGACAGCAATGGTCTTCTTCGTGTGAACGGTCGTTTGGATGCTGCCAGTTGTTTGACATATGCCACTAAACGGCCAATTATCTTGCCACCAGATCACCTTATTACAAAATTAATGATTGCTTATGAACATTGTCTGATGAGACATCAAAATTTTGAAGCGGTGATATGCAAAATACGAAGACATTTTTGGGTCCCACGGTTACGTCAAGTTTTACGATCAATATCTGCTAATTGTGTGATCTGTAAAATTGCCAAATCTACGCCGTCAATACCATTAATGGGACAACTGCCATGTGATCGGCTTACACCATTTGTAAGACCTTTCACATACACTGGACTCGATTACTTTGGACCAATAATAGTATCTGTTGGACGTCGTCGTGAAAAACGCTGGATAGCACTGTTCACGTGTCTCACCATTCGAGCCGTCCATCTTGAAGTGGCTTATGATTTGTCCACTGATGCTTGTATAATAGCCATTCGAAATTTCATAAATCGTCGTGGGGTGCCTAGTCGAATACGCTCCGACAATGGAAAGAACTTCGTTGGAGCCAATGAAGAAGCAACCAGATTTTCTGAAGTGTTCGACTATGTAGCAGTACAAGCAGAACTGTCATCTAAAGGTATCGAGTGGTTATTTAACTGTCCTGCAAATCCATCAGAAGGCGGTGTATGGGAGCGCATGGTTCAGTGCGTCAAACGAGTTCTACGTTGCACGTTAAAGGAAGTGGCACCGCGTGAACATACGATGACTGCTTTTATTCTCGAAGCAGAGAATATCGTTAATTCAAGGCCTCTCACGCACTTGCCAGTTGAAATTGAGCAAGAAGAACCGCTCACACCGAATCATTTTCTTCTTGGGACTTCTAACATCGCAAACACACCTGGAATAAAGGAGGACGATGTAATGTTATGCTGTCTACGCAAGCAATGGCGTATCGCAAGACAATTAAGAAATTGTTTTTGGAGAAAATGGGTTGCCGAATACCTTCCAACTTTAACACGTCGAGTAAAATGGTGCCAAAACTCAAAGCCGCTCAGTGAAGGTGATCTAGTTTTCATGCGATGCTAATGTGCCAAGAAGAGAGTGGAGTCGCGGACGTATCGAACGAGTTTATCCCGGAACTGATGGAACAATTCGACGTGTAGATGTTCGTACAGCAAAAGGATTATTTCAACGTGCTGTCGCAAAGCTTGCCAAGCTAGATATTGAAAGTGGTGAAACGTAGACGTTTCACGGGGCAGGGAATGTTATGTATTGTTTTTTACTTTAATGTTTTTTACTTGTTTGATTTAATATTAATTTACATAAGTTGCTCAGATTTCTCCTGTTCATATATTTCATTTGGAAAATTATAAATTTTCATTTGAAATAGAACGTTACGAAAAGGAGAAACTGCGGTAAGTTGTTTTTATTTATTCTTTATAATATCTTAAAAAACATGTAAATTATTTTAGAAATAAAATTTCACATTATCGTGAATTTTAACCGCAACATTTCGTAACCGGAACAGAAGAGTTTTGTACAATTGCCATGAATAAATGAGGAATAAAAAATCACAACATTTATGTGAACTGCAATATCTGCAAATCACCACCACGACCACCAATTACCTGTGTTCATTATCACCATTTTTTGTATTTTCCGAATATAACTACTTATTTTTCCTTGCATTATCATTATCTATTTATTACCTAATTATATTATAATCTTATTATATTTGGCTGTGTTTTGAAAAAAAAAAATACATTTACAGACTAAAATAGCATTTTGGTAAAAAATTTTAAGTTTCCCACTTTACCCCAATATTTTTCAACAAGTCCGAAATTGAAATATTCTGAAATATCACTCAACAATCAATTATAAGACATATAAATGATATTCTGTTAATGAAAAAGTTAGATCATGAACCAGTCTATGGCATAGACCTATCAAAAGAATTTAAAAATTATTCAAATGTACATTCACAACATTTATTTTCACAACATAAGTTCTCTCATGAATTTTCATTCAATACTTTTAAATTTTTTAAAATCAGTTCAATGGTTCCGAAGAAATGAATTTCCCCAGTGTGCAGTAAAGCAAAGCCTAAAAGTATGCAATTTTTATGAGGTCAACAAAATGCACTAAACTTACAGTTGCATCTCGTCGCACAGTGTGCCCAATCGCTCTTAAATCGGATGAAATTCAGTATTGTCGGAACCACTCAAAAAAAATACTTATGGAGATTTCCGTAAAAGTCAAATTTTCCAAAAAAAAAAAAATAGAAAATAAAAAAAAATTCGACTTTACAATTTTATATTTACTAAACCACTTGAGATATTTAAAAACGGTTTTCAGTTTATAATTTATGTGTTAATTGTTTATGAAAGTTTCGTTTCAGGATCAAATGTACAATCTATGTAGAAATATGTAAAGTAAAGTCTTCAAAAATATAAAAAAAAAATCATGTTCAAGTCTATATCTTTAAAACTAAACAAGATATTTTCTCATGTAAGCATTTTTTTAGAAGTCAATGTAAGCTTTCCATAAACAAAAGAATTTTTAAAATCGGATAACTTTTGGATTTTTTACAATTTTTGAAAGATTTATCATGAAAAATTTTCAACTTCACTGATTTTATCTCCATAACTATTAAAGATACAAATTTCAAAACTTAAGTTCTCTCATGTTCTGTCTGTACAACACTTTTTAAATTTTTAAAATCGGTGGTTCGAGTGGTTCCGAGACTACTGAATTACACCCGATTTAAGAGTCTTTGTGCACACTGTGCGTCGTCGAACTAATTTTCGGTAATTTCATCTAGTTTGTGGGTAGCGTCGCACAGTGGGGGAGAGACCCCAAAAGTTGGCGAAAAGCTCAAATTATGTTATTTTTAGAAAAATAAGTATGAAAATTTAATAATCAACATTAAAATGTAGGTTTTTAAAAGTGAACGTGGTAACTCCCATACAACTGAAATGATTAAATTAATATATGTTGGAAATTTCGGGAGCTACAGTGATGCATCTTTATAGTAAAATGTTTTTCGTTAATATAATGCAGTTCTCGAAATTTCATCTTGATTGGACAAGTGAGCGTGGTTCCTCCCATATAAGAAAAATGTTCAAATTGTCATATATTTGAAATTAATAGAGCTACACTAATGAAACTTTGTAATATACAGTTGATATAATTCACTTGTCAAAATTTCATCTTGATTGGACAAGTAGGCGTGGTACTTCCCAAACAGCCAACAATTGTTGAAATTGTTAATATTATTAAAAACTAATAAAAAAAAACTTTTTAAAAATCAAGCTTTTATAAAAATCTGTACTAAAAAATTAAAAATAAATTTTCTAAAAATATAAAATATTTTTATAGTAGGTAGGTATATTTATAATGAATACATGTTAAATATGAAATAAATTAAATTAAATCTTATTCAAATTGTATTATTAAGATATACGTTTATAAGAAATAAATTTTAAAATTAAAATAAGAAATAAATTTTAAAATTTACTAAGAGGTTTCCAAATACAAAAATAAAAGCGTGCGGCGAAATTATTGAATATTACAGTCCAACTCTAGCACTAATAAACTTTGCAATTTAATTCAACTTTGCAATAGTTTTCAATATAATTTTGGAGAAGGGGTAGATCTGTATGGAAGAATCTATGAGTTTTGTAGACAGTGCTGATATCGGAAGCTATGATATGTTTTTACCTCAGGATAATCTGGTAAAACTTAACTTTTAATTAGAAATATTTATTTATGTACTTAATTTAATTCATGTAATTTGGCTAAATGATGTAGATTAACGTTATATCGTCGGTGATATTGCAAAACCGTCTATCTACATTTTCGAATACCTCTTACATAAAGAATTTTACAGAAGAAACAAAACTATTTTCAATCTCAATTTTGCACTTAATTCATACAAATTAAGTATGCCTAATTTCTAATTTATCCGATCAACACATCATTAAAAACCCGATTATAAATCAAAATTAGGCGTAATTCTCACATGCAGTTAGACGGTTTTGCAGTATCACCGACGATATTTCTCCTTGCCATAAAGGGTTGTAATTTCACAGAGGTTTGTGGCACCTGTCAAATAAGCAAACCTTTTAAAATGCTACAACTCTCGACTTATAAAAGTCGTACACAGTTTGGAAAATTGAAGTAAAAGCTCATATTTTATATTATAATCGTCATGTAGAATCTGGGTGTAACTGGACAACGGGACGTGATATATCCTATACAATCTTGCCTTATTCTGTGAAGGGTTATAGTGTGCTGAGCGGTTGCGAGATTTAAAGTATAAAGAGTTGTAGGTTTGTGATGTATAAGATATATATATATATAAATATGATCATAATTGTATTTCTTTGATAGTTAAAATTTATATTTAGACTACACATTTACAAATGTAATATGCTGGTAATTTTTAATATTTTCGCCGCACGCTTTTATTTTTGTATTTGGAAACCTCTTAGTAAATTTTAAAATTTATTTCTTATTTTAATTTTAAAATTTATTTCTTATAAACGTATATCTTAATAATACAATTTGAATAAGATTTAATTTAATTTATTTCATATTTAACATGTATTCATTATAAATATACCTACCTACTATAAAAATATTTTATATTTTTAGAAAATTTATTTTTAATTTTTTAGTACAGATTTTTATAAAAGCTTGATTTTTAAAAAGTTTTTTTTTATTAGTTTTTTTATTTTTACTTTTTTAGTCGTTATATGGTCATTAGAGTTATTATTTTGCATTGATCGGCTCAGCGGTTACCTAGTTATAATTTTTGCCCTTAACACCTTCTGTCGATGTAATTTGAACTACTTTCTAGTCTTTGAAAATTTCCAAAACGACTTCCTGTACCAAGCATTGTCGAGATCAGTTAAGTGATAACCGAGATATAAAATTTTGATCTTAACACCCTCTATCGATATAATTTATAACTACACTCTAGAGTATGTTATATTTGGTGCCCGCATATAGTATTAATCAACAAACTAGAAATTTAAATTATTCATAAAAATGTAGTTTGTGACTTTTCGTTCTACAACGACAATATGTTAAATTGGGGTCCCGAAGAAGTCACTTAATGAAGTTTTGCATAGATCGGTTCAATGGTTACCGAGATATAAAATTGTGCCTTTACCGCCCCCTCTCGATGAAATTTAGAACTACTTTCTGAACTGCATTAATTTGCGTGCTCGAAAGAATTACTGCACCAAGTTTTACAGAGATCTGTTCAGTGGTTACTTCGATATAAAATTTCGTACTTAACGTCCTCTAGCGATGGAAAATCAAAGCTCTAAGTAAATAAATATAACATATAAATAAATATGACATATTTCAGTCTTCAATACTATACAGACGTAAAATTCTTCTCCATAGAACGCTTTCCCGTAGAATTCTTCACCGTAGAGTTATTCCCAGTAGAAGTTTTAATGTGGTGAGTTTTAATGTGGTGAGTTTAGGTGTGGTAAGTTTAGGTGTGGTGAATTTTGGTGTGGTGAATTTTGGTGTGGTGAGTATTAGTGTGGTGAGTTTTAGTGTGGTGAGTATTAGTGTGGTCAGTTTGAGTGTGGTGAGTTTTAGTGAGGTCAATATTATTGTGGAGAGTTTTAGTTCGGTGAATTTTTATGTTGAACATTTTATTGTGGTGAATTTTAGTGTAGTGAATTTCAGTGTGGTGAGTTATAGTGTTGTGAGTTTTAGTGTGGTGAGTTATAATATGGGGAGTTTTATTGTGGTGAATTTTAGTGTGGTGAGTTATAGTGTAGTGAGTTTTAGTGTGATGAATTTTAGTGTGATGAATTTTAGTGTGGTGAATTTTATTGTGGTGAGTTTTAGTGTGGTGAGTTTTAGTGTGGTGAGTTCGTTTTTCTTTATCTTTCCTTTTTTTGTTTTTCCTTTAGTTTGGTTTTTAGTTTTATGTTATTGATTTTATTTTTTGTATTTTTGCTTTTGTTTTGTGCTTTTGCTTTTGTGTTTTTACTTTTCATTTTTTTTTTTTTTTGTATTTGAGTTTTTTGTTTCATGTTCGTAGCTGGTGAAAGTGCCGAGTTATATCATATTGAAAGTTTAGGTTGTATGGGAGGTGCCACGCCTATTTGTCCAATCCCGCCCATATATATCCTATCATTCCTTCCTTCATACCGCATCTGTGGTAAAAATTTCAAGAAAATCGGATGAGCTGTTTTATTTATTATATTAAAAGCATTTGATCTTTCTTGGTGAAGATCGGATTTCAGAGGATCCATTAATAATAAATGTGACCTCTAGCGGAGAAAATTCGAAGTTCTAAGTTTGCCAAATTTTTACCCGTTGCCAATACTATACATGTTTTAAATTTCAATTTTCTAGGTGAAGTACGCACTTTAGAGGGTCCATTAATAGCAAATGCGCCCCCTAGCGGACAAAATTCAAAGTTCTGAGTTTGCCATATTTTTCCCCGTGTCTAAAACTATACATATTCTAAATTTCAACATTCTAGGTAAAGAACAGATCTCACACGGTCTAAAAATAGTTTTAGCGCCCCCTATCGGCCAAAATTCGAACTTTAAAATTTATTTTTATATGTGCCACATCGAATACTATATGTGTTCCAAGTTTCAACTCGATCGGAATTAAGGAAGTATGTTAAATTTGATATTTTTGTGCCCGACATACTAACAAACGAACAAACGAACAAACGAACAAAGGTACAAACAAGTGAAGTTAAATAAAAGCTTGTAATAATAAAAGCTTGTAATAAAAAAGCTTGTAAAAATGGTCGGACGTTTAAAAGCGAATAATTCCGAAAATGCAAAAAACGGAAATATTTTCATTTGTGTTTTGAAAAATTGAATATGTGTACTATGTAAAAATATAATCAGTTTTTGTTTTCATCTATGTAAATGAAAAATAATTAAAAAAAAATAAAAAAATGGAATTTACTCCAGCAAAACAATAATATTGCAAAATCTTAATAGATACCGGATGTAGATGTTTTGAAATAAACGTTTCGAAAAATTGACTACAAATTCGACAATATTTTTTCTTACAATTCTTGCGAAAAATTGTCTGTGTTTGAGAGAGTGTATGGAAAATTTGGATACATATGATATAAATTGAGTGATGCAACATTGTAGGCAATTTAATTTGCTGTACAATAGTCTCTGAGGTCAATTTGACTTTTGAGGTTTTCGCCAACTTTAGGCACTCGCTGACCCACTGTGCGTCGGTGGTTCAGGTGGTTATTACTATAGATGGGCGCGTGACTGTTTTTGATGGCACGGCCACGCACGGGCACGACGATAGGTGACAGGCACGAGCACGAGCCCGACGACTAAATTTACAGACGAGAAGCACGATAAAGAACGTGTTGATTGTTTAAATAGACACGAAAAAACACGAAAAAACACGGAAAAACATGAAAAATCAGGCAAAACGTGAAAAATAATACCGGAACCGTTTAGATTTTTGGAACCGGAATCGTTATTAAAAATGTGTAGAACCGGAAATGGAATCGGGACCCATATCGGAACAGCTATTTTAAAAATCTCGGAACCAGATCCGGAACTGATAGTATAGTCCCTGTCAGGGAACGCAAAGAACCGGAATCGTAGCCATTATTAAAAAATGTACGGAACCAGAATCGAAACCCATTTAATTCATGGAACCCGAACCGGAATGATATTCCAAAGGGTTTTAGTCCTGTAATAAATAATTCAAAAATTGAGTTTGTTACCACGAAATTTTTATTTTCTGAAGTAAGGGTTTTTTTTTATTGGGGTATAAACTATAAAAAAATCTTTAATGGGCGCGTGCCTGATTTTGGAGGCACGGAAAAAGCATAGCACGCGCCCGTCTCCGTTTCTTACTGTCTCTGTTTCGAATCATCACTGGCTTGCAACATAAACAGACATTTTATTTCTATCCGACGCGCAGAGGTCAAAAAGTGTATATTTTCGGAAAGAAGCCAATAACTTTGGAAACAATAAAGATATTTAAGAATTTTTTTGTATTATTTTTTGTCTTATTGCGAATCATATTTAATATATTTTTCGAATTTACATGTTTTCAAAAAAACTTTATACATTATTGCCGGAAAATACTTCTAATTGTGAAATTGATGGGCGTACGCGTTAATGGAATAGAACTATTTTATATTCACTAAAAATCCAAAGTTTTAAGTATTTAGCTCTTTTTGTTTTCTTCTTATCGCGTTCTCCGTGCATAAGCGGGCGGACGAACAAAATCAATATAAATTTTGAAGATCGGTACATGGAATATATTATTAGCTATGTATTTTAAAATTATAATAAAAATAATAATTTAATAAAATGTTTTTTTATAATACCACTAATAATTTTTTACTAGCGTTCTAAAAATACACGGATCCGACGATATAAGCAGTATATAAAAAAATATATATCTTTTACATTTTCTGTCATACATAAGTCTATATGTTTTAAATTCTTTGTTTTTCTTGCTTCTTCTGCTTATTTAATAACCTATTACTTATTTTTTATATGATTTTAATCTCAGATCAGATCTCTCAGGTATCAACTCAACAATAACATTTTGATTTTTTTTATAAAAAAATAATAAAAATAAAACAAATTAGTTGACAGTTGTTCGTTTTTCTATTGCTTTTGTTTTGTTCTTTTGCGTGTAACAACTTTTGTAAAAAAATTGCATATTTGTTTTTGCAAAAGCATTTCTATGAAACCCATAAAGTAAAGATACGCCTACAAATATGCAATCAATTTTTGAACCAATAAAATGCGCTAAAATTAGGCTGTTTTATGGGTTAAGACACAAAAGTGGTAACAATTATCGGGGTCACTAGTGATCGCAAGTGGTTTCTGCATTTTGCAGAAATAGAAAGTAGACATTCATTTTATTTTGATACCAATTATTCTGGATAGGTCAGGATAGCAAACATAGATGTATTCTTCTAAAGTTGGAACATTTATATATTTTAATTGTTACAATAAATTGTTATTTTATAAATAGTTACTAAGAATTTTGAAAATATTTTTTTTTAATATGAAATTACAAGGGTCACTTTTATCATTTACCGAAAAAACATTTATAAAAAACCTATGCATTTATTAGTGCAACTTCCCTGATTTTTAGAAAAAAACTAAACACTATTTATTTAAACAGCGAACGGATTATCAATACTTGAAATTTTTGCTATAAAGTAGTTTGTTCAGATTTCAAAAAAACTATATATATCAAAAAGGGACTTTTTCCGAAAATCAACTACTGCGCGATGCGGCAGATAATGGCAAATCTCAGTGAGCCTACTCACCTGTAGATTTTTATATGAGGTACTCGGACATGAGTAGTCGCAATAGACTGATCCTGCCAATAGACAGCATAGATATACGTAATATAAATAATAAGTAATCTAAATCTTCTAGTTTTCCTGTAATCGTAATTTTAACAGACAGACATGCTTCCTTCTGGGTGTTACAAACGGCATATAAAACTGAATATACCGTTTCACTCTTAGTGTAGGGTATAAATACACGGAAAAAGATTAAAAAGATAAATTTTTTCAAAATTTTTAATTGAATGGATAACGGTAACCTGTCCCTCAAGACCCTTTCGGTTTGATACTTTATTTAGAAAAAATCACATTTTCATATTTTTACTTTTGCACACAGAATCCAACTATTAAAGAGATGAAAAAGTAAATATGCAATTTTATTTTTGTAAACCATATTAACAAATTGACGTTTGCAGTTTTTTTATCAGAGGTCCTGATAAAAGAATATACATCAAAAATGAGGCAAATTAGTACTAAATTGGTACAAATTAGTATCACTAGTACCAGTAGTAGATTCTACAAATTAATCAATACACATTATTTGCTTAGCTTTCTTGGTTGTGAAGATATCCGCGGAATAATATTAAAAATGAGCATTACAAAGACTCCTAAAAATAAAGAACTAAACTTTACAGATTATATATTATTCGTTTTAGTTAGTTTGATTAATTCTCTAAGATACCACTATATTAACTTTTTTTATATAAAACCATTTACTACCCAAAAATTCCCATATCAAAAAAGTATTTTTTTTGCTTTAAAATAAAGCATTCTGATTTCTTTATTTCGTTTATTGGTTAGACTGATTGAGTAGGGAAAGAAAATGTCATAGGGTCATATATTTCAGAGTAAGTCACATTTTAACAATTTACTGTTCAAGTTATGAAAAAATGTTGTATGGAAGAAGTGGGTAGAATCATCAAAGTACCTTACTGCACAGAAAAAAAATGTACATCATATTGATGAATTCCGTTCTTCAAACCATGTGATTCATTGTATTGAAGAACCATTCATAACATTAATGACTAACGCCATCAATGTTATGAATGCTATCATAAATATGAAGAACGCTTGGTAACTGTCGAAAAAGTGTTCTTCAATATGATGAACTGTATGTGAAGAATACGTTTCATCATATTAATGAACCAAAATATAAAATACAACATATATGTTCATCATATTGAAGAACGCTGTTCATTAAACCAAATTTCTATCAAAATTTTTTTTTTTCGTTCATTTTTTGCCGTACTTCTTAGTTCTCACGTAGTTCTTGTATGTTATTTCTTATATAATGCCTGCTCGACATGCATAAATTAGTAAAATGTTTTATAATATATTTATTATAATTACTACTTTTTATTAATAAAATGTTATATTTATAAAAAATATATTTTTCAAACAATTTTTTTTTTCGAAACATTTTTTTTTCGAAAAATTTTTTTTTCGAACAGAATTTTTTTTTTTCGTACAAATTTTTTTTCGAACAAATTTTTTTTTTCGAACAATTTTTTTTTTCAAAAATTTTTTTTTTCGAACAATTTTTTTTGTTCAAAAATTTTTTTTTTCGAACAATTTTTTTTTCGAAAAAAAATTTTTTTTTTGAAAAAATGTTTTTTCGGAACTATTTTTCTTCCCTAAATTTTTTTTTTTGATAATTTTTATAAAATTATTTTTCTGTTATTATATAAATAAAATTTTTAAAACAATTTTTTGATTTATTTTATAAAAAAAAAAAAAAATTTTGAAAATATATTATGAACAAATTCATCAATATGACAATTCTAATTCATTGTATTGAATATTTTGTTCATATATATAATGAATGCATTCATTAATATGTCATTTAATGAACGGTGGTATCAATATGATGAAACTGGTAGTTGGTGAAAAAATTCATAATATTTATGAATAAATTCATCATATTGAAGAATTTTGTTTTTCTGTGTGGTCCTACCTAGAATATTATGTAATTCATGTACAGAATGTGAGAGAAGAAAATCATAAATTTTATTGGTTTATCTTATTATTGTTGTATATTCCTTATATTCCGTATCAGGACAAACCGAAAAGGCTCGTAAGGGACGGGTTACCTATTATTCAATCTATTTAAAATTTCGGTCAAATTAATATTTGTAATAAATGAACAAAATGAGAGGATTTTTTTCTACTTACAAATAAGAACCAGTCTAATAAATTTGTATATATTAAACATTTATGGGAAAACACAATATGGACTAAGTTGATTGACAAGTTTCCCCAACCACTGTTGAAAATTTCCATCATCCTCACAACCTAAACATAAGAATTTTAATAAATCATTCAAGAAATACCATACATATCTTGTAGATTTAATATGTCATATTCAACATTTTCTTCAACGACAAATTTCATTTCCACGAAGCCCCGATATTGCATAGTAAATGAGAACAGGAAATTGAATTAAATTCTCGACCTTTGAAAGACGCACTTTGCGGAATAAAAGTGCATAAACTATAGGACAAAAAGTATGTTGTGCGTTATATAAATAGTTGGCAACATTTACGAACGCACCAATTGCATTAAAATTGTATTGCATTAAATCATCGCATTCGCAACGCAGTGCCTACTCTGTGGCATTCTTAAAGTAATTTTTGTAGCTCAATTTCTGCCTTTCCGTGAACGATAATATATTTGAGCTCATTTCCGCATCCGACGGCAGCAGTAGTGCGGTGCCATCTGCATTTGAGGAATGAGGCGCAGACGCACACGCGCCGGAACAGGAAACCAACGCCATTTCAAACGCATTTTATCGCCAGATGATCTCTACGCAATGTGCGAAAGTTGGTTGCGTATTTTGGAGTGATTTTATTTCGGACATTCGACTGTTTTGAATATGGTGCGTAGCACTTTTGTTTTGTAGCAATTCAGAACATTTACTTCCATTTGTGTTGTTTATGGACTTGAAGATAAGTGGATGAGTTGTTGGAAAAGTGTCTGTTTCTGTAAGGATTGTGTTTGTGTTTGTGAAACCGGAAACGCATATTTAAAGGAGATTTATTTTAGAACTAGGCGTGAATCTGGCAATACTTTACATTGAGCTCCGACGAGGCTAATCTGCGTCTTATAATGCCATCTTCCATGGGCATTTCTTGACTACCCTCGTATATACAGACAATTAGGTTTCTGCTTCAATATGTATAATTGCCGCTTTAATTGTAGGGGCGAGGTGCATGTTGTAAGTAAA
Source organism: Dryomyza anilis (assembly GCA_951804985.1). NCBI lineage: Eukaryota > Metazoa > Arthropoda > Insecta > Diptera > Dryomyzidae > Dryomyza > Dryomyza anilis. Next base: position 51,266,859 of record OX638132.1, read on the forward strand.
TTAAAAATTAAACAAGCACGAAAATGGGTTTTAATTTATTGTTTAAGCATTTAAATTAAAACGAAAACGATATTTTTACCTACACACATTATGTATTACGAAAACTGGCGCATGCAGCGCTATCATAAATTTGTGCACGATTATGTTGGCTGGATAGCAACATTGTAGTGCACCATCAAATTGTAAAAGCCCCCATCTCAACTAATTGTTCCTCAGAACAACAAAAAAGAAATCAAATTTAAATGCATGAGCAGTAGAAGCGGCAACTGATGCGACGGGAACTTCAGGTTCTCCAGGTTGTGTTTTTTCCCTCGAGAGTTCAATCTATGGCACATGTAGAATAATGGTTTAACGTTTAGTTCGGAGAAACATCAAGAACAACAGCATTGGGAACAACGACGTTAACTCATTTGCTAACGGTTCAAATATTTGAATGCTTAAAAACAACATTAGAGAACATTTAAATCTGGGATCGGTGTTGTGAGAATTCATTTTTATTCATTTTAAATTATATGAGCAATAACAAACATTTTTTAGAATTTGTGATAAAAAAATATTTAACTTTGTTTACGGCACATTAATTTCGTTTTGCACCAATATAATCTGATATTAATCCACTGAATCTGTTCGCGTATATCATTTATTGCAAGGGGTCAAAAATTAAAAATATTTCAATATCACTGTTTTCACTTAATTCCGCAATATATATAAATCGTATGAAAATTTGCCAATATACGTAAAAATAATTTCAAATACTTAATAATTTACGCAAACAAAATTGTATTAATTACGTCTTAAACACATTTACGTTTTAAACACATACGATTGAATCTATTTTTTAGTACATATCACCTGCGTTTTTTATACCCTACACTAAGAGTGAAAGGGTATATTTAGTTTGGTACGCCGTTTGTAACACCCAGAAGGAAGCATCTCCGGTATGGAAAAGTATATATATTCTTGATCAGCATGACCTCCTGAGTCGATTTAGCGATGTCCGTCTGTCCGTATGTCTGTCTGTCTGTCTGTCTGTTCGTCTGTCCGTCTGTCCATCTGTCTGTCCGTCTGTCTGTCTGTTGAAATCCCTACTACTTTTAAAATTGAAGAGCTAGATAAATGAAACTTATAACTTAGATTACTAATATACCTACGCTGTATGTGCGAGATCGGTCCATTGTGACCTATGATCGGACCACTTATGTTCAAATACCTCATATAAAATGTACATATAAAGATCAATTTTTATGTATACGTGCTTAGGTAAACTTTTTTTGGTAAAATATATATTGACTCATGCTCAAATACATGATAATAATGTTTTCCGGCGAAAAGACTTGTACACCTCGGTACACCTACCCATTTGTAAATATGGGCATCAAATGAATGGAAATTCTTCAGCGATTGAATGTTTGTAGTTATTTTCAGGATTCGTATACCCTGGTGACCTATTTATCACTTTGAATGGTAACCACACATATGTGTAGGGTATTTATAGTCGGCTTAGACCGACTATAATTTTGATAATCCTAACTATCATAATTACACCTACTTTAAAATTTCCCATGTGATCTAACCTTCCCAACTGGTTTCATACTTGAACTGGTTTAAATTGAACTTCAGTCCACACTTTATAGGGAAGCCTGGGTAAAGTGAGACACGTTTTTATTCTCCTCCAAAAAGTACATTTGAATAATTTTTAATTCTTTTGAAGAATCTATTTCATTGCCTGATTCATGATATTACTTTTTGAATCATAAGAATACCATTTATTTGGCTTTTAATTGATGTGACTTTTGACTGTGACTTTTCAAAACAGCTCAATTACGTACTTCTTGAAAAATGTTGGGGTAAAGTGGGAAACTTTAAATTTTTTTCCAATATGGTATTTTAGGGCCAGTTTTTCAGTGGTAGTTGAACTCCATTTGCAGTTTAAACTTAGTTTAAACTTAGAATCGTGTTTTTCAGTGAACTGTAAACGTAGTTAGTTTAACCCATCGATATTGGTGGGTTAAACTACGTTTAAACTCTCAATAATTTTGACAGCAAAATGTGAGATGCGCTCTTTACGCTCTGCGGTCCGCACTCATGCGCTCATTTGTCTGTCCATCGGTTTTCATTTTATTAGTTTTCTGTTATTATTCATTGCATAAAGTAACACTGAACGTATTATATCGTGCATTCTACATTTCTTAATTATCTTTATAATTTCTTGTAATCTTCGTCATTCTCGCAACTTAAATATCAGCTGTTCAAAATGAGAAAAATAACCCTCTTCTTCTTCTTAAATGCTATTCACAATCGATAATTCGCCGGTGCTGCCATATTTTAAGCACTGATCTGAATGAAACTTATACTGCCACTGAAAAACTGCTCGAATAGTTAAACTACGTGAGACGTTTAATTAAACGTAGTTTAAACTAATTTTAAACTACCACTGAAAAACCGGCCCTTCGTCTTTCTTTTTTATGTTTTGATTTTTTTCACAAAAAGAGTTAAATATATTTAGGATAAAAACATAATAAGGTATTAAAAATAAATGGTAATGTAAGATAAAAATAAGAAAAATGTTTAAAGTGGTTTAATGTACGAAATACGAAAAAATGTGTATTTACTCATAGTCCGAATATTCTCAGTGACAATGGACACAGGTGTAGTATACAGGACGTTTGCAGTTCACTGAATTGTTGAAATTTCATTTCTTCGGCTTTTTATTCAAGAAAATTGTACAAAAGTCTTCTTCTGAAGAACTTGTAGAATATTTACCGATGTATTCTTTTTTCTCCTGTTAAAGGATCGCTTCTCGATCTTATCTCAGATGAAGTAAAAATTTTGCTTTTCATTGGTTGTGGCCACGATTGTAGTTTTTTCTTGGCTCAACCACCCCAGACATAATTTTTGGCAGAGTCAGAAACATTTTATCGACATATTTCAAACATACAAAGGCGGAGTTTGTATCACAAGCTGTTTTTTTTTTGCCAGTTCCCTAAATATGAAAAGAAAAAAAGAAAAATGCCAAATATGTTGTCTGGGGCAGTTAAATAATTCATATAACACAATAGTTTCACTAAAATTACAAAAAATATTGATAAATTACGTTTTCCATTTTACCCCAGAAACTGTTTCCTACTTTAACCCAACATCGATATTTGAGACAATTTAGCACCATTGAAGGAATGTTCAATTAGTTGCAAAACCCATTTGTATTGCAAGAAATATTGAATATGCGATCATTTCAAACATACCGTCTTAATAGAAAACGATACAAATTCTCACATACGCATAGCAAAAATAACAATTGAAGCAACATGGTATCTGTTTGGTTCAATTCATTTGAACTACAAAATTTGTGGTTGTGAAATTAGCTTATACGTTTTCTGATGTTTTCTACTGTTCTATACCTTCTATTTTATTGAAAGCTTTTCAAATTCTGCTGAATACAGGGCTTGGAATTTGAATTTATTTGATTCTTAATATACATTTCTCTAAAATAATACTTCCCAATAAAATAAGAACATTTTGAGACTAATATCATTACTCAACAAAACGAGAAAAATGCTTGACATGGACATCAATTCTATATAACTCGCGTTTGCTGATTTTGATTGCTGTTTTTTACTATGACTTTTTAGAATTAAAAAAATATAGTCCCTTACACAAGCAGTTTTTCAAAAACCGTAAACGCAATTTTTTCAATTGTCATCAATAAATGCTACTATTCCGATTAGTTTTTAAGATATTTGAATCTAAACTCGAAAAATATTGATTCAATAGATTTTTAGCTTTTTTGTTCTAATGTTAAATAAGAAAATGATTTATGATTATGTAGAACATAGTTCAAACTAACGATGTAAATTACAAACTTCTTTGTATCGGTTCTTATTTTTAAAATATACTCTATCAAACGATTTCCGTCAAAAACTGTTAAATTTTAAAATGCTTGTATATTTTACAAACAAATTACTGAAAAATTACCGTTTTTACTCGAAATTTTCTGAAAAACGCTACGTAATAGTAAAAAACTGAGTATGCAATAAGAATAAGCATACTTTAAATATGAAGTAATAGTACTTTATCAGATTAGGATTAGTATTTTTATTAAAAATTGATTATATAAAAAAGTATCAAAATTAAGTTCTCAGGGAATATTTTAAAAAGTGGATCAGACCAATTAGAAAATAGTTAGTAATGTTAATAGTTAGTTTTTATTATGCTCTAGATAACCATATATGATTTATGTGATTATCATTAATGATAAAAAGAATTCTAAAAAAAAAAAATGTTCGAGTGTAGATCAAATTATCTCTAGTATACTAAAATTGGTCTAGGAAAAATGGCGTTTAAGTCTTTTGTTAAACTATTTTTCCACAGAACTATGTTTTTTATTCTAATTAGTGGGTAAAAACGACTGAAAAATAATATTGCAATTTTCTCAAAAACGTCAAACCCAGCACACCCAAAGAACGAATCAGTTGGTGCAACCGTCTTTTTTTGCCAACCGATTTATTTAGTTCTGTCGACATTCGACTGATTCAGTTGTTGCAACACCGCGTATCAGTTCACACAACTAATGAATACAATTGACACAACCACTTTGTTTAGTTGTGGTAGCCAATTTAATTATAAGAAATCGGCCATTTTACCTAGCGCTCCAACGTGTTGCAAACACGAAGTCAGCGTCACAACAGCTTTCCCGAGAAAGAACATTGCCGACGATTTGTTGTGCTGCTGACGTCGTGTTAGCAACACGTTGGAGCGCTAGGGCTGCACAGGGACAAAATAGCAAGAACTCTGTAGAATAGTATGTCTCTTGTTGAAGAATGTATATTTGAGCATGAAAAAACCGAACAGTAAAAACGAACAAGCCTTAAAACAATTCCAAATATTGTTTAAGTCGTGGCACGAGCTGTCCGCAAAACAAAACGAATGACTGGTGTTGTCCCGTTTTGGCATCGCTATTATACAAGACAACTGATTTCACAGTTGAATCAAATAAATATTGGTTGCTACAACTTAATGTTATATAATTATCTGTTAAGTCAACTAAATATTGGTTAGGTCTCATTTTGAATTTAGTTGCCGTGGCAATGGAAACAAACAAATTGAAAATGGATAAAAAGTTTGTTTCCCCAATCAATGTTGCAGTTGCTTCAACTTATAGTTGGTTACGCTTCGTACTATTGTTTACCACAAATGAATTTCAGTCGAAACTGACTTAATTTGGTAGATGCAAATTAATATTCGTTGAAACAACTGCACGCCAAGCAATTATTTGTTTGTGTGCACCAGCGAATTATATAGAATTGAAGTATAAGATGTCAATGGCACAAATCGTGTTGAGTAGTGTAATTACTTATAAAATAGTTGATGCAATTTTTTGTCATCCGTCCAACACGCTTAACTCAGCATATCTATTTTATTGAGTATTTTTTTTGGCGTTACCTCGAAATTCACTGCTGAATGCTAAAACTATATTTTATATATTTTCTGCTCAGCGACTTTGTGTTGTGTTATTCTGGATCTTCCTGTGCTTCTGAACTTGTTTTAATGGCACGGTTGCTGCAGCAGCGTCTACTTCAGCTGTCGTCTGACGTCTGATTGCCAGCATAGCTATCAATTTCCTTTCCTTCCGCAGTCGCAGAACAAATTTCGTTGCCAATCACAAAACTGATTGAAATAGTGGCTAAAATTGGATCCATATACTGGCAGGAAGTTAACCGATATGCAGTATAGCCAGTTGGCCTAAATGGCCACCAATTGGTGGTTGTGCCGTCGGTGGCGCTATGTGGTGCTACGGAGGCTGGGGCTTTTTCCTGTGCCATTTTGATGACATTCTATTCAGAGAGATCGTGTATTGCACACGCAGAGAAATCTTTTGATTGTTAGGGAGGATCAATTTGTGACAATGATTTTGAGAAAGGTAGACGATGCTCTTAATCATATTACTCTCTTGAATCTATTTCAATTTTAATTTTTTAAATAATTGATATTCCAAGTATGAAAAAGCTATGACAGAGGAACAACTTTAGTTTATCTTCGATTACATAGTGTAATAAATATTCAACTTAATTACACTGTGAAAATAAATAATATAAATAAATAAAAAAGTAATAATCTTTTATACGTAGTCTCATTAAGATAATAAATGTTTTAAAAAAAGTAAACCAGATACAAAAGGTGCTTTTTTGTGCTGAACTGTATGTATTCTAAGTGTTATACCGAATTTTGCTAGTATTCAAAACGAGAACATCAGAACATTTGTATTTGTCACTATTCTTTACCCTAAAATGAAACAAAATATCACTTACGATATTATCTCGATACGACAAAAACAACGATATCATTCTAGATAGGTTCGTTTTAATCGAAAACCTTATAGTTTTCGTATCATTTTTCGTTACATGAGACAGTCATGAGTAGTTCTTAGTGACTATGGGAATTATCACTTAAGAAATACAGAATATGCAAGGTTTACAAATTTTTACACTTTTGCTGCAAATTTAGTAGTGTGTACTGCATATTGGAATTGTTGTAATTATACTTTGCGAAGTAAACATTCTATTAGTGCATTCTTAGTGCACAAATCCTGCGGAAAAAATGTGTTATTTGCTGACAGGATCTTGAAGATCAGTTCTGTGATACGTCCAAAGGCCTACATGAGGAGACGGATTGTGTCCATTCTAAACATGTCGCTAGTGAAGCGAAAGGGCACTAGGTGGGCGCCACAGTCACACAGTTCTTTACACGCTGCAACTAATTCGTCTACAATTCGTATACTGTTTTTCGGTACTGTATTGATTTAAATACAGTATGTCTACCAAGTAATTATAATGCACGAATGCAAGGGTGAAATCATTAGTGAAATGTGAATACATAAAGGAGAAGGTAAAATACAATATAATATAAAATAACATAAAAATAAAATAACTAAAATTTAAAATATATAAAAAAGTAACAATAAAAAGTATACATATTTTTCTGAATGTACCATTAATACCGGTCACAAAACAGGTTTTTTAGAACTAGTCCTGTGATAGGTCTAAAGGTACCGGTCACAGAACACGATTGTGAAGACCAGTCCTGTGATAGTTCTAAAGGTCTGCAGGAGGTGTAATTGACCCCTCTCTAAGACAGCGCCATATTAAAGTTGCCGATTTATTTCATATAAAAAAGCCAGAACTAGGACTAATTAACTATAACCAGTCATTTGCCCAGTCTAGGACAGGTTCGTTTCCCCGTTGGGAAGGAACCGAACTTAATGATGTATAGAACAATTTTAAAATTGTGATTCTTGGGATGGTTGAAACAAGTAATTGCCTCATAGCATGATGAATGTTTTACATACAACTAAGAATACTTTAGAAAAACCATTAACTCATCAATTAATTCATTTAAAAATTTGGTACAAGAACCGGAACCGATATTCCAAAGGGTTTCAGACCCTGTCAAGGACTGCAAAGAACCGGAGTCGGAACCATAACCGGGACAATTTTTATTTTTGGAACCGGAACCAGAATTAAAACAGTTATTAAACCATTTGGGAAGGTTAGATCACATGGGAAATTTTAAAGTAGGGACATTTTATAGTAAGTATTAGTATGATGGTTAGGATTATCAAAATTATATTTGGTCTAATTCGACTATAAATACCCTACACATATGTGTGGTTACCATTCAAGGTCGTATATAGGTCACCAGGGTATACAAATCCTGAAAATAACTACAAACTTTCAATCGCTGAACAATTAGCATTCATTTGATACCCATATTTACAAATGGGTAGGTGTACCGAATTTCGTTTTTTTTGCAAACACAAGTCGGTTCGAGGGAAACATTATGTTCATGTATTTGAGCATGAAGTCAATATATATTTGACAAATAGTTTACCTAAGCACGTATACAATAAAATTGATCTGTTGATGTAAATTTTATATGAGCTGTTTGAATATAAGTGGTCAGATCACAGGTCACAATGAACCGATCTCGATCTAACGATCATCTAACTCTTCAATTTAAGTAGTAGGGAATTCAACAGACATACAGACAGACGGACAGCTAAATCGAGTCCGAAGATGCTTCCTTCTTGGTGTTACAAATGGCGTACCAAACTGATTATACCCTTTCACTCTTTGTGTAGGGTGTAAAAATGTGGGAAACCGGTATCGGTAGGGTGTGTGGTTGAAACCGGAAATAGTACCAAAACCGATATTTCAAAGGGGTTCAGTCCCTCATTTACACTATAATTTATTGCAGTAAAAAGTGCAACAATAAGTACAAAAAATGTTACTTTTAAAGCAGGCATGTTTTAATTCTTAAAATTTATTTGATTTTACAGTGACTATGTCTTTCAAATAAAATGGTGTATGCATAAAATCTAATATCAAAAATATAAGAATAATAATGTCTTTTGTCGGAATATTACAAAAAAAGGGAAGACCTAAATAATAAATCTATGGCATTTTCTGAACCAGCGCAACAAATGCATCCAAGAATGCTTCAAACTTTATTGCAGAAAAATAAGTGTAGGACATCCAGGTGTGTCCGACTACTGGATCTTTCCATCTTTCCACAAAAACTTCCAGAAGTTGTTTTTTGTTAAACAATAATTCGCAGAATTTTAGATTCGCGTTTATTTAGTACACATGTGTCTTGTTATTGCGTTCTTCGATCACTTGTGTAGCTGTAAATCAAAAACAGCAAAAAGCACACGTCTTCCGCTGAGTTCAACTCAAGTATTTGGAAAGTGCAACAAAAACAAATGGGAGTAAAACAAAGCAGCAGAGTTAGAATTTTTCGTGGAAATGTAACAAACAAGATTCGTGGGTGTCGTTGAACAACAACACATTATGGTTTGCTTTTTGCATATTTTTCTCTGTGTGCAGCACAAATGATTATCGTAAATTAAAGTTTGTGGACACAGAGAATATAGTGGTTAAAAAGTTGTTTCCAAATAGTTATTAACGTTGCAGCAAATTGATTTTATCTAAGCTTGCATTTTAATTAGTCATTAAGTTGTATGGCACATGTATCTTATGGAAATGCAGTAAAAAATCGCTTTTTGTTTTTCGATTTGCTGATATTTAAGCGACAGTACAAGTTGCTCTCAATGGCAACGATGTTTATTAATTGCAATTTAATGAATTGGTACGCAATGCATTTCGAAATAAACCGCAAACATTTGAATATCGCGTATTTTTAAATTGCAAATTAAACAATAAAAATGCGTATTCATGCGTTTTTATGCATCTATTTTATTTTTTATTTTATAGTTGTTTTGTTGTTTTAGGAAGCACACAGATAGCTCGTTTGGATTATTGTCGAGATTGGCAAACAAACAGTGTGACAGACAACGCACCGGCGACGGGCCGAAAGGATGCAATGATGTCCTCAGCCTATCGTGCAAACAATAGCGACAGCCAACTGCAACAATGGCAACAACATGCATCGGCTTAAAGTTGCGTACATTTCATATTAACAACGAAATTGCCGGCAGTCACTCACTGACTCACTGCATCGCCATGAGTGCCAGTGCGTCGTCCATCAGCATCCTTCCATCCATCAACTGGATTTTAATGCGTCGTTGACGCTGATGAGTTGCGTAAAAATTGCAAAAATTGTTGTGAAGCAAAAAAAGAAAAAAAAGTACAGAAAATCAGAAAAATTGTATGGAAAATCAAAATCCACACAGAACCGAAATCTTGCGATGCGTGAACCATGCGTTGTTCGTTGAGCCTCCGCACTTTGTTTTGTTTAATTTTCATGAGGATTTCATCAGTATTTGTTTGTTTTACTGTTTTCCACCTCCACCTCTAACTATTTATATATATTTTTTTTTGTTATTTTGCAATTTCAGTTTCAGTTTTTTTCCAATCTTTTGTTGTTTTATTTGAAAAGCACTCAGAGTTTGAATTGTTTCCATGTTTTCACAGGCCATATCAGCGTCATCTACCAATAGGTCTAAATGCACTATATGCCTCTTGATACTGGGATGGTTGCTTGGTTGGTTTGTAGCCTCGAAGGTTTAACCGAAATAACCACATTACGAGTTGTTGGGCGCATGGAAGGACAAAAACATCGATGGAGGAAAAACATTCGATACCATTATTTTGAAACAAACACTATACAATAACTATTTTTTTTGTAATATTTTTACAATATAGTTCTTGCTTCAAAAATTAGTCAATAGGATAAATTATTCTGTTAATGCGAAATACCATAGTTGATACACGCAGAGAAAGAACATGATTGTGGTTATCATATTTGAAGGGCATCATACTATGTCTAATATGATCTTCAATGACAATATTATCAATCTTAATATAATCCTCAGTGATAATAGTACGATTTTCAACCATACCATTGTCCTCAGTGACTATACCCCGATTTCACACAAACATAATATGGTCGTAATGATCATGTTATGATTCCACACAACCATAATATGGTTGTCAATGACCAGACTATGATTCTACACAAACATAGAATGGTTGTCAGAAACCATATCCAGATTTCACACAACCATTCTATGGTTGTTAGTGACCATATTACATACAATCACACTATGGTCCTACGTGACCATTAATCATATTGTGATTATGATCATATTATTATATTATTATTATCCCTAAATTCCTGAAAAAGAGGATTAAAAGAAATTATAAAAAAGACACATGTTTATTTTTTTTATTTACGTTTTATAATTTATATACATTTTTTAATTAAAGACACAATTAAGGTTGCAAACACAGTGAAGCTGTAGTGTGCGCGAAGCTGTGCTTGCAATGCTCGGACAGTAGAAACGCGCTTTATGCGTTCGAGTTTTATCGCGCACAAGAACATTCGCGTAAAGTACAGCGTCCCCGTCATGAAGTTGAAAATGCGAGCACACAAGTAAACGATTGCTAACTGAAATTTGTTACACACATTTCTATTAAACACGTGAATTTAATGTAATGTATGTATTAATTTTTAAAAATAATGTTTTAAACATAAAAAACACTTCGTCACTACAAAAAAAAACTCGACTGCTCACTAACCAACATCAAAATGAGTAAGAGAGATTAAAAAATGCCATTAAGTGAGAATTACATGGTATGATTGTTATTGACCATATTTTGTTCGTGGGAGTCTTTATCGTTATCTATAAAGATTAACTATGACAACTATCGGTGTTTCATAAATACAATCTTATTATAACAAATTGTCTACTATAATATGATTATATCGACATTATTATTGTTGAAATGAAAATACTATACTTTGATTGTGACAACCATCTATGATTGTAAAGATGGTTGTCGCGATCATGTCGCAATCATATTATTTCTCTGCGTGTATGCATCTGTTTTAGGTTTTTGATAATATAGGTATAAACTACTTTAGAAAGCTGACAAGGAATTCTGATTCGGAAACAACTTTACAGTCGGCGAACTAGTTTGGGTTGTTTTGGACCTGTCCAAAATACGTATTGCACTTCTTAGATCTTGAGTCCTAGAAATACATTGTAAATATAATTTATACATTCCAATAATTACATCATAATTTAACACATGTTATTTTATAATATGTTTCACTTCTCATCATTCGAATTAAAATGTGGAAACCAAAAAAATTATTCACTCCCAAATTATTAATCTCAGATGTGATTACCCGAAACTCCTTTATGGTCCGGCACCAAGATCAGTTTAATTTTTTTCTATGCAATTTTGAATTGGATGAATATAACTTCAGATATAGTATTTTTAATACATTCTAAGAACAATGACCTTCGGGAGTAAATATTGCATAAGAAAAGAACTCACCCCTCCGTTCAGATTCGGCATTAAACTGTAGGTCCCACCACTTTGAGTACAAATATAACAAGCACAGCTCAAATGTTTAACTCGGCCTTGTAGAGCTGTGGCACCAAGCTATTATTCTTATTATGAAGAATAATTGACGAAGCCGAAAACCGTGCTTTGAGGAACACTTTAACTTGATAGGCGTTTGATATAAAGTTACACTCATATTTGGCATATCCAAAATATCAAAAATATTAATGTCGATTTTAAAAATGCATTATTCCCGGGATATAATTAAAAAGACAGTAATTTATGGGCTTAAAATACTCATTTTGGAGTATTTATTTCTGAGGATTGGGATGAGTACCATTCTTGAACACGTATACACTTTCTATTCGGAAATCTCTTTAATTTTAATAAAGTTATATTCAATTAATTCCCAAATGTCATAATTCAGCGTAGAATAAATAAATATTAAACATTTGTAATAAATTCTATTAACAAATTTATTTTTGCTAACTACTCATACTTTTTTGATATTTTATAAATTATATCCCAGTATGCCATAAATTCGATATCGTTACGAGATCAATGCAAGAAGATAGAGAATTAACACGATATCGGACATTTTTTTGTAGCGACATATAGCGTCAAATTGGACCTTCATGGTATGAAGATATCGATACGTTCTGTCGAAGTTTTTTCGGTACGAGAAATATTTTGAAATCGAAACCATATCGAACAAAAATATGATGAGAGTTCAAATTTGCTTCGAAAAATATTGCGATTTCGATGCGATAAATATTTAAAATCCTTTCTTGTCAAAGAAATTAAATTGACGAGAAAGTTAAAAAACTAGATCGAACTTTTTCTTGACAAAGTTATACGAGAAAGATTCGAGGTAACAGAGGTCTCCGAGACATGACAGACGGGATGTACCAATGTATATACTTTATCACATTTATAATTTTGCAGTTAATAAATGAAGCTATTTAGTTTTATAAATGTATTTCTCTCAGCAGATGTGGGCTCATAACAATATATATATATATATATATATATATATATATATATATATATATATATATATATATATATATATATATATATATATATATATATATATATATATATATATATACCTCTTACTATTGACGTTCATCTAATTTTTTCATTTCTTTGCAACCGTGATTTTTAAGAGTAAATTTCATGCTGAACGGACACCCTAATTTTAGTATCAAAATCGAATAAATTTTATTCGATAAATACCCATAGTGAATTCATATAGCACTTTGTCCGTTTGGTAAAAAAGATTCGATTGAATATAATGTTTGATGGTCATAGTATAAAGACAAATTTCTTACACAGATATGTTCGTATTTTGAAGTATACATCGTCATAATTAAATACGAAACTTATCTGTACATTTAAAAAACTTAACAAGTACGCGTTGAATCGTTAATTTCGTTAGAGCAAAAACAGAAACATCGACAACTGCAAAAAAACACTTGTTTGCAGTATTTTGTAGGCTTAGATTATGCATTCGATAAATTAAAATACAGTCTAGAATCGAATCAAATCGCATCGAATTAAAAAGCGCTGGTAGGTGATCTTTGTGGTGCGGTTGGGGACTGCGGACTTTGCGCGTGTGCGATGGCTGACGGCATTTAATCGGTTTTCTAAGGAATCCAGTTTTGATTTTCGCAGAATATTTCTAAAACTGGATTTAATATATTTTTTTGTTTGTTTTGTCGCAAATGCCGCATGTTGTGCGGCAGTTAGTATATAAGGGTTGCCATATCACAGTTAAACCGAATACAACGAATACATAGAAAGATTTGTTTGAATATGTTTGAATGTAATTATAACGTAATTCGAAATCACCATATAAATATTAGGAGTTAATTACATTATAATGGAATTGTATAATTATTTTGTTCAGATCGAAATATTATAATACTATATTTAAACATAATTTGCTTTAATATCGGATTTACATGAATTTACTTTATTAATGTTTCTGTAGAAATGGTTGATATTTGATTTGATATGGTTGATATTTCCGCCATTTAACAGACCCAACGTCAATAAAAGGTTCTTTGAATTATACACACAAAAAAATAATAGCTTGGCGTGCAGTTCTTTCAATGAATATTCATTTCCATCTTCCAAATGTAGTCAGCCTCAACTGAAATTCATTTGAGGTAAACAATAGTATGAAGCTTAACCAACTATTAGTTGAAGCAACTGCAACATTGATTGGGGAAACACACTTTTTATCCATTTTCAATTTTTTTATTTCCATTGCTACGGCAACTAAATTCAAAATGAGACATAACCAATATTTAGTTGACTCGACAGATATTTGGTTATTTTGACTAAATGATATAGCATTATGCTGTACCAACCAATATTTATTGGTTGCGGAATCAGCTGCGGAATCAGCTGTTTTGCGAAGCCAAAGCAGGACAACATCAGTCGCACAAGCTTAATATTTTTCACTCGTTGTTTTGTGCTGCGGACAGCACGTGCCACATGTAAGTAAAACAAAATTTGGATTTGTTTTAAAGCTTGTTCGTTGTTACTGTTCGGTTTTTGCATGCCCAAATATACTTTCTTCAACAACGGACATACTATTGTACAGAGTTCTTGCAATTTTCATTATAGCTGTTGTGTTTCTAAAGGGTTTTTTTTGTAGCGATACAAAATAAAACCAAAACGGTTTTGGACATCAATGAAATTCTTTATTCCTGTAAAAGTACGTTCGATGCCATTATGTATGGAACTCGATTTCTTTTGCATGGCCACCACGTTCGATATTCGTACGAAGTTCATCAATCAAAAGTTGGCATAGACCATAGACTTGACGTAGTCCCACAGGAAATAGCCTAACAGCGTCAAATCGCACGACCGAGGCGGCCAATCGACTGAACTATTTCGTGAGATAACACGTTCTTCAAAATAAATAAAATCCAATAAATTGATTGTGGCATTCGCTGTGTGGCTTGTGGCGCCGTCCTGTTGGAACCACATGTCCTCCAAGTCCATATCATCCAATTGGGGCCAAAAATATTCGGTTATCATTGAACGGTAGCGATTCCCATTCACAGTAACGTGCCGGTCTTGATCATCACGGAAGAAGTACGGCCCAATGACGCCGCCGGCCCATAAACCGCACCAAACCGTAATTTTTTCGGGATGCAATGATGACTCATGGAGTACGTGTGAATTGCTGTCTGACCAATAACGCATATTTTGTTTATTGACGAAGCCATTCAGCCAGAAATGAGCCTCATCGCTGAAGATGAAAGCCGAATCATTTTCAAGTTGTTGCTCAGCCCAATTCACAAACATACGACGCTTCTGGTGGTCAAGCGGCTTCAGTTCTTGCGTCAATTTGATTTTGTAAGGATGTAGGCCAAGATCTTTTCGCAAAATTCGCCACAAGGACGTCACAGAGATGCCCAACGCTTGAGAACGAAGTGTGAGAGACACATTTGGACTTTCTTCAACTGAAGCCTCAGCGGCAGAAATATTCTCGACACTACGGGTACTTCTTTGTCTCACTGGCATGGGAACATTTTGTAATGTGCCTGTGGATTCAAATTTTTCCACTAGACGCTCAATTGTTGATCTGCTAGGACGATTACGACGACCATAAATTGGACGTAGCGCTCTTAACGTTGAGGCCACTGATTCCGAACTTCGGTAGTAAATTTTAATAATTTCGACTCGTTATTGGCTCGTATATCTTTCCATCATGAAATGGCAAACCTTACTGTATGTCAAATGAGCGGCAAGAAATATGGTGTCGTTTGCTGTCCCTGTCGCTCTACTTTTGTAGCGTAAAGTTGTATATATGTCACCCTGATATACGAATCCTGAAAATAACTACAAACTTCCAATCGCTGAAGAATTTTCATACATTTGATACCCATATTTACACCGAATTTCGATTTTTTTTTTGGGAACCACAAGTCGTTTCAATATATATTTGACCAAAAAAAGTTTACCTGAACACGTATACAGTAAAATTCACCAGTAGATGTGTTTTATATGATAAATTTGAACATAAGTGGTCGGTTCACAGGTCATAATGGACTGATCATGCCCATTTCCCCTGACAGACAGCGTAGAGATATAAGTAATCTAAATTAGGAATTTTATTTATTTAGCTCTTCTAGTTGTTCTGTAATCGTGATTTCAACAGACAGACAGACGGACAGATAGACGGACAGACAGACGGACAGACAGACAGTCGGACAGACAGACGGGCATCGCATCGACTCTGGAGGTCATTCTGATCAAGAATATATATACTTTTCCTTACCGGAGATGCTTCCTTCTGGGTGTTACAAACGGCGTACCAAACTGAATATACCCTTTCACTCTTAGTGTAGGGTATAAAAAGGGTAAAATAAATAATGTGTAAAGAAGTTATTAGCACTAAATTTACTTTCTTGCATTAAAATGTTCAGATTTAAACATATTTATGTTTTCAAGAACGCCGAAAATTATTCATTCTGAACATAAATATGTTTGAACGGAAAGAAAAATATATTTTTTTTTAAATAACTACAAACATTTACTGATTGATAATTGAATTTATAGGAATGTTTGATGCGAGCAATTCCATTCGGAAATGTTTTACTTAAATAGGTGTTAATTTCTCTAAAATTACCTATCCTACCTAAAAGAGGTCTTGTTGTGACAAGTTCAAAGGTGTGCAGTCAATCAATCAATATGAGTTAATTCGATATCATATCATTATAAATGTTTTGCAACTTTATCTTGAAGACCAGTTTTGTGATAGGTCTAAAAGTCTGAATGAGGTGTTAATTCACCCCTTCGTAGTACAACGCCATTTGTGTTCATCGATTTTGTCTCAGCTTCTATAAGCTAATTTCAGTTATTATGCATTCATTTTATTAACATGTATTAAATATTATTTGTATATGAATTAAAATGTTATGAAAAAATCATCGAACTATGTACAATTGGATATTTGACTGAAAAAATTCGTTTTCAAATATTTTCGATTATATTTCGAATATAAATTCGATTATGTAGTTTGTTCACAAATATCCCTAATACACAAACCTACTATACAAGTCCTTTACAACCGCAACGAAAAGTTTATATGTGTATAATACATAAAATATATGTATCTGGTTGTTAAATCAAAGAAATTTATGTATTTATATTCTTCATTACTATGTACAATTCATAAATATTTGTGTTTATACATAAGTATTATGAACAATATGTTCGTTATACATAATATTTATGCACCATTTTTTTCTGTGTAAGCACTTGGATGTTATAAAAATATTATTAAATTTTTTACATAAGTTTTTCTCTCTGTGTATATGATTAGGTCTAAGTCAGGAGATCGATAATAGTATTTTCAATACCAACTGGCAACTCTGGTGTGATTTCTGCAGCAAAGGAGGGCGGTGTCTACGTCGATGTGAATGATGATGTTGTCGCCGTTGATGCTGATGTTGTTGGTGCAACTGATGCATATGGATCTTGGCATTGACTTTGAGACATGACTTTGGCAATTGCACGAGGCCGCATGCGCAACTTAAACGCACCACCATCGAGCTGGTTTGGAGGCTGAGGTACTTAATGTGGTCATCTGTTGCGGCTGCTACTACTGTTTTTGTCACATGGACTCGTGATGCAATGCAACGCAACAATATAACTGACAATGTTTTTCTTAAGAGCCGTGTACTTGCATTAAAAATACAAAGAAATTTCAAATAAATTTTAACATTTGTAGTAAACATTTGCTAAATAAATACCCGTAAATGATCAATGGATTTGTTGTCCCGGTGATATCTTTATACAGGGAGTTTCGTTTAACCATGTCAACAATTCAGAAGATATTTCTATGAATTATTAAAATCTAAAAATATCATATATATCAAACTTTAAAATAAATTTAAAATTAAAAGTCAAATTTACAAGAAAAATACTGTTAATATTTTTTAAATATTTCGTTACGGACCGCTTCTCTTTTTTTATTATTTATAAATATAGACCACTTAATTTTTAATACATTTTACCAATATCAGTGCTTTAAACCTCGTAAGTAATGTTGTAGGAAAAAAAAAAAAAGTAGAGTTTGGTACTTGTAAAACCAGTAAGAAAAGTTAGGTCACATGGGAAATGTTGAAGTAGGGAAATTGTTATAGTTGGTGTGATGAAGTTATTATGAATTGTCAAATTTATAGTCGGTCTGATCCTGAATGTACCCTTTTACTCTTAGTATATCTTATAATAGAAATAAAGATATAATTTACAGTATTTACTAATACAAAATTAAACTTTTGGCTGAGAAAATCCTATATATTCTTAAAATACGCTAACAAATAAAATACATATTTTCTGCATCGATTCTTTAAAGTGTTTTATTTGCATTTGAAAGGCAAGTGCATATCATTTTTGGTCGAATAGTTGAAAAAGGTTGGATGTACTTCATAGCTGAGACATCACAATATATGAATATAAAAATGTTTGTCCGATATCCATTGCATTTATTAAATTTGAATTGATTTTTAAATTTCTCATAGTTTCAAAATTTCAAATGGGAATAAAACCATTAAATGAATTGATATTGGAAAACCGTTTTTATATTCATACACTGAGAGATGTTAGCTACAAATTTTGTGCAGCAAAATTTATTTTCATTTTTTTATAATGAAAAAAACTAGGTATACACAAATTCTTAAACTAGAATCACACGATTGATGCACATCAACAATCAACACAATTTTGTCGAATATCAATAAATGAGGGGAAATTCCAGTTGACGCAATTTTGTAGCAATTTAAAATGTTTATTTTTGTGTCAGTTTCAATACGAAAATTGAAAAAGCATCAACCAAATTGCGTCAGTTTTGGTTGACTACTCGAGCATCAACAACATATATCAATTTTTGAATTGATGCAAACTGAAATTGATACAATTTAGTCAATCGTATGATTTGAGCATTAAGCTAGAATCACACGATTGATGCAAAGCATTAACAATCAACAGAATTTCGTCGAATATCAATAAATGAGGGGAAATTTCATGTTGATGCAATTTTGTATCAATTTAAAATTTTTATTTTTGTGTCAGTTTCAATACAAAATTTGAAAAAGCATCAACCAAATTGAGTCAATTTTTGTTGACGACTCGATCATCAACAACATATATCAATTTTTGAATTGATGCAAACTGAAAGTGATGTTATTTAGTCAATCGTGTGATTCGAGCTTTAGATTGAATTCTAGTTATACGTACTGGTTAATTTTTTCATGTGTGCAAAATAGTGTCGGCAGTGTTATAATTATGATCATTTTGATATTACTACATAAACGTACTATCTGACCAACTAAAAACAGCAGAAAAACAGCTGCAATGAAACGTAGTAAGCGATATTCAATTTTACTAATATCGCTATTAGTCTATGGCTGTTAACTTAAGTCATGCTGTGGCAGTAACACATTTCGATTTGGCCGATAATTATGTCGCATTCTGCACTTCGCCGTTTATATGGATTTCATTAGAAAAGCGAGGAGAATGCGTTTTAAAAACAAGTTTTTTACCTGGAGTCGATGATGAGATATTTTTGATTTATGTATTATGTATTAACATTCAGTACGTATTGCATAAACTTTCAGATGGTACATATGACCATAATAATTTACATTTTATTCTTGTAGTAAGAATCAATGGTAAAACTATATAATAAACATGTAAAAAATTATATCGATGATAACTAAAATGGAAAATAAAATCAATAATAAATTTATTTGGCGTCTACCAAGCTATTATCTGTTTAAACCATTTCAAAAAAAAAATTCATACGATTTATGAATTTGTTCATCAATTTATAAATTTTCAATACGATTCACCAAATTCATGAATCGTTCATAAAACATTAATAAGTTCATAATATTGATGAAAGCATTCATAATATTTATGAAAAAAATGCATTGTATTTATGAACTTTATAAATATTTAAAAATAAAAAGCATATTTTTTATTATCTTATAGAAATTCATAAAGCTCGCTCATCGGCGTTGGCAAGCGTCCATGCTTCAGCGCCATTGAAGAGGACTGTCATTATGATTGATTTATTCTATTGCCTACTGAGCTCAAAGTAGCACTTTTTGGCATGAGTAATTCTTCAGCTTATCTCAAGTCTGTCATTATTGTTCTTGTCGACGAGAAGGTGACGGGTGTCGATCTGACTCTCTTTGGTCTTTTCCAGGATTTGGCGTAATGTGAAAATCTGGTCAATGGTGGTCTGCAAGGTCTAAAACCGCACTGCTAAGGTACAATGAGTCTGATTGACGATTAGTCTTTCACATAATACGCTGGACTTATCTCACGGCAGTTTCGGCGTATTGTGAGATCCTCCTTTTAAGGATTGGACATAGTAAACTGAGATTTCATTTGCTGGGCATAATTTCTACTGACCATATTATTTTTTTTTACAAATTAACCTACACCAAGGGAGGGGCATCCCTCATGTAATGTATAGTGTTGATCGTAGGAAAAGATTATATGTTAGAAGGAGGAAGGAAATAGTGTAGTAAATGTTTGTTTTGAATTTTTCAATATCAATAATTTCGGAAAAAAACAGGGAGATTGTTCCAAAAACGTGCAAACTTGAACAACGGATTCTCTCTGTAATGCGTAGTTCTGTTGAAAGTCGAGTGGACTACGAAAGGGTTGGCTTTGTTGGATGCCCGAGTAGAACTAGAGGAAACACGACATGGATGAATCAGGCCATGAATTCCCCTCGATTACTTACCATTGTAATACTTATAAAACAGGCTTACACACCCTACGGTCCATCGGTGCTCAAGAGAACCAGTAGAGAATGAAATGTTATCATCCCCTATTATATATATCGCACGTTGTATTCAGTCCAGGAACTCCAAAGATAATTTTGAAGCCCCTGCCCAAATGTGCGTTTTGTTTCCATCTTGGGTCGAATGTAGGTGGTATAGACAGTGCGAAATCTGCAAGAGTCTCTAACACGGTTTTAGAAAACCGAGACACTTCCCCGGTTCTTTCGACACACGAAATATATGATTAGTTCCAACGGAGATCACATTGAATTGATATACCCAGAACGTCAGAGCAAGAACGAACGTCCATTACACTATCACTTATCACTTAAGGTCATCTTTTATAACCTCCCACCGGTGTTGAACCCCGATCTTCAGCTGATTGCTGTTTTAACGGGGTTCACCAAAACAAAGGTGAGACTAGGGAGTATGTAGGAGAGACTATGCTAAACTAACTGGAAGCATAAAGAAATGCGGATTGTCACCGTCTTCATCGAATATCGACGACGAGCAGTGAAAATTATGATATCTATTTATAGAATGGTGAAAATGGTCCCATATTTTGTGTTATCTTTTCTATATTCGTATATTAGAACTTTTTTTATTTATCCCTCTCGCTTATATCTGAGACCGCAGTGGTCTACTTTGCCTAAAAAATTAATTTGGATGGCTCAATGAACGCAGTTCAGAACTTTTATGAATGCTTGTATTTGTTTCACTCAAACATTTGGATTCAATTATACGATGAGTAGTTCAGAACAGTGTTGTAATGAACGACATTCACTACATGTCAGCTTCGCCCAAAAAGTTGTATTCATATATACGAATAGTTCATAAATAGTATGATTTTTTATATATATTTCGAACCGTGCCTCAAGAACCGTTACCGACATTCGTGATATTGGCAATCGTACTCTACGCATCTATGCTTTGTTATTGAATTTCGAAATGAATTAAAAAATTGCGTCTACCTTAAATTTATCAATCAATGCGAAAACTTGTTGCCACCATGAAATTCAGTCTCTAGTTTTTACAAAGTGCTGTCAGTATGCAATGCATTTGCTGACTGTAGATGGAATTCTGAGGCGCTTGTTTGTTGCAAATGAAAAACAGTGTTGGCGACAGTAATCGTAAAAACTCTGTCAGCCGTTTGGATTAGTGATGTTACGGAGCTCCGCATCCGCGACACAATCGAATTAATTAAAACCCGTTCGCATTTTGGAATTTGAAAAATAATTTACAAATTTTTAAATTTTTCAAAATTTTTTCTCGGTGATACTTAACTTTGACATTACATGTAATAATAATGGATTGATTGTCCTGGATTGAATTTCGGCCGAGCTCTCTCACCATTTCAGCTGTGCGGGTTATATTTGTACTCTAATTGGTAGGACCTACAGTTTATTGCCGAATCCAAACGGCGGGTGAGAGCTTTTCATAGGCAATGTTTTACTCTCGTAGGTTTGCCATTTACTGCCGAGAGGTAGCGTCGCATAGAAAAATGTTTTCTATGAAAAAGATGTTGGCTGGCAGTTGCTGGGGATCGAACCGCGGACCTTTCGCACGTAGTCGAACGCACCAGCGACTTTTCGCTCGTAGTCCAACACACTAACCAGACGAGCTACAGACGCTACTTGATACTACACGTATCTTTGTAGAAAATATACGAAATGTTTCGTATATTTTCTCGTATAAAAAATGTCTAATGCCGAAAAGATAATTTCATTCTATTCTTTTTTTATATATTCTTTATACTTTTTGGTTTTGGTTTTGGGTATTGCTTTATTGCTTTATTACTTTTTTCACGCAAATAAAATAAATAGTTTATGGATCGTTTGCAGGAGATGAATTTCTTTTGCAACGTGCTCCAACTTGTCTCGCAAATATTTACATATTTTCTTTGATAAACAACATTTATCATAAAAGCAGTTTTAATTTTATTCCCACAAAAAGTTCGATCAATGTGTGCCAAATACGTTTGCGACAAATGCATATAGCATTTATACTAAACTTTAAATCTATTTGTAAGAAACGAGCAAATTGCTGCACGCAACAATAATTTTGGAAAATCTTCAGTTTATGCAGTTTTTGCTTTTTGTTGTTTCTTCAATTCACAAAACTCTTATTATACTTGTTTTGGAAAAGGAAAACGAAACTTTGCGACTTGAAATGTAGACTTGTCAAAGAAAGATCGCTGATGAAGGGGCTTGGCATTTTGACTATTGTTTGTTGTTTTATTTGTTGCTATAAAACACCCAATTTGTACTAACTAGAACTAGAACACGTCCAGACAATATATTGAAAATATTAACAGAGGTCGTAAAAAAATAGAAACGAAAACTTAAACAAAAACTTAGGCCGGTTGTATACAACTTTTAACTATAACTAAAAAAACTTTTTTTTAGTTAAAGTTAATCGATGAAAATCGTTAAAGTGACAATTTCAATATTGAATTAAATAAAAATGTATCTGTCAAATATTATTTGAACTTTTATTAGAAGGTTGCATACTTCTGGGTGCAAAATGTTCAAACTGTAAAAATCAAACTGCAAGAAACTTTCAAAATGTCCAGTTAAAACTGTAACATTACAAACAGTAATGATTTAGTAAAAAATAAAAATAAAATGATGTACAACATATTTTTTATAATATAAATTATATATTTTATAATATAAGATATATATTTTATAATATAAAATAAATATTTTATAATATAGAATAAATAGAAAAATAAAAAAATAAATAAAAAATAAATTAAAATAATTTTTTTTTAACTTTTTACTTAAATAAGCAAACGATAAATTCGTTTGGTAGAAACTATGTCTTTGCACGCAAAATAAATACACAACCGAAATTGTTTTGTCTAATTTTTCATTTGTGAGGAATGAATTATTCTATGCGTGCAAATATTTATTTTTCATTTGTTAATAGAGATTATTAGTCGTTGATCTTTTCTTTTCATGATTCATATCCGCATTCGCAAAACTGACATCCGTACCATCTCTAGTCTGGATGCACGTTGGACGCATTGCCTGAAAAGAGCAAAATGAATAAAATTTGGAAAGTTATTAACATTTTTGTGCATAATTCAAATACATTTAAAATTTGAGCGCCAAAAATCGTTGGCTTAACGAATACACCTGGCTCGAATCAGCATAGAATCTACGGAAATGGGTCGCGCGGCAATAAGAACTCCAGTTTAACGTAGTCATTTATGTCAGATCCATGGAGGAACAGCAGATAACTCCAGCAAAAAACTGATGACTATCAACACAGTGGAGACAGTTCCAGAGTCCACTGCACAACAACTGATGGTCGAAAGTAATAAACTTTGCATTTTAGTTTATGTCACAAAGAGGTTTTGACTGCTCGGATGTGTTAATTTATGTGCAGACGCAGCACATTTGTCGAGTGCTGATTATTTTTGATTTGGAAAGATGACAATGTGACAGCGGGAGAGTTTCTTTCGTGATGATTAATGATGTAGAATCTCATTTATTATTTATTAATAGTCGGCTTAGACCGACTATAACTATTCATAATTCTTACTAACTTCATCACACCAATTATCACATTTTCCCTACTAAAAATGTCCAATGTGACCTAACTTACGCAAACGTATTTATGTTTTTACATTTACACTCACAACAATAATAATTATACGCGATCTAAGTAAGATTTTCTGATGGACGTCAAAATTCAAATCACTACTTCATACTCAGTTTTTTCAGATAGCCTCAAGTTTTTCATTTATTACGTAAAGCAAATATATTGCAATTCTCGTGTTTTTCTTTGAGAATACTTCAGCCAATATTTGAAAATAAACTACATGAAATTCGGATTAATCTCACTGAAGTTACGTCCAGTCAAACCCCAAAAATATTGATTTTAAGGCGTAAATCAGGGCAATCATGAGACCCGTCGTAGCGGATATTCTCATTCGGATTCGGATTTATCTATCATAGGATCCGAATCGAATTCGAAGTTCGGATTTATGGCATCACAGGTTCCGTCGGAACGGATTTTTTGACAGATTTTTGACACTTTTTCAACGAATGCATTGCTGTATCGGAATGTAATTCTATGTGTGAAAAAAATCTTTTGTTTTGCATTAATTAATGAATTTTTGTGGTAATTTGTGCTCATGTGACATAATTACAAATGCAGAATCTGTTGATTTTTATGCTTTAAGTCCGGGTGCTGGGGAAGCCGATTTCGTTCTGGCCATATTTTACTCGATGGCCGGCAATCCGAAGAATCTTGCAGCAGTGTCCAGTAAATCTATAGCCGTCCATCCGTATCGCGCGAGAATTGCAAGAGGGAGCTGGCCAAAGATCCGATACTCTTCCATAGCCCTATCGATTCAATTAAATGAATCGCCTACATCAATATTTGCAAACAAATTAAACAATTTTCTTCGAAATATTACTTTTTTAACAATTTGTTGCAAATTTAACACAAATAATGTAATTTTTGTTGGTAAATTTCCACTGATTTGACATAAACAGCTGATTTCGAATTTTCGAAGTTACATTTTTGATTTGGCAACGCGGAATACCATTCCGCACGGAACTCATGATAGTTAAAAATTCGTATTCGTAGCGGAGATTCGGATTTTTGCTAGGACGGGCCTCATGATTGCCCTGAATATTATTTATTGCATAACATATTTAGTTTTCATAATTCAATAAAATTATATATTATATGTGAAACTATTAGATCCCTAATTCTTTGATTCCTCTTACTTTGTTTTTATAAATCTCTCTTTTAGACCTAAGATTAAAGTCAAATTCATAAATTCGATTAGGAATTACTTTTTTTTTGTTTCATATCAACATACGAAGGAAATTATTTTATTTAATATGAAAAAAACAATTGTTCTACATTGAAAGTGCTACATTTATGCAAAGCTAAATTATACTGATTTAATAATTTGTTTGAATTTCTATGAATAATTGAAGGACAAACAGATTTTATTAGTTAAAAGTAGCACCACAACAGACAATTTAAATCAAAAATCGTAAACGTGAAATATTTGGGAAGTCTAGTATCGATTTACTAGACGATATGAAGCGAGATCTTGTATGAAATAGTCCTTTACTGAAAATAGGAGTAAAGGACAATTTACGAAATATTTTTTCGTAATTTTTTATTTCGTAAAATACACGATTAATTCGAAGAATACACGAAACATTTGTTATTTCTATTTTATTTTCAAAATATTTTTTACGAACGATGCTTATATATGATGAATCAACATTCGTAAAATTACAAATATTTTGTTTAAATTACTAATTTTTCGCAAATTGTGAGGATATTTGTAGAATTTTACGAAACATTCGTGTATAAAATCAGTGCACAATATTTTATATTTTAATCGTCAGTTTTTTTAAACACTGCATTCTTGTATTTTACGAAAGATTCGATTCCTACAAAACTAATTCAATAAATTATGAATAAAAATAACAATCTTTCGTATTACGCACGAATGACTTTCGTAGATAAAATCTACGAATAGTTTCATAAAATACACAAATAATATTCGTAAATTTATCATAAATTTACGTATTTTACGAATATTACGAAATTATTCGTAGATAAATTTTATCATCAATTTACCTTTGTATTTTACGAAATATTTCGTACATAAATTTCACGAATTTTTTGTAAATACACACATTTATTTAAGCATTTTAAGTATTTTAAGCAGATTTTATTTTTAGAATTAATAACTATTAATAGTTACAGATAAAACAGCCAATTAATGTAAGATCCGAACACGCAGGCAAACAACATGTATGTTTGGAGAACACTTCAAACATAATAAATATTTGGGGGCATGTCCCAAATGTAAAAATATAATATGTTTGTCTCTGAACATAATACTGTTACCTCTGAACATAATATGATTGTCTCTTAATATAACATATATTTGGATGGGAATATAAATATGTTTAGGCTGTGAAAATATTACATTTGCTTCTAATAACTTTATATTTATACTCAATTAAAAGTTTTGTTTTTGTAAAACATGTTTATTAGACTGATTCAAATTTGTATGAAAATCTAGAACTATTTTTTCTTTCGCTCCGCGTCGACTTTCTGAAACTAGAGCCTCTAAAACTGAGAAGAAGTTTTTAAAACCCAAAAAAAGTGATCCTGTTATGTTGCGCAAAGAGCTTAAAGGACATTTTTGAACTTTTAACAACTATTTTCAATAACATTATTATTATTACTCCAAATATAAAAAGATATCACTCAATATTTTTCCTTTATTTAATTTAAAATCTCTTACTGAAATTTCGGTTTATTAAATTATAAATTTTTAGTTAACCGTTACAGTTTCTTGGCTTGCCAAACACGTAAAATGTAGACTTTTTTTACTATAAGTAGAAATTTTAACGTTCGACATTTTTTAAATTTTATTCTAACGATTTTGCGATAACATTTTTATATTTTTGCACATACAATTATCTTTAAAATGATATGTCACTCTTATATTTTTAGATCTCGTTTTATTAGTACATAGTAAAATTCTGCACTCTTACCTAAAACACTCTCAACCCAAAAGTTGATGCACACCCCAAATTATTCAAGAAAATGTTTCGGATACACATCCAGAGTATTTTAAGATCAAAATAATAAAAATTCTTTGGCATATTTTATTAAATATCACGGTTTAATATTTTTTTTGATTTTTTTTTTAATAAAAAGTTGAATGTAATTTTTTTTAACTAAGTTTTTCCACAAAAAAAAAACTTATAAAAGTTTTACATAATTTCTTCACCATTATGGTTCATTATAAATAGTAACAAAAGCGGTAAAATTGCTTTTTCAAACATAGTCTTTTAATGAGCATTATATCTTTAAATTGTCCTTACGTGTATAAAAATAATTACCAAACAAAAAAAAAATCAATCAGCTAACTTCTAAAGTTAAAGAGATATTACAATTCAAAAACTAATTTTTGTGAAAATTTAGTCGAAAATATTTTAAGATTTTAGTAAACCATACATAATGTAGTTTAAACTCATCAATATTCTTATTGAACCACGTTTTCTAAAGGTAGACTTTATTAGTTACAGTATTGAATAAAAATCTAACTCCTGTCAAAAATATTGATCCAGAAATTAATCCATTATATAATTTTATTTTTTGATTTAATCAAAATATATTATTTTTTAGACTAGGTGCGCATACTTTTACTATTTACTAATAATACGATATCTAAAAATATAAGAATGGCATATCATTTTAAAGATAATTATATGTGCAATAATACAAAAATGTTATCCCAAACTCGTTAAAATAAAAATTAGAAAAATATCGAACGTTAAAATTACTATAGTAAAAAAAAAGTCTACAATTTACATGTTTGCCAAGTCATGAAACTGTAACGGTTAACTAAAAATGTATAGTTTAAGAATCCAAAATTTTAGTAAGAGATTTTAAATTAAATACAAAACGAAAATTGAGTGTTAACTTTTTACAGTTAGTGTAATAATAATGTTATTAAAAATTGTCGTTAAAAGTTCAAAAATGTCCTTTAACCTCTTTGCGCAACATCACAGGATCACTTTTTTTTGGGTTTAAAAAGCTTATTCGCAGTTTTAGAGGTCCTAGTTTCAGAAAGTCGACACGGAGTAAAACATTTTAATATTTTTGGTTTTTGAATCAGTCTAATGTTTATATCTTCACAAGCAAGGTTGCTGTAAATTTACAAAATATTGTTTAACAATTTTTGTAAATATAAAAGTAATTGCAAGTTTCATTGTAGTGAAATGATTTTTAGGCTTTTCTACATCTGCCTGCTTATACACAAATTCTTAACTTTTAATTTATTTTTTAAACTAAACACAGTTTTTAATTATTTTTCACTTCAAATAAATTATTTATTTTCCTTTTCTTGAACACATTTTATACTTACCTATTTTAAGACGGCGACGACAACCATTCGCAATGCACTCATCTGTTTAACTAGCACAGCAAATTATTAGCAAACAATAAATACTTCGCTCATTGTGCTCTCAATTTTAGCTATTTCACTCGCATATATTAGTGAAAAAGAGACAACGATACATACAGAGCTAATGGAAATATATTATATTTATATCCAAACATAATGTATATTTTGTATGCAAACATTATTATGGTACAATGAAGCTGCAAATAAAATATGTTTATGGCTTAAGTAATTATATTCACATATTACTTATTATATTTACATGTAAAGAAATTTATTAAAATTGTGATTACATTATATTTAGAACAATATGCCAAATATATTTATTGTTTTTTATGAACAGATTATATTTGAATTCAAATATAACGAATTACTTATATCCATGCGTGAAGTTACTGAGAATTGACTGTTAAGGTATGAATCGTCACGACGAATCGAATTATTTGAAAAGTTATTGTTGAAATTATCTCAATTGTTGCCTAATGATGACATGTAATTGGCAGCAACTCGTGCCACTCGCCGGCAACATGCAGCACATCAATAAAAACTACAATTAGTTAAAAATGTCCGCCTCCAAGCATCATGAAATCTTTGCATAATCCCTCAAGAGCGCCACATTAAACGCAGCTCTCGAAGCCACGTTTCTAACGAGCCACACAAATGTGGATCTGCGAAGAAAGTTTCTGCTGCTGGGATTGAAACGTTGTCGTTGTGGTGCTCATTGTTTGGTGTGGACTCATCTTTAGCCACAGGCATTTCCTCTATGGTTTGCCATCCATTCAATGTGCGGACACGACTTTTGCGCATGCGCCTGCGCATTTGATGTTGCTGTTGCGCAGCATCGTCATTGTATTGCGAGTTAGTCGTAACCCATCAAACATTTTTGCTTATACATTGAAGAAATAAAACATTTACAGATTAATGTTCTTTTACTGAGCCTGTTTAAATCCTTGTTGTAGTCATTTTTACCAACTACATTTTATGATATTCAATACATATATAAAAGGCAAAACATTATTATAAAGAAAGTGTTTGGTTAGTTTTATTTCTACTTCAACAATATATTCTGGGTCTGTGCGAATAAAGACTCACTTATTAAATTGTGGTTAATATCGATAAAGATTTTTGTATACTTATTACGTACTGTTTTATTGATTATAGCCAAGTGACTAAATATTAGTCTTTATTCGCACAGGTCATACATATTAGACATCTGCACAAATGGTTTTGAAGTTTCCTCTGCAAATATGCACTACTGCACTCTACAGTTTTGAATTCATTTAACAAATGACAATCGACAGTATTATAGTGAAGTCTCTTTGAGCGACTTCACTGCACTTCAGTATTTGTTTCATTGGTGTCAAGCACTGTCAAAACATCAAGCCATTCAAAACATTCAATGTTTTGAAAAACACACCAAACGACAACACTGTCGCTGAACATGCAACGAATACAGTAGGTGCAGCGAGTGAGCGCAACGAGTAAAGAGTGAGAAGACGAACATTGAAAACAACAACAAATCTGACGCTCGTTCGACGGCAGTAATGTTGTTATTGGTATTTATGTGTTAATAAAAAATACAACAAACAATATTAAAAAAAATAAAAATTTTGTACGACAAAAACAACGCTTTAATTAAATAATGAAAAAATTAAATATTGAAAAAAATGTTTTTCGATAAATAAAAAACTTAATATATAATATTATGTGATTTACTTATACCTTTAGTTTTTTTCTGTATTTCAATATTAATGAAAATTCCTACTCAATTCCTTACTCTAGTAAGAATGATAAAAAAATAAAAATGCACTAAGTACGCGGTGTCATAACCTCTTCACTTCAGTTTTGTTTTGCTTATGTTTTGTTTTGACAGTACTTGGTTCTTTGTTGTTGTGAGCAAGACATTCATTTGATTTTCAAGCATAGAGTTGATGACAGTAAATGTTTTGAAACGAAGTGAATGTCTTGAAGTGGGTTTCAAATGGACTTGTGCAGATGTCTAATACATATCCAAAATTTACCGCCAAGTGCGTTATACTAGAATTTGTATCTCCGTTACTCAGTAACTTTTGGGCATCGTTATAAACCTGAACACCAGGAACAGGAACACCGTAGTTCGAAATATCGCCAGAAGAGAATCACATTCTAACGAATTACAGTGATTTTTAACTGGTAAGTTATCCTACAGAAATAATTAAACAGTGGCGGGTCTTGTGATTTTGTGATTTTGTAGTAGAAATAAAAGAAAAAATTATTATGTTTGATCAGTAAATAATATCGTTACGAAACACATTTTTATGAAAAACTTTAATTTCAAGTTTGTTGATTAATATTATAAAAAGTAATAGATGCATTTTTAAAGTTGAAATATCAACAGATAGATTTACATTTTCTTATCATGTTGTAAAAAAAATTAATATCATCGATTAAAAATTGGCAGATACATACAGATTTTCGTAAAAAAATATTCGGCATT
Organism: Dryomyza anilis; assembly: GCA_951804985.1. Taxonomy (NCBI): domain Eukaryota; kingdom Metazoa; phylum Arthropoda; class Insecta; order Diptera; family Dryomyzidae; genus Dryomyza; species Dryomyza anilis. Next base: position 51,297,927 of record OX638132.1, read on the forward strand.
TTGAAAATGTATTTAGTGACTTTTCGTTCTACAACGACGATATGTTCTGTGAAGTAATATGATGAATTTTACAATTTTAATAAATGTTTAAATTTATTTCTCGATTATTTTGATTTTTTACCAATTTAAAATCACTGTAATTGTTTAAAAAGTACTTGGAATGAATTAGTCTATCATTATAAATTCGAAAAAAATTGGGCAAAAATTTGTATTTTTATTTTTGTAAATTTCCAATTTACGTACGTTTTAAATAAGGAAGAGATCATGGGGTTCGAAGATGTGATATACCATTGGAAAGGTAATTTAATTTTCAAAAACATGACATAAAAATTGTTATTCATTTAGCAACAGATTATATTTTATAAAAAAAAAATTCTGGACTATGTTATGTCAGTACTATGAATCTCTTAAACACTCTGTGTCTTAATCTGGGTGCAAAATTTGAATTTTTTAATTTAACATTTTCTTATTTTTTGAGTCATAGAATGACCCCCTGAATTATTGACATCGATGAACCAAACACCCTGTACCATACAAGAATTACTTGAGAACTGAGAAGTATGGCAAAAAATGAACGAAAAATAAATATTTTGATTGAACTTTGGCTTGATGATCATTTGTTTGAACATTTGATTGAACTTTTGTTTGTTTTTGTTTGTAAAATAATGTTTGGGAGAGTCCTTTTTTGCAGCGTGCGAAAATCAACTGAACTCTACATTTCTAATTTTCATACAATTTATGTATGAAATTCCTTTTCAGACATATATATAATTCAGACTTGAATAATTAATAAAATTTAGCCCTGAATTCAGTTATCAGTTTTCATGTCTGAATGATTTCAATACTTGAGAACTGATTTCAGTACTGAGAAGTCTTGTCTGAATAAAACATATAATTTAAGCATATGTATTTTGGTATAAATTGTTCTAAATTATTCAGTGCAGGAGCACATGGGGTGGATTAGACACAAAATCCACCCGAACAAAATCCCATTTTATATGTACCCATCTTTTATTTGGTACATACTCACCTTATGGTACAAAATCCACCATATACTTGGTCCAACGTAGGGGCAACATTGACGAACTTGGGAACTTGACATTTCTAAAGGATTGAATGTAATATCCAACTTTTAGTTAATACAAAATCCACCTTTTATTTGGTCCAACGTAAGGGCAAAATTGATGAAGCTGAATTCTAGAAACAATATCAGCTTTAAAGGTTTTGTCAAAGTCCTCATGTTTAATGATTAATGTTATTTTTTCTTTGTACCGGCCATTCGTAGATATGCAGAGGGACAGGTAATTCCTTCAAATGTTTGCCTAATGAGAAAGAAGGACACATAGTCGCACTGTGAATTTTTCTATCAATTATGTCGTGTTGCTTGCAATAACAAATTTCCTCTGAGAATTCAGAGAATTCAGTATTACGACACATGAATTATATTAGTTATGGAATCTAAGTTACTAAATCCACTTGTACAAAATCCAGCAGAACAAAATCCACCAGCTGGGTCGATTTTCTAAAGGTGGATTTTGTACAGTTGGATTTTGTATCGGTGGATTTTGTGAGGATTGATTTTGTGTGAGTGGATTTTGTACCGGTGGATTTTGTATGTTGGATTTTGTATGGTGGATTCCATACACAATCCCTTCAGTGCTGAGTAATTTTCTGCCGCGATGTATTCATGTAGTACTAATAAACGAGTTAATAATTTCTATTTTTATTTGAAAAAATTTGCCAAATGCGAGCCGGAAATTCTTTACCGTGTATTCTTCCACGAGACAATTTATTCCCGACTATTTTCTCGGCAGACTAACAAATAATTTTTATATTCATCCAACAATTATTGTATATTAAAATAATTGACAAAGCATTTTTTTTTTGGTATAAATGTCTTGGGATAAATTTGCGTCTCGGAAAATAATTTTCTCGGTGATGATTTGTTTCTTTGATGAGTTGTCTTTAATCCAACAAGACTATTAAATCTTAGTTAAAATGTTTGCTGGGAACTGAACCAGACTTCGTACGTCTCGTCGAAGTGATGCCAGTGTGGTGGTCCACCCAGTCGTCCGGAGCGCGTCGCGTATTGAAATCCATTGAGACACGAGGCGCTTAGGCAATAAGATAGTTGCTGTTATTGTTTGTTTGTTGCTGCTGATGTTGATGCTGCTGTTGTTGTTGCTACTGTTTATATAATGTTTACATATCTCAATCAGCCAGATATCACCTTCACGACCTTCCAGCCTGTTGGTGGCTGCCTGGTGCATAGTTGATGCTCGTCTGTTGTTGGTTGTTGGATATTTGTTGTAGTTGTTATTGTTTTGTTGTGCCACGATTTACTCTGGCAAACGAAAGCCTGTCTTAGCATCAGAGCCGGCCTCGGCGTGCCGCCTGGTCGCGGATGGTCTGGTCTCGTAGTCGCGTGGCACACTGCATAGCATTTAACAATCTGTTAACAACGGTAATAAATCCATTTGTTGGTGTGGTAAACGTTGCTGCCGCTTATTAAGTTGTTGACAACAATTGCGGCAGTCGATTAGGTTGGCGCGATATTTCAATTTTAATTGGGTGACGAAGTTTGAATTATTGACAAAAGATCAATCAAGAGCTGACGAACGAAAAGAGGCTTCAGATTGTGTTTTAAAGTATGTACTCTATACGGAATGCATACGGAATTAAAGCAACGTGTCGAAATCCCCGATGAGAAGTAAATCTCCTCAACATTTAGTAAATACAGGAACTATCGCATATTCATTGAATTTAGAACGTGTTAAATTTGCTGTACGTCTTAAGTTCTTGAAAAGATTTAAAGATTTATGCTATGTTCTTATCTACTATATTTAATATTCCTTTATTTTATCACTGTCTTACAGAAAAGATTTAATTCATATCAATAAATTTATTTAATACTCTGTCGACTCTGTTCAACCTCGGAATTGTAGGATTTATAGACCGAAATTCATCTCGTTGACATTATAGGATCCTAACTAAACATTGATCCTAACTATAGAGTCAATTTGGAATATGACGAGGGGACTAGGGAGTTTGATGACGGTAGCGACATTTTAGAAGTTTTACTTTGGTAAATGTTTATCTTAGGATTTTTGAATAAAGAACGGAGTCACGTCTGTTCATTCGATAAGAATTAAGGATTATAAGGAAAAGGAGAAGGAAACCAGATTTAGCATTATTTCCTAATGTCGACCAGATTCAACATCTCTGAAGTACAAGCCAGGATACACAGAACTTTGAAATTGATTCCAGGTTTACGTCTATATCTGTGTCTATAGCTGCATGGGTATAAATATTGTTTAGACCTTCCCAAACTAATTCGGGCATAAAAGGGTTAATATTGCAACAGAGACAACGTTCTCTAATTTTGTTATGTGCTCTGTCGGTAATTGGGACTTCAAATCAATGGCAGATTTGAAATGGAGATCTGAATAAATATTGACACGTGCGTTAATTAGCTTAATGGTCAGATGTGTGCGAGTCGACGACAACAATACACGAAGCACAACGAACGAATGAAATATCGTCCAAATCATCTTTGTCGTCGTCGACTTCAACGAAATATCAACCAACACACAAAACATCGTTTGTTTGCCGCGTAGCGTCAAAATAATGGAGCAGGACTGACGAAATATCCAGAACAACATTCATTGGACTGATGAACAGCAGGAGAGACGATCGGTGGATCGGACGATGTGATGGATAGATGGATGGATGGATGAATTGTTGGCTGATGTTCTCACTGTTGCAGCTGTTGTGATCTGCTCATAACAACTGCGAACACTGACCTTTGTTGCAAACTTCCCCTCCCCCCAGACTGCACCTCGAGCACCCTTTTAAGCCCCAGCCAGATTTCCGTTCAATCCTCCCTGCTACTTGCTGACACCCAGCCCAGAGGCAGCCAACGACGATTCGATCGCACAAAACAAATTTGCGCCAACTTGTGAATTGCACATAAAAAACACGCTATATGTGTCTGTGTGTGTGTGAGCAGGAGAATATGAACAAAGAGGGAGATGGCAACGCAATAAGTTGCAGCTGCTGCGGCTGTTGACGCCGGTGTCGGTGCCGTCCGAGGTTCTTGATCTATGCTGGAAGTCGTTAGGCGAGTAAAATTATTGAAATTCGCAAAAAATGGTCCGAAATAATAACAGGAGGCAACCATTTTTAAGTAGTTGAAAGAAGGCAGCCGCAGCAGCAGCACCACCAGAAGCCAGATTCGTAGTCAAAGAGTCGCAAAGGCAGGCCGAGGCGGGGCGAGGAATGGCACGGCGGCTGATGGAGCAGCACACATGGAAATGGAATGAAGCTAGATTGAAGAAGTGTCAGTGAGCTGCAGAGTGGCGTTGTGATGCAGTGGCAAAGTAATCAGAGGCCTAAATGAAGCCACTGACCAGCGTGAAAAATTGGAGTACGCACTGAGGAAGCTGCTTCAAGTGCTTAATGTTGAGGGGCGTGCTGGATGGTTTCTATATAACGATTCTATAACTTACAAACGCATTTTGTAATGTAAGAAAACGTGTAGAAAAAGGAAAACTTGTCAATTATTATTTGAGGCAATTGGATTTAAATTATTTGCGAACTATTATTGTTTTTAGAATAATGGTTTGGCGCAACAGCTCTGAAGATTCGAATTTCTACTTAGTCAGTGCTATCTCATCTTTGAAATGTGTGTTATATATGTACTCCACTGGTGGGATATTCAGTTTAAATTCGGATCCGAATTTTTCATTGCCCGCTTTGGTTCTCGGGTTGCCATTGTCTGTCGAGACGGAGGGTCGTATAGAAAAATATTTGTATATTTTTTATGGTGCACCGTAGTAGAAGTTGTACTAGGTCGGGAACGGATCATTTTATATTTACCTTGTCAAAACCCGTCTAGTTACATGACAAACATGATCTAACAATGCTCATGTCTTTCCTAATATGCAGAATTTCTAAAAATAACGTTTATTTTCAAAAAATTGTTTGATTAGTTTTTTATACTGTTATATTATGGGGATATAAGACGTAAATTTCTTATATTTGAATACTTTAAAATATCTAATACAATTAAACATCCTACCAAAGTGTAGGGTATTTCATAGTCGGGTCGACCGACTTCAAGTCTCACCCATGTGGATTTACTTTCCCCACTCATTTTTATATACTTATAACTTTTATAATTGGGAAAAGGAAATAAATGAGCATATTAATCACTTTAAAGTTCAATTAGGATCTGCGTCATTGGATATTTTTTGACAAACTGTATTCTTTCAAGATTTCTCGAATTCTCAACTACAAAAAAAGTCCAATGACGTAGTTGGATTCGGAGAACATTTAAAAAATCTCAATCTTTGAAATCGAGGTTCGAATATAAAGGTCAGATCATAAAAAAATTAAAAATGGAGTTAATTGAAACCTTCAAAAAATATAAATTGGAAAAAAAATTATATAGGTAAGGAACGCAAAGGGGGCTATGCACTTTTTTTACATTCAAAGTTCATAAGAGATAGAACCCATAATAATGAACTATTCAAATTTTAGTGCTGTATAACTTTATACTGGGTTTAACTTAGAGATGGGCATGTGAGTGAGCAGTATTCACGCTCACGAACAAAAACTCTAATTACTCACGGACTTTTTTTGGTCTCGTAAGTAAATTAAAATACATTTAATATTTCATTTCCATTTATTCAGTCAATGGAAAAATGAACCTTACTGACTAGTGTTTTACAATACATCTTAAAACTACAATAAACATTTAAATATAACCGTTAACACTTAAAAATAAATATGATTTAAACCATATTTGAAAGAATACTTTGACAACGAGAAATAAATGACATTAACATTGGAAATTCTATTAAATTCAGTACACAGAAAAAATAATTGACGTAAATATAGCAACCGAAATTAATTGCCTTCATTAATCAATCCAGCAATGAAATTCACTAATTTTAAGAAAAAATTTGCTATTCTTCATCAAATCAGCAATTACGTTTGCTGTTTCATTAAATTGGTGGATTTCTTTGCGGGATTGATTAATGATAGCAATTATTATCGGTTTTATATTTACGTGAATTATTTTTTTCTGTGTAAGAGCTCTATTTATTGGCTCATTTGTAGCATAATTAGATATATTACATGGTATGAAAAACATATTCATTCATTCACAATCACGCGTGATCAATAAAAACACAATTTTATTCTGCGAAATATTCGCCTCACTCTCCTCACACAAAAATTGGACTCACTCACAGTCACTGACGGGGTTTTTTTACCCTACACTAAGAGTGATACAGGACAAGGCCTAGAAATAAGCCAATCCGGTATGAAATAGTATATATATATATAGTTGATCGCTTGACCTCCTAAGTCGATTTAGCGATGTCCGTGTGTCTATCTGTTGAAATCACGATTACAGAAAAACTAGAATAGTTCGATCAATTAATTCGGTAACTTTTTTACGTTACTTTATATCTACGCTGTCTGACCAAGATAATTGGTATGATCGGTCCATTTTGACCTGTGAACCGACTATTTATGTTCAAATACCTCAATATAACTTAAATCTACAGGTGTATTTTTACTTTATATCGGCCTCAGTGAACTTTTTGGTCAAACATAGTTTGACTTTATTCTCAAATATAAAAATAGTGCTTTCCCGCGAACCGATTTGTGGTTCCCAAAAAATAATCTTAATTAGGTACACCTACCCATTTTTACATATGGGTATCAAATGAAAGAAAACTCTTCAGCGACTGCAAGCTTGTAGTTATTTTCAGGATCCATATACCCTGGTGACCATGTACCAGAATGGTAACCACACACATTATGACATATGTGTTTGGTATTTAATGTCGGATTCGACCGACTATAACTTTTTATTATTTTAACTAACTTCATCACTCCAATTTTCACAAATTTCCTATATAAAAATTTCCCACCTGACCTCACCTTCCTTACAGGTTCTTTTGTTCTACTCAGACTCACTCACAATTACGAGAGTAAATTAAGATTAAAACACATTCACGCGTGATTCTAAATCTGCTCACGTGCCCATCTCTATTTTAACTCTTTTATTATTCCGCCAAATGAACTCTCACTAAAAGAACTCAAAGTATGTAAAATATGGTACATAAATGGATTAAATTATGTAGTACATGTATCCGAAAATGCATACAGTATGAGCACAGAGAAAAAAACCGAGCAATCTGTCGATGGCCTCCTTGGTGCAATTGCGTTGCGTGTCTGCACAACGCACCCCGGCGCACTGTATCTCTTGTGGATGGCTGCGTGTCTGAACCGAATACTGCGTGCAGTGGTATTGTTGTTGTCGTCTTGTCTTTGTTGTTGGACTCATATTTTGTCTGCGAAAATTTTTATTCGGTATTTTGTCGTTTCTGCGTCGTCTGTTGCTGTTGCTGTTACTGATGATGATGTTTTTGTTGTTTTTGTAGTCATTTTCCTCATATTATTTTTCGCTTATTCATCAATTTAGACTTACTTTGTTGTTTTTGTTGGAATTTGTTTTTGTTGCCCTGTTCGTTGCGCTCGAATGCAGCAATATCGGCAGCAGCACCAGCAACGTCCATCGTACTGCGAGCGCAGCCACAGCAGCGAGAAGAGCGAACTAACGAAGGAACGAATGAAACGGACGAGTAGCAAGTGATCGAGTGGCTCTCAACGAGTCCCTGCAAAGGGCAGCCGGTCGGCCGGCCGGGTGGCGGCGTTAGTTGGTGTCGGCGTAAATGCGAAAAACCTTGAGGACGGTCAGTGACCAGAAATGCACAAAAATTTTGTGTATTTTTTTGGCATATGCGCCGCACCACGAACCACGCCGAACTGCGAGCAAGGATCGGCTGCAGATCGTGCACTTGAAATGAATTTCGGCCGCGACAGAGCAGCGGCTGAGACTGGAGACTGCGCCAGAGACGGCGACTGCGCTGCGGATGTGGCTGGTGGTGGTTTCGGTTGGTCCGCAGTTTGGGTTGCTGAACGTTTTGTTTTCTTATTGTTATTGTTATTGCTATTGTTGTTTTTGTTGTGGTTATTTTTGGCACAATATTTGTTGTTGTAGTTGTAGTTGTTTCCATTTGGTTATTGTTGCTGCTACGGCTGCTGTTGTTGTTGCTGCCATTCGATTTTTGTTTTGGCAGCCAGTTTGATGACGTTGCACATTTTGGTTTTGTCTTTTTTTTTTGTTATTTTTGGAATGTGTTGCAATGTTGTTGGGTTGCGTAGTAATTTTGAATTTTCGTCTTTGACTCATTTATAAGACATATTGTTGTTGTTGTTGTTGCATGTTTTTCCTTTTGCTCGAATTTCCTGTTTTGCGAACAAGTTTTGCGAAATTTTATTTTTAGCTGCGAATTTTGTTTTGCTTGCGGTTTTGGTGTTACAAGCAATTGTTGTTTTTTTTTTGTTGTTGTTGGTGGGGTAGGTCCATAAATCTACTCCACTGCCATAATTTTTGCATTTCGCTTTTGCTTTGACTTTGGCTGCAATTTGCAGTCGTCGCTTTTCGTTTTTTTGTTTTTTCTCTCTGTTTTGCTTCCCAATAAAAAGTAATTTTTGTAAATTTCAGCTCTTTGCTGGCTGCTGCTCGCTTTTATGGGTTTTATTTTCGTTGCTGTGTTTTTTGATGATATTCAATTTTCATCTGTCAAGGCCACGCGTGCGTTGAACTGCGCCGCACTGCACTGCACTGCACTGCATTTTACTGCGCTGCGCTGTTCTGCCCTGCGTGTATTTGTATCTGTGTCTGCTGCCATGCGCGGTCGGTTACTTAGATACGAAGGTACTTGGTGCTGCAGTTTCTGGTGCTTCTGTTGTTATTGTTATTGTGATTGTGCTGTTGTTGTTGTTGTTGCTGTGTGCGTTTTGGCAGAAATTTTAATTTCGCAAAATTGAAGGGGAGCCACTCATTCGCCATTTCGCCTGTTAAGTTTCAGTGTTACCTACACAATTAAGTTATTCGTTGTTTTAGTTTTTACAGCCATTTGCGACGCAGTGCGGTAGATTTGTAGTTATTGCAATGGCTGAATTCATCTGTTGGATGCACGCACTTGAGCGGTGGCTGTACAAGTGCAACGATCGAAGCGATTGTCGAAGACTCATCAGGCTGAACCAATTTTTGGGGTGATTTTTGTATGTTTTTGAATTGCAATTATTGCTGGGCGATGTTGTTTCTGTTTGAGAGGGCCATAAAACTGATTTCTGATATATAATTGCGCAGAATTTTGTATACCCTACTTGACTGCATATTTGAATGAAAATACTTTTGAAACTCACTTTTGTATACTTTTGAAGTATACGTCATTTATAAGTTTTATTTCTGAGTTAGAAAATGGTAGTCAAATGTGCTCACAACATAATACACAAAATATCAAATTTATAAGTTTTTTATTTTGAGAGTAGATAAGAGGTGGATAAGGACTGCGTCGAATAAAATTGTCCGCTACAAAAATGAAAAAATGTAGTAATCGAATTTTTATAGAATAAAATATTTTATTTTGCAAATTATTTTTAGATTTAAAAAAAAAATATAAAAAACCAGAAATTAATATTTTTTAATAAAAAAGATATAATTTTTCCGGAACCCCTTCCATTAATGTTGTAATGGTAGTGTCCGACACCCTCACATCTGCTGAAGACCACTTTTTTTGTTGTCTTCATCTCCCTTTTTACTAAAGCCCAGTATCTCCCAATCGGCCTGAGTTCTGGCAGTTTGAGTTCTGACAGTTTGGTGGATTGGCTTCTCTAGGCACCAAAATCACTGCATTTTGTTGGATCCACTCTAAGGCCGTTTTGCTGTAGTGACATGAAGCGAGGTCAGGCCAAACAAATGTAGACACTTCATGTTGGCGTAAAAATGGAAGCAATCTCTTTTGCAAGCATTCCTTCACATATATTTCGCTATTAATTGTACCCGATGTCACGAATGAGCTGCTCCTTTTTCCACAACTGCAAATTGCCTGCCAAACAAGGAATTTCTTTGGGAATTTTGTCATTTTTTTTGATTTGAATTTTTCAGCGACATTTCCTTGAGAATCGGCTGTATAAAATTCCTGACCAGGTAGCTGAGAAAAGTCCGCTAAAACATAAGTTTCGTCGTCCATTATGCAGCAATCGAATTTAAAAAAAAAAAATCTTGGTTCAGCTTTATAGCTCGTTGTTTTGCGGTTTAATTCTTGACGGCATTTCTATCCGGAACTTTTTGGACCTTGTACGTCTTCAGTCCATCTTCTTTCTTACTCCTGCGCACGAAAGATTCTGAGCAATCCGCCTTTCTCGCCAATTTCCTTTCGGATATGCTTGGATCTTTCTTTAAAATATTCACAACCTTCTTCGACTTTTCACGATCATGTTGGCCTTTTTTTTACCAGAAACTTTCTTCCGATCAATACTCAGGTCTTCCTTAAAGCGGTTGATAACGCGAGAAATGGTCTTAGGGTTACCCCTACCTCCTTGGCAATTTTTTTAAAAGACCAACTAGGTTATTTTTGAAAAATTTTAATTATAGTTTTTCGCACTTTCACTTCGTTTGCCATTTTCGCGTAAAATAAATTTTGTATTGACTATAACTGACACAAATTATTTTTTGCCATTTAATTCAGAGCTACTATGATCAAATTTTTTTAATTTGAATCTTGCAATAGCACATTATGGGAAGATATGTAACGGACAATTTTATTCGACGCAGTCCTTGAGGTGACATCCTCAATTCACCTTATTTTTTATGGAGAACATTTTTTGCCAAAGAGACTATGTTAATTTTCTGCATCGTTCACGTTATTTATTACTTAATTACACGGAAGAAAAACTTCTAAAATTCCGAAGGAATCCATAAATATACAGAGTGATAAACTGTTAAACGGAAACATTCTGGATTTTAAGAAACAAATCCACTTAGTTATATAAAAGTAACTAAGAGCAAATATTCTTGATAATGCAGAGGTTAATCTTAGGTATCAAAAATGTTGTTGCTGTTTTCTTCTCAAAAATTAAAGAACACGTGTTTGTATTACTAATGTTCGATCTTGCTTATAATTTGTATTCCTTTATTTGCATTGTCCGTAGGGATGTCAAAAAACTGGAACGTTCAAAAAAATATAAGGAAAATTACGTATAGGCATATTTCTGTTTTCGGCAGAGATTAAAAAAATCCGTATGCTACACGTACCGTATGTCAAGTGAACACAAATAATATCTTGCAGGGTAATTCTGTTACCCTGCAAGATATTATTTGTGTAGCGAATACTAACAGAAAGAAGAGAATACAACAATAACGAATTACGTTTCGTATACACATACTTTCACAACGACAACTTTTCATTGCTATCCTGTATCATCGCATGGCAACAAACAGACGCATGACAACGGACAGACGCATGACAGCCGACAGTTGCATGGCACCACACTACATGTATGTATCTAGTACAGATATCTAGTTGGCAACAACAACGAGTTTTCTTTGTACAAACAATTTCCCGCCAAAAATTCCATCAAAAGCTTGAATGTTGCTTTATTTGCATTTTTGTTGTTGCACTTTCAAACGAATCAGCGGATTTGTGAAAAAAAAAGAATAACACAAAAAGCCATATATCAGCTAAATGAAACTGTGAAAATGTTCATATATTTTTTTTTGGTTTTATAAGTTGAATGAAATAATGCACATAGAACTTAATTTAAGAAAACTTGATTATACAATTAACTAAAAAACTATGTATAAAAGTAAAACAAAAATAATAATGTGCATAGTACAGTGCATATGCACAATCGATGAAAAACTAGCGTAGCGAAGAAGCGACTTTTGAAGCTATTTACCGCTTCAAAAATGCTTCACAGACCTTATTTTTAAGATGTTTACTTAATGTTACTTATTGCTCAATATTAAGTACTATCATGAATTCTTTTGAATTTCATTATTATCTTAAAAACATAATAAATACATTAAAATGATAAAAAACTCAAGAGTTTTTTTCTTGCATTTCTTGCAGTGTTAGTCTTGCATTGCTCTTGTTCTTGCATTTCTTATCTTGTTCTTGCAAGAAAATCTCATTCTAATTCTCGCTCTTGTTCTTGCAAAAAATGCAAGAACAAGAACTAATGCAAACAAATATCTGACAAATATTGAAATTTTCATTTTACGTATTTACTTAAAAAGTTACTGAGATGTTAATAATTTGAAACTTTTTTTAATTTTTTCTTGCATTACCATTGTTTTGTTTATGTCCGAAATTGAGCTGTTTTAAAAAATCACTCAAAAATCAATTAAAAGGCTTATAAATGGTATTCTATTAAATATATCCTTTAAAAGAATCTAAAACATATTCAAATGAATTTTTCAAAACTTGTCCCACTTTACCCCATGCTCCTTTATACATTTTACTAATAAAATAAATAAAAAACCAATAAAATTTGAATCATTTTTTTAAATTTGAAATATTTCTTAACATAAAATTTTGCTTGGAGTTGCTGGTGTTTTGTCGTTAATTCGATTAATGAAACAAAATTTTAACCAAAGACCGTTGTTTTGGAAACATCGTTTCTCAAAAAACATGTGAATTTTTGTACAACCAAAAATTTTTATTTTGGGAACTCCAAATTTCATTAAATGACATTTTACTTTAGATCTTCTATTTAAAATAAAATATGTTTTTCTGTTTTTTTTTTAATTCTTTTTTAAAAACCGTTTTAAACCGGTATAAAACCGAAACCGTTTATGTCGGTTTTGGATATCGGTTTATTTCTGATTGTCTTATAACTGTTTCGGTTACGGTTTCGGTTTTAAAAATGAAACGGTTTTAAACGGATATCGGTTTCGGTTACGGTTTCAATCCTTCAGGTAATGCTGATCGAGAATATGTATACGTTTCCTTACCGGAGATGCTTCCTTCTGTATGTTACAAACGGCGTACCAAACTAAATATACCATTTCACTCTTTGTGTAGGGTATAAAAAAGGAGGGTTATAGAAAAGCATTGGGAAGATGGTGTCAAAGTAAGAAGAAGGTGTCTCTTCATAATAAACAACTTTACTGACATAAAACCTGTAACTTTTAACATTAAATATTATTTTTACTGTTTCTAAACATCGCTATTGTTCAGGAGAGATCTTTTTTTGCAGCGTGTGCAGTCAAACGCTGCAAAAAAAAAAGAGCTCTCCCAAACATTATTTTGCAGCCATTGTTGCATTGCTATATAACAGCCAAACATATTTTTGTTCTCGTTCAAACATATGTATGTTCAGAATGAATACTTTTTGGCGTTCTTGCAAACATATATATATGTTTGAATGTGAAAAACATTTTATTTACATGTAAACATATTTCATATTAATGTAAACCAGTTGGGAAGGTTAGATCACATGGGAAATTTTAAAGTAGGTGTAATTATGATAGTTAGGATTATCAAAATTATAGTCGGTCTAAGCCGACTATAAATACCCTACACATATGTGTGGTTATCATGCAAAGTGATATATAGGTCACCAGGGTATACGAATCCTGAAAATAACTACAAACATTCAATCGCTGAAGAAGTTCTATTCATTTGCTACCCATATTTACAAATGGGTAGGTGTACCGAATTTCGATTTTTTTTTGTGAACAACAAGTCTTTTCGCCGGAAAACATTATTATCATGTATTTGAGCATGATGTCAATATATATTTGACCAAAAAAGTTTACCTAAGCACGTATACATAAAAATTGATCTTTATATGTACATTTTATATGAGGTATTTGAACATAAGTGGTCGGATCATAGGTCTAAATGGACCGATCTCGCACATACAGCGTAGGTATATTAGTAATCTAAGTGATAAGTTTCATTTATCTAGCTCTTCAATTTTAAAAGTAGTAGGGATTTTAACAGACAGACGGACAGACGGACAGACAGACAGACAGACAGACAGACAGACAGACAGACATACAGACGGACAGACGGACATCGCTAAATCGACTCAGGAGGTCATGCTGATCAAGAATATATATTCTTTTCCATACTGGAGATTCTTCCTTCTGGGTGTTACAAACGGCGTACCAAACTGAAATACCCTTTCACTCTTAGTGTAGGGTATAATAATACAATTCAATTATAATGTAATTAGATTTTACTCCTAATATTTATATGGTGATTTCGAATTACGTTATAATTACACTATCCGTTCAGACTCCGCGACTCTGTATTACCGTAAAATCGTTATCAAAAGTTATCGATAGTTATTTAATTCAAAATAGTTCAAATTAGTTCAAATAGTTCAAATTAGAAATTGTATCATAATCGTTATCCAATTTACTTATTTTTATGGTAACAACAAAAAAGATATATCGAGGGCTTATATTCAATACTGCCTATCTACAATTTTGACGAAAATGATTTTTTGATGCAGAAATCTTCACTGATCTCCGCTGCATCTATGACATTAATTTGGAACAAAAAGAATATTTCGATTACTATTATATTTTCATTTTAATAATTTGTCTATCTACATGAATGATTTTTTATGAATGCAATAGTATCTATCTGCACACAATTTTTGCTTATAAGTTTATAATGACTATAAATAAGCGTTGCAGGTATGGAGTAGTATATATATATTATTCTTAAGCGTAATTTTATTAGTCAATTTCGTCCTGTCCATCCGTGGGTCCGGTCCATCCTAACTCACAAAGAATCAACTCAATTTGTATGAAAAAGGATATGAAATCTATGTAAAAACTGTTATCGAAGGATGACGTCATATTTTATCAATGGTTATACAATATCATAGAAGCCATAGGAGCTACTAAAAAAATTTCGTATACGGAAAACTAACTTTTCAAAGATTCTAATATGAATATATTCTAATATGAAGCCTTAAAGGACGAAATTTAAATTTAGTTTGTACTGAGAAAACATAGCTTGTATCATTACCTTTATGGTATTTCCAGACAAGATGTTTAGTGTTATTTTTAAAGAAAGTTTTCAGATATGTTAAGGATTCGTATTATATATACGAGGTCAATACACCGATATCCTCCGAAATGGGATATTAGTTTAAATATTTAGGATAACATTCATGATTTTAAAATAGCGATACAGAGTTAAGTGTTTTTTTATTTATTTTAATCTTTATAAAACGTCGGGTTAGATTATGGAATACTGAGACCTTTAACCATCATATACCTCGTGAACCGAAAATGGTATAACAAAAATGAGTCGGTGAATTTTGTATAGGTTACACCAGAATGTAAAAAAATTAACAAATCGCTGATTCCAAGAATATTTTCTGATATATCTCCATTACAATATTGTGCAATATGCTCTATCTGCTCGTTTTTTCATAGACATTGGTCGTATTTGAATAGCAATAATCTCTATCTACCATAGCACGACGAATAGCGCGAAATTGCTGATTTTTTTTAATTGCATCAATTAAAGACTATTTTTATTTAATATTGTAGAAGAAAATTTGATCGCCACTTTCATGATTTGCGATTTAATCAGTTTTTTCGCTCTCCTGAAAAACTGTGTTTTTTTAGATAGACGGTATTGAATATAAGCCCTCGATATAATTATTTTTAATTTCTGTTTGATTTTAAGCATTATTATATTATGCCAAGCATAATTTTTATTAAAAACTAATAAAAAGTTATATTTGTTTTGCACATAATGCATAAGTAACCACAATTCGGTAATTGTAACTAAAAATGGTTGCATATACTAATTATTTCGGTCCCTTAGGTCCTTCCAGCTTCAATTATATACGTGAGTCAACATAATAAGACATGTGAAACAAAAACTTCATTATAAATATATTATAGTAATCCAGAATGGTCACAAATTATTAAAAAACCATGTTCGTATATCCTTAGTTACACATATGTATTTTTGTTGCAAAATTGTAAAAGAATAATTTTTAATCGACTAAAACAACCTATTTTTCTGAAAATTAAAAAACATTTTCGTTTTTGTAAGAAATAATGGTATATAAATGTGTTTATTCTAATAAAGGCAAATAATGACAAACTCAAGCGAGAAAATACAAATGCCACTTTTAATAAGTTTTATTGTGATTATACTGGTTATAAAATGTATGTAATCTGTAATTAAAATAAACATACTTACGTATAGCACAGATAGTTATATTTATAACAGCACAATTCGCATTATTCGTGTAATTCTCGACCATTGCCAATGTCAGAATTCTCCACCTCAAACTTCTTTGTATTAATTTTATAATAAATGGTGCATCCACGATTGCCCGTTTTGATTGACAGATAAAACTGCCTGCATTGCATTTTAATTAGAAGGGTCGTTAGATCGCTGTCACCAAAACGTCATGATCAATATGCATTGATCAAAAAGAACCGCCAATAATTTAGTGATTAGGCTCGAACAACTACCCACAGTTGTCCGTTCCGCTCTAACAGTTAGGTGTTGTTAGTCAAACGTACATCTAGTGAACGGTACGATATGCTTAGGCGAAATCTTTGTAGGAATCAAATAAAAATAGTGTAGTAGACAACGTTAATACACACAGAGAAATCCGCTTTGAAATTTTTCGAATCGATACTACTTGAATTATTTAAAATTTTCAAAATTTTATATTTACAAATATATTAAAATTATGTTGATCGCATCACCATCCCAATGTATTTGGTTAAAATCATTATATTGTTATGAAAATTTAGTCTACGGAACACAGTTTTACAAGTTCGTATCTGTAAATTGTGTACAAAAAAAAAACACACACTTATGTTTGGTTTAAATGATGACAATTATCTATATTAATTCATTAATTCTAACAACAACTGCATGTTCACAATTTAATTTGATATTATTCGCACACAAAATTCTGCTGTATACTGTGTATATCAGTTCGACACGTTTCGGGAAGTTTCTGCACTTTTCGGAAATGCTGCATCCTATTTGCATCTCATTCGCTCTCATGTGTTTTAATGTGCTGATCTTCCATCTTTTTCTCGTTCACTGCCTCAGTGCGCTGAATTCTCTTCCATCTCTGTCTAACACATAGCGTCAATACGCTGAATTGTCTTTTGTCTCATTCACTCTATTTATTGCTCACTTAGTGAAGCAAATTACATGTTTTCGTAACAATTAATATCTTTCACTTGGATATTTTTAACTTTTTTATTTTTAGTTGTTTGCAGTATTTTTTCTCTGTATATAACTGGCTTCTACAGGAAATTTTATATTCATGAATCAATGGACATTAGAACCAAACCATCGCAGATAATGCGGCACGATACCAATAAAGTAGCAAAAGAGTTTATTTTAAGAAATTTAAATATAAAGAAAAATAGGCACTTGTTTATTATGGAATGGTTAGAGTACCCAAGTCAATACGTTAATTCATAGCACACACACGCAAGAAACGTTGTAGAAGCGAAGGTGAATCTATCAAACAAAATTGTCTGCTGACATTTCCTACTGTCAAATTGACAACTCCACGACGACGTATTTTTTATGTGTGTTGTTCTTATGTAATAAATTCGAATGCCGATTCAAAGGATTATCACAGGAAGAAGAAAACACAGTAAGCGTATACAATGTTTACATATTGTGATCGAACCGTGCGATGAACTCGGCTGTACATATGAGTAAACCAAACTCGTGAAGTCTTCCCCGAGAAATATCATTTAAATTTACCCAGATGACTATATCCCGACACAATTGAGGAGCTCATTTCCAAAACATGCTATATGAAACCAACTCTGTTTTGAGTAAAAGACGAAATGCCGCCATTATGGAAACAAATTTGAACCACTTTTGAACTTTTCATCTTTGTTAGAGTAGATTCAAGTTTTTAAAATCATTTTTGGACCGTATATATATACGTAAATAAACGCTATTAGAATTAAAAAAGCATGTTTTGGAAATGAAATTACATAGTATTTTTTGGAAATAAAAGTTTTAAGTAATATCACTTTTTAGAGACCAGGTTTGGAAACATTTGGCAATAAGAATTGGTATCACCTGAAAGGGTATACATTCAGCTATAAGCTAAAATAAATTTTATCTTAAAAACATATATGAAGATTTTGAAACGTTCAAAGTCAAAAATGTAGACTTAATTCAGCAATAACGCCTCTATCTGTCAGGGTCTGCACTACTCATTAGTAAAAGTGGCTATGGTATGGTAGGGCACTTATTTTGCTTTAAGTTAAAATCAATTTCAACGTAAAACCTTTTGAAGTTATTTGGTGGATAAGGTTCATATTCAAAATTTTTCGACTAAATTCTGCTACAACACCTCTGCGACCAGGGTCGGAACGTCTGGGAAGTCATAGTGGATATGGGATAAAAGGGTATTATTTCAGCTCTAACTTAAAGTAAATTTTGGCTTAACTGCTTTTAACTGGCAGAAGTTATTGCCACAATACAGCAAATATTGGATACGTTTGTAGAGCTAATTCCGAAAATGGCATCAGATTAGTGAAATTGCCTGGGAGATTTTATAATCTCCCATTATTTTAGTCTTCTTTAAAATTCAAATAACAGAAAAATATGAAATTATCTTTTCGATTTAAGACGCAGAAAACCTTGCGCCATAAAATACGAATTTGCTTTCAAAAATTTGTTTGCGAGATATAAGCATGTAGTAGTTAAAATTTTTCATAAAAATAAAAATGTTATGAATGACAACTTAAATAAAGAATTAGAGATACTTTTTAACTGTGTTGTAGGGCTATCTTGATATATTTTGATAGTAAACGTAGAGTTGTACTCAGAGAAGTATAAAATTGACTACGTTTGTAATAATACTTCTTAAAAAATATACATTTTTGACAAAATCATGGCGTCTCAGGGGGGCGATCGTTCCCTTCGTCCCCCCTGTGGTTCCGCCACTGCTGTGCGCTGGAGTAGTGGCTCGCTTTAAATTAGAATTTTATTTGGTACGTTTGGTGGCGTGCATATCATTCATAATTGATTCATGTTAAAAGAAACAGATCGTGTCGTTAAAAATGATGATGATGACACACAGAAAAAAATCGTAAATATAAAAGAGAAAAAGATCATAAAATAAGATGACTTCCACAAAAAAAAATCGTAAATATAGCCAAAAAGGTATATCAAGACAATCAAATTATTGCTAAAACTGCGCCGACTAAATTATTAATTGTATTAACGTACACATTCATCATATTAGCAATCGCATTTGCTGGCAACAGCCATGTGTATTCGCATACCGCGTTGATGTTGTAGCAGTGCGTGGTCGTTGAAGCAGTGCGTAGTGTGTGTTCGTGTACTCGCTTACAGCGCTGGTGAATTTAGTCGAATTCAGTGAAATTGGTGTAATTCGCTTAGTATTAGAATTCATAGTTAGCGGTTGGCGCGCATATGAGTTCACTTTTGGTTCATGTCGAAAGAAACGCTTATAGAGTTTACTCTTACTCTATTGGTGTCGTTGTAAATGATGATGATGGCAATATTTGCATATTTAATTATGCTTCATCATCAGAAAAGTATATTTGTTATATACTTTCACAAGAATTTATATTATTCTTTTTTAATAAACTAAAAAAGAATTATAAGAATATGGTGAAAATACAAAAATGCTTTTAAAACGTCGACCATACCAATTAAATAATTTGCTACTTAAGCAAATTCATTTATTGGTATATTTTTGGACGCAAATAACATTTTTAGCGAATGTATTTGTTCAATACATGAAAAATGCAAAAATATCATTGCTAGACCAATGAATGGTGTACAATTAATTTTGATTGCTGTATTTACGTCGTTTATTTTTTCTGTGTACATGTTATTCTTCTTTTGACTTCCATTGAATCTAAAGGTTTTAATATGTACCAGCATTGATATATTTTAAATGATATAAATTGGGGCTATGCGATTAAATGTTTTACTGGAAATTCTGATTAATCGAAATCACGATTAACGAATTAATCGCATTATTCAATTAACCAAAAATTCGATTAATCGGTTATTTATAACTTTAAATTAATCAAAATTCAAATAATTTTTAATTTTTAAATTTAATATACAAATGCCTAAAAAATGCGTATACAGGATGTTTGTTTGATCGATGTCAATAATGCATTGGGTCAGACTGTGAAGTAATATAATAATGATTACAGTTTTAATAAATGTTATAATTATTTCTCGATTATTTGACTTTTATTTGTCTAACTTTTTCTGCAAGATAACTGGGGTTATCGATAACGTAATTTCGAGAAAATTTATTTTTGTAAATTTAAAATTTACGTACATTTTAAATAAGGAAGAAATTGTACGGTTCGAAGATATAATACCATTGGAAAGGTAATTTCATTTTTTAAAGCATGACTAAAAAATTGTTATTAATTTATCAACAGATTATACTTTATAACAAATTTTTCTGACTAGGTTATTTCAGTAATATGCATCTCGTAGACACCCTGTATCTTAAACTGGGTGCAAAATTAGACATTTTTTTATTTTATATTTGCTAATTTTTTGAGTCAGAGAATGACCTCCTGAATATCGATGAACCACCCTGTATATACTCATGCCAACTAAGTGCTAAATGCTATAACTCTAACGATTAATAGTAGTAGTCAGATCATAATTGTATATGCAGTGGATACTCTGCCGGTAATCATCTGGTATATGGTGTTAAATATTTATCCGTATTAATAACAAAATACTAAGTCGTATTAATAAAAAATAATCGTATTTCAGTTAATCAGTTTATCGATTAACCGATTAATAGTTTTTTTTTTTGATTAATCAAATTAAAAAAATTCAGAATGATTAAAAAAATTCAGATTAACCGATTATTCGTATTTTCGGTTAATCAAAAAGTACGATTAATCGAATAATTGATTAATCGTGATTACGATTATTCAGATTTTTTGCTAAAACGATTAAAGGCACAGCCCTAATATAATCCTTAATTAAGCTGTGAAGATTCTTTAAAAATCTTAGTTACATACCACATATGTACATTTTACAAATATATATATGTCGTACTAGAACTTTATATAAATAAGATAAATTGGTTTGCAAGAGCAGTTTCTCGCTTCATTTTAGAAGCATTCACTGTACCGTTGCTGTTGCGGCTTCGCGCTAATAACTCATTAACGTGGACAAAAATCTCTGTTGCTTCCTAAATCGAGTGCGTTTAAAATACCATCGCTAAAAATGACGTTAGAATCTCGCCTAAAGTGACGAATTCCATAAATAGCGCGGAAATTAACATTGAAATGGACAAGAATCAACTGAGCGATGGCTGGGACCACTTGCAAAAAGGTTGACGAAGAATGTCGCGAACAAACGTTGGTCGGCAGCCAACATTTTTGGTTGTTGTTAGTGTTGCTATTGCTGTTGCGATGTTGTTGCGCTTTTCACATGAAAATAACGAAAATACTACATGCGAGGGGCTGTCTGCCGCGTTAGGCAATGAATTCCTAATGGCGGACAACAGCAACAGCAGTCACAACAACAACAACAACACAATTTAATAAAGTAGACGCAGAGGCCCAAAAGGCGCGTCGCTGCGTATGATGAATAAACATGCGACAGCAACAGAAGCAGCACCAGAATCTTTGAGTTGCAAAGATTTTATAATTTTTTATAAATTTTGTCAACAGCACGGTTTTCAGTGGTTGTCTTCTTATGCCCGCAATACGAAGGACAACTTGCAACAGCAGCAAGTGTGATTTAGAAGCGCATAAAAACGCTTTGTCAAAACCATGGAGCAGCAGCAACAAAAAAGCAACGCAGCAACATTAAAGATTAGATAAACGTGTGTTGGTGTGCGTTGAACTGTCATTCGCAGCATGTTGCTGCTGTTGCTTGCTTGATGTTGCTGTTGGCAATGCTGACGATGACGACGACAACGACATCAGCAACAACATGCTGCCACGTAATGGTTGCGATGTTGCGCAAAAACTGGACCTTTTCGTCGATTGGTTGATCGCAACAGGCCACAGCAACTTTTTGCTGCGATTGTTCTAACAACAGCAACAAACATACGACGCAGTCACATGACAACAAACACTGTTGCAGCTTCAGCGGAAATGACAACATATTTTCAAGTTGGCAAAAATATTTGCGACAACATTCCGCATGTTGCTGCTTTTCCACTGCGCACTGTACATATAAATTACAACAATGCACTGCAAAGGCAACATCAACAAAAACGGGAGCAGCATAAACAGTAGCTGCAATATTTCCGCTGTTGATCTTGCTGCTGCTGCCGCCGTATCGCCTGCAGCTAGAAAAACGCCCAGTTTTTAAAGCGCTCTCAAGAAAATTGACAGTTTTTGTCGTCGTCGACAACAACAAAAACAACAGCAGAGCAGCAATAATTATGCGCTTATCTAATTGTTGCTGGCTCTAAGATGCACAAATTTGTTGCGCTGCCTGCTGCTCGCTTCGACGGCAACAACATCTTTTGACTCTCGGCTGTACATGCAACCGAACCCTTCTGCGTGCTGGACTGGGCTGGGCTGTTGTCTTAGATGTTGTCGTTGTATTGGTGACTTGTTGTTGCTTTTGTGCTGCTTGTGTTGCTTGTGCTGCTACTGTTGCTGCTGTCGCTGGTGGTGAACATGACAGAACTTACTGTGATCTGCCAAGAACAGCAGCTGCTGCCACTGCCTATGCGATTTGATCAAAAAATAATTGCAGTGGTTGCTGCTGTTGCTACTGCTACTACTGCTGTTGTAGTTGCTGCTACTAATTTTGTGTTTTTGTAACGTAATTTCGTCCCTACGCTAAAATAGTTCATTATTCGATGTTGTAGGTTTTGTGGCTGTTGCCTGTTGTTGTTGTCGATGCGGTTGGTGTTGCTGCTGGTGCTGGTGTTGTTGGCTAGCGTGGAATGCGTTGCATGCAATTTTTATTATTTTGGTTCAAGGTGCTTATTATGTTGATTACATTCGGTGCGGTGCGTGTTAAGTGAGCGGCACATTTTCAGTTGCTGTTGGCTTGACGAAGCGCATCACTTGCAGAAATGCCGAACATTTTCCATTTAAGTGACGGTTTTTCGTCTCAAAAATGTACAAATTTTTAATTACATTTCTTTTACTCTCCAGTTCTGTACAAAAATATCAAACTTTGGATACTAATAATGCCTACGATTGGCATTCGTAAAAGTTGCCAAGATAAAAACTTAATTGAAAATGTAAAACGCAGACGAAAAACACAAAAATGAAATGCAAAACCTTTATGCGATAACAGGGGTATCTACGAGATACAAACACACAGTACTTGCAGAGCAAGGGGCGCATCACAAAGTTAGAGCAGGCAAAGCTGAAGTTACACCACGTTTGCATAGAAAAAGTTTTTCTTTTTTACAATATTTTTTATGTTGTAGTTCTTGGTGTACAAAATTGCCACAGTTGGATGTTTTAATTAATCTCATAAATTCATGCAGCTGAGTAACGCAATTTAGTACAAGTGCAACAACAACAACATAGCTAAAAACGAAAAAAGGCTTAGAGCCACCGAGCGTCGGATGAGACGGTCTTGGCATTGGTCTCTTCTACACACGGCAACTAATGATATATTTTTCGAAATAAATTTGGAGTAGATTTTTATTATTTCTCATTATAAAAGGGCACTTTAAGACATGACTACACTCAATATAAAAAGTCGGCAACAGTTGCAAAGACGGTTGTTCAAATAGCAAAAAAGTTTGCTGAAAAGAAGAAATAAAGCAACAGATTTTACTGAAACAGCTAACTGTCATTTGCTGTTTTAGTAAAATCCGGTGCTTTCCTCTTTTTAGCAAACTTTTTTGCTTTTTTATGCTATTAGAGCAGACAATTTTAGCTGTTTTAGCTAATTGTGCTGTTAACTCTAATTTATAATAAATATATATTTTTTCTACATTTTTATATATAACAATTTTTTTCATTTTATACATATTTATTTTATTTTGTCTTCTCCCTCCGGTGCATTCTCATTTCACTAACTGTTTCATTTTTGCATGAGTACGATTATTACGTAGAAGAAATATATGTTATATATAAAATATGTTGTCGAAAAAGAGTCTACGAATTATAGAAGCATTAATTGCAGCGTGCAAATGAATCTAGTGAATGTGGCGCCATCTGGCGCATGTTAGCGACACTAGCGCGATTTGATGCAAACTAGCAGAACTACACTCAGGGAAAAAATCATGTAAATTTAAACAGAAATTAAACATATTTCATGTTGTCAGACTGATTTTTGTGATACTAAATTTGAATAGTTAAAATGTAAAGTTAACATGAATATCTGTTTAATTTATAGAATTGTTGTTTTTTTTGCCATAATTACACGAGTCATGTATAATTAACATGAGTCTGTTTAACAAATTATCTGTCGAAATTATCTGACTGTAAGGTTCTTAGCAAACAGTTCGCTATTACAAATAAATGTGTGCTGTAAATGCAAATATTTAGCATTCAGAGCTTGCTATTAATAGAAGACCTAATATTTTGAGTAGTCGAATCCTTGATGGATCAGTAATATTATGAATTGTGATTTAAGTTGTGTAGAGGAGGGAGTATTTTTATCCACGGCCTAAAAGATACACAGAAATAAAATTTTTGCATAAATATTATGAAGCGAACATAAAAATATTGTTCATAATATTTATGTACAAATTTTAATATTTATGAATTGTACATAGTAATGGTGAAACGAAATATATTAAGAATATTGATATAACAACCAGATACATATATTTTGTGTATTATATTCATAAAAACATTCTGAATTTCGGTTTGTTAAGGGCTTATATAATTGGTTTGTGTTATGGGCATATTTGGTTTGGAAACAAACTACATATTCGGATATTCTAATATCGATATTCGAAAAATAATTGAAAATATTTGAAATCGAATATACAAGTCTATACAATTCGTTGGTTTTATCGTAAACATTTTGATTCAAATAAACATTTTATTGAACATATGTTAATAAAACGAATGCGTAACAACTGTAGCCGCGGTAGCTCAGTGGTTATTGCGTTGGACTGCGAGCCGAAAGGTCCCCGTTTCAAACCTGGACTGGGGCTAACAACATCTTTTCACAGAAACATTTTTCTATACCGCGCTACCTCTCGGTAGTAAATGGCAAACCTACGAGAGTAAAACATTGCCTATGAAAAGCTCTCACCCGCCGTTCGGATTCGGCAATAAACTGTAGGTCCCACCAGTTTGAGTACAAATGTAACACGCATAGCTCAAAATAGTGAGAGAGCTCGGCCTAAGTTCTTCAAGGACTGTAGTGCCAAACTATTATAACAACTGAATTTGACTTATAGAAGCAGAGACTTAATCGATGGTGCGGTGGTGGGTAAAATAAAATAAAAAGTGTAAAAGGTATAAGTGTAGGTATAAAATATTGTTACGAAAAGGTGTAATTTGCTCCACTGTGCAAGAGTAAACGAAACGCAAGACAATTTAGCGCACTGGGCAATGTATTAGAAAGAGACGGAAGATCGTGTCGAACTAATGCATGCAGTATATAAGGGCGGCGCATTTGAGGCACAGCACTTCAGTAGTGATTGGAAAGTGGTCGAGTGCGTCTCGTGTGAGAACAATGTCAAGTCAAAAAGTGGACATGCAGCAGTTGTTAGAATTTGTTATTAGTAAAGTTGTTTATTAAAATGAATTAATAAAGTTAATTGTTATAATTTAAACCAAACATAAAAGTCTTTTTATTTTGTACATAATCCAGAGATACGAACTTGTAGAACAGTTTTCCGTAGACAGAATTTTCGTAACAATATGTAATAAAACAAAATAAATGAAATAAATAAGTAGTAGTAACAACTCTGTACAGAACCACCACCGCAATACGAAACAATAAAATTGTTTTTTTTAAATAAAATTAAATAATGTAAAATTACATAAATGTTGAGATTAATAATAATAATAGTTTGGCACTACAGTCCTATAAGAACTTAGGTTGAGCTCTCTCACCATTTTGAGCTGTACGTGTTATCTTTTTTTTTCTGTGTAGGGGTAATTTTGAGGTGAATAGAAATAACGTTTCAGTGTTGCAACCGATATCCATTTGTTGTAAACTCATGTCAGGTATCCTATGTCAGGTACCTTTTTTCTATAAACGAAATGGTAGTCAGTGCAACTAAATATTCGGTTGCCGTATCCTCATGATTGAATTTTTCATTCCGCGTCAATTGACCTTCTTTCATTTCTTAGGGCGAGTTTACACGATAGAGAAAATAGCTAGAGATAGAGCAAAATAGAGTTAAAAATCTCATAGAGTTGTGTAAACACTGTAGGGAACTCTACGGTAGATTTTTTCTCTATCTCTAGCTAATTTCTGTATCGTGTATTCGAGCCTTTACAGCAATTGAGTATGTTGTTGTATCAACAAAATAAATGACAAACGGCAACTTTATGACCATCAGCAATTCGGTTGCCAGTTTTTTTGACAACAATTATGGATACATACAGAAATAAAGAAATGTCAAAAATTTATATAAGTCGAAAATAATATTGATTATCAAAAACTATTTGATAATCAAAAAATAATCAAGAAAAATTGAAATAACCAAAAAAAGTAATCGGATTACTTTTTTTTGATTATTTTGAAATAATCAAAAAAAATTTAGTCGGATTACTAGTTTTTGATTATTATAAAGTAATCGTGAAAATAATCAAAAAAAAGTGTACTAAGAATCAAATTATTTTTTGGTTATTTCTAATCGTAATCAAAGTTTTTGATTACGATTCTTTAGTAATCGTAATCAAAAGTAATTGTAATCCATCCTCTGCTATATTTGTAAAAAACTTAAGTATATGTTTATGTCCACCTAAATTGCTATTGACAACCGAGAGGTGGTGCTACAAAAAATATAATTTATATTTTTGTATGTTGACAGTAGCTGGGATCAAATCCGGAACTTCTCGACTTGCAGTAGTCCATTTATTTCTATGAAAATATATTCACTAATGATGAATTTTGCGTTATATTGTTACGTTGTTAGGTCATATCTCTGGATTGTGTGTAAAATAAAAACAATCTTATGCTTGGATTTGGATTACAACAACTAACTTTATTTATTTAGCTAACTACTTTACTAATGATAAATTCTAACAACTACTGCATGACCACAATATAACTTAACATTCATCACACACGAGATGCACTCGACCACTTTTCAACTCGACCACTTTTCAATCACTACTGAAGTCCTGCGCTTCAATTGCGACGGCACACATCAGTTCGACAAGTTCCGTCATGTTACGAGAAGCTTCTACATTTTTCGTGAAAGCGACTTGCTATTTTCTTCTCATTCACACTCATGTGTTTTAATGTGCTGATCTTCCATCTCTTTCTCGCTCATTGCTTCAGTGCGCCGAATGATCTTTCGACTCTTTCTAACACATTGCTTAGTATGCTGAACTGTATTGCGTCTCATTTACTCTTATTATATGACACAGTAGAAGAAATTACACCTTTTCGTAACAATATTAATAATATTTTTTCTGTGTGTAGTTCGAATATCGTTTATTGGAAAAATTTACGATAAAACTTGGTCAACATCATTAATAAACATGCATTAAATGCAATTAAAAAGATTAAAAATTTAAAAACACATTTTCACTGGAAAATGTGACAAACAGTTGGGGGAAGAACTAAATTAGCATGATTTACAATTAGTACGCAATGCATTTTGAGCTACGACTGTTGTTTTTATTATTCTTTTTCATGCGGAAACTTGAGCCATTTTCTAATACGTTTGTTTTTGTTGTTGTTGTTGTTGTTGCATATGCAAAATACTGTCACTAAAAAATACAAAAACTGTACTGCAACCAACAACTCAAAACAGCGAAAAAGCATGTTCGATGGCAGTAAAGCTTTAAAAACGAGCAACAATGAACTCAGCCTGCTGCGGTTGTTGCTGCTATTGCTGTTGCTGCTGCATTGTCGCCAACAATCCCCGCCTCGGAGTATTGTTGGCCGTTTTCGTAAAAAAATCCAAAAAGCAAGAACAACAATAAATTGCAAATCATCACTCGTCACAGTAACGCCGAAAAAACGCTGATGACAATGAGCTCCTCACCGCTCATTTTGCAACCAGCCCACGACGGGTTAATTATCAATTCAACGACGTCACACTACCGAGTCCAAACATTTAACAACAGCCACACAAAAATAAAAAAGCGGCCAACACAAAAAACTGTTTTAATTTTCCACTAAAATGTTAGAAAAAACCAAAACAACAACAAAAAATGAGTCCCTTGAAATTGTCATAAAAATTGTTGCTACACTAATATGTGTCAGTGCACATTTGGGGTTCCAATCCCGAAATAAGTAATTGTCATTTAAAAAAAAAACATTACATATCAAATCAAAGATATCACGAAATAAAATAAAACTGCTTTATTACCCAAGTCCTACAACGACTTTCTGTATTTCAAAACGAATGACGAAAAGACTATATGAAAATTTCATAAACTGAATTTGAATTTCATTCGACTCTTTCACTCTTACGAAATAAAAAAAGGGCATTTAGTACATTTAAATCAAACAGTTTAGTTTTGAGTTTTAGGGAACGTTGTATTTATAATCTCAAAATTATTTCGGGTGATTTTGTATTAATTTCCTTGCAGGGATTGAAACCCGTGTGGTATGCTTGTGTAGTACAAGTACAAATTTGCACTTTCAACGTTTGGCGGGACATTAAAATTCATGGCGAATATTCGTGACTGCTGGCCAAAACAAAGTCAGTCCTATTTTATGGCATTGAAACAAATGAGTTGTTCTTTTTTCACTTCTTCTGGGCTAATGGATTTTCATGGCTTAATATAAAAAGGCAAAGTGTGAGTGAACTAGGCAGATCCAGTGTGGCAGCTGAAAAATGCAGGCTATTTACTGTTTTTGTATAAAACATGCTGGCATAGGCGTTACTTTTACTATAAATACTTTTTTTTTAAATTTGTTTTTTACTTCGATATGTGTAATAATTAAAATATGTATTTGCTGATATGACAAACTACAATATCCCTCTACCAGAACCGAAATACTATTCATTGTGTTTATTTATTTGTGAATTCTAAAATATTATTGATAATTTTTGAATTTCAATTAGTTATTTCAATTCCCTTGCATTAAAACTGAGAATATTTTGAAAATAAAAACATTCAAACGATATATAAACATTTATCGCACCGATATCGTAATATACTTTTTCAAAGCCATATCGAACTTTGATTATTTTTTCATCGATATCGTTCCGATTTCATAAAATTTTTTGTACCGAGAAAACTCCGGCAAAACATATCGATATCCAGGCCCGTAGTCAGGGGGGGAGGTTCTAGGGGTTCTGAACAACCCCCCCCCCCCCCAAAATGCTAAAATTACCAATATACATTTTTTAAAATAGTTAAATATGTTTATAAATTTAACAATAAGTAAAACAAAAACTAATAATTTTGACAAATTAAAATATATAAAACATGTTTCATGATAAAATGGGATTTGTATTTGGTTTACAGTATGCCAATTATTCAGACGAACCCTGTTTAGTGAGGAAAATCAGAACACTGAAGCTATGCAATTTTTTTAAACATATTTTAACGTTCAAACTTAGTTCGTAGAATATTTAAAAAAACATTTTTGTCTTCAATGAATATTGCATGGGTTTTTTTTTAAATTTATTTATTAGTGAAATTTTGTAATTTTTAGTATTCTTATTATAAAAATAGTTTTAAAATTCTTGTTAATAAAATTCGATTTAAAGCAAATATAACTTTGAAATATATCCGATATCTTTCTTTAGGAATCTTCTAACTATCATTGGACATTTTTTAAAATTTATATATTTAGGGATATAATATAAAAATCTCGACATTTTATAGCAGGTGTTATTATGATAGTTAAAATTATCAAAATTATAGTCGGACTAAACCGACTACAAATACCCTACCCTACCGACGCCCCTTACGAAAACTTTTATATTGAAATTGTCTTACGAAAAAAAGTATATATCACTTTTACACGAATACGATTTCATTTTTACTTAAATGACGAATATTAAAATAAAAAAAATTGGAGCTTTTTATTGAAATAGATTTTTTTCAAAATCATATTGCGTTGCTTTTATGTTTTGATATATGTCATTTGTAAAATTTGTTTGAGAACATTTAAAATAATTACTCTATAATGATTTAAAATATGCATTGCCATATACTATGTCGGTGACTCAAAAGGTTAGTGTGTTGGAATACAAGCCGAAACGTCGCTGGTTAGAATACGAGCGAATACAACATTCGAGAGTAAAAACATCACCCTTGAAAAATTATGATTCGGCGTTAAATTGTAGGTTGCACTATTTGAGTACAAATATAACATGTTTAAATGGTGAGACTGTTCAGCCTAGGTTTCTCAGAACTATATCGCTAAACTAGTATTATTATAATTATTATTAGGACCGAAGGACATGTTCATTTTTAGAATTTTCGAGGTCATTTGTTATAGTCTCCTAAGAAATCTTGACTGTTACATTAAATTTAGGTTTTATTTCAGGGCTGATTTAAGTTTCCAATGGTCTGTGGTCTTTATTAAATGATTACATATATTTATTACAATGTTCAATAAAAGATTCCAATCTTTGTCGCAAAATTTGAATCATTTTTATTTTCGTAGATACACAGATATACATGTGCATATTCTCGGAGATATCAACAACATAATAGAGTTCCTGGCAAAACCATAAAATATATCATATTTCTCATCAAAAACGATAACATACTTTTATTCTGAACCTTAAAAAATAACGTATTTATTTTCGTAAGGGAACAAATATATAATAGTTTTCGTAAGGGGCGTCGATATGTGTGATTAACATTCAAAGTGGTATATAGGTCACAAGGGTATACGAATCCTGAAAATAACTACAAACTTGGTTCCGGATCTGGTTCCTAGATTTTTAAAATAGCAGTTCCGGTTGTGATTCCGGTTGCGATTCCAGTTGGTTGCGATTCCTGCTTCAATCAATTTTTTACAAAATCCTAAGTAAGGATTTTGTTTTTTTTTTCAAGTTTTCCATTAATTCTAATTTTAAAAATTTTATGATCTGACCTTTATGATCGAACCTCGATTTCATAGAATGAGACTTAATTTTTCCCAGAACCCAACTACGTTATTGGACTTTTTTTTAGTAGTTGCTTATTCGAAAAGTCTCAAAAGGAACCAATTTGACAAAAGAAAAGCAAATGATGGAGATCCTAGTTGAACTTTAATGTGATATATATGCTCAATAATTTTCGTTTCCCTTTATAAAAGTTATATATAAAAAAAATATAAGTAAATATTTTATAAATTTTAAATGCATGGAAATATACCATCCCATTTCATAACATAGTATAGACTATTTTTATTATTTTATTTAATTTTTGAATTCTTTATATCCTGTCAAATTTTGGTGCGAATCGGTCGACCCTATCCCAAATTATAACCAAAAATGTTCTTAGCATAAATGAACAATTTCAAAAACTTACTTATTTATCTCGTAGCAATTTCGAAATAAATGGCATATTGGGATTACATTTTATAAATATTATGAATTCTGTTCATTAATATTATGTTCATACATACGTACATTATTCATACATAGCATGTATGGAGAATAAAGAGAAGAAAGAAAGAAAGAAAGAAAGAAAGAAAGAAAGACAGACAGAAAGAAAGACAGACAGAAAGAAAAAAGAATGAAATAAAGAAATAAAGAAAGAAACAAAGAAAGAAAAAACAATTGCTTTCATAGATAGTGTGAATTCTGTTCATGACCAACATGTTGTTTGATACCCTTTTCCCATTCCTTCCCACCAAATATGCTTAGCGATTATATCAAAGCCTACAAAACACGGCAATGGTTTTGGTACAAAAATTAATTAAAATTTTCTTGTTGAAAAATGTTGATGCAGTTTACTGCATGTTTTCGGGACACTGCAGACATATTTCGTTGTTGGTAAAATAATGGTAATGGCCAACCTTTTTTTAATGGTCCCTCAACACGTGAGCACATGTTACAAATGGCTTATTGCGATTAAAATGACAAACATGGCTAAAATGCTCAAATCGCAGGTAATTCGCCGAAATGCTTCTATCTCTGTGTAAATGTATCATTAACTTGATTAAAAAAATGTGTGCTTATGTTTGAGGCTAATAACTTGAAGTTTATTTATTAATGAGTATTATTTTCAGCTGCAATTGCTAATTATCCTTCGTATGAAAATTTATTTAATACTTATAGATATTTGAGAGTTTTGAAATCAAATGGAAAAAGGGAAAATGCAATTAATATGCTATATAAGTTACATCGCAATTATAGGCCTTTTCTTGTCATTTATTGTGATCGAAATCTCAAATTCGTATCAAATAAAAAAAAACTTAGAAATGTTCTTTAAATATTATGTATGGTATAATCCACGTCTGCACGACCATCGAATTTTTGAAATGTCGTGAATTTTTATCAGTCATTGTGATTTGCTAGTACATATGGATCTAAAAATTAAAGACGTTGGTGATCTGGTTACCGAGTATTGTCACTATTTCTATGATTTTTAATTAATTTTGTAGTTATGATAAAAATACAAATAGTAGGATCTTGAAACATTGTTGAACCTTTAAATGAAAATTATTTTTTTTTGCATCCAAAAGTAATGAAATATGATATTGAAAACAAATTGATGAAAATATACGTTGAAATATAGACAATCATCTTCGTGGGGGCAAATTAAACTGCAGTCGTCAGAGCTTCCAATGTAGATATTTTTAAGAAAGATACGATAATCTATCTAACAATGCCTTACCGAAGGTTTCTTCAATTTCAAATGTTATGTATCTATATGAGTTAGTCGCATTAAAGATCATTACATATCGTGTCGTATGAGCAACCCCAACAAATTTCATTTCAAATATAAATATTTATTCGCACATTTGGGCAGGGGCCTCAAAATCCTCCTTGGAGTTCCTAGACCGAATCCAACAACGTGCGATATATTTCATAGAGATGAAAATATTTCATCGTCTATTGGTTCTCTTGAGCACTGAAGGACCGTTAGATGTGTAAGCCCGTTTTATAGGTATTACAATTGTGAGTGTTCGAGGGAAATACATGGCCTGATTCCACCAGGTCGTGTGTTCTCTCGTTCTACTCGCGCGTCAAACCAAGCCCACCCCTTCGTAGTCCACTCGGCTCTCAACAGAAGTACGCATTACAGAGAGAATTCGTTCTTCAGACGCACGATACGTTTGTGGAACAATCTCCCTGCGTTCGTTTTTCCAGACATTTTTGATATTGGCAAGTTCAAAACAAACATTCACCGACACTACTCTATCTTTCCCCCTCCTTTTAACCTATCATCCCTTCTTATGATGAACACTGTGCTTTGCATGAATAGGGGGCATCCCCTGAGCGTTGGTTAATTTGTAAAAAAAAAAAAATGTATACGTAAAGCAAAAACAACAATTGAACCAACATGTCAACTGATTCATTTGAACTAAAAAATGTGTGGTTGGGAAATTAACTTAACAGTTTTTTGATGTTTGCTACTGTTCAATAGATGTCGCCTTCATCTATTTTATTCACAGCTTTTTAAATTCTGCTGAAATCAGGGCCAGCAATTGTAATTGGCATAAGAACACAAAAAATGAATGTGGTATGAAAAATATTCAAATACAAATAATTGTAATTATTTACCACTTTTATAACACTACACAACAGCCATTCAGCGCAGCAGTCAATGTTATTTTTGTATTATTTAAAATGACGCCGATATTCCAAAAATATGGTTTAATAATGTTTCTTTGCATAGGTTTACAAAATATGGGCCAATAACTTTTGGACCGAGCTTTCATAAAGGTGGTCGTATATATTTGTTATAAATAACACATATGATCAAATGTTATATCGAATGAAAGTTAATTGAATATCGAATAAACATTTCTTAGAACATTTTTAAATTGGTTCATTAGTTTAAGATAACTCGAAAGAAGAACTTGAAAAAACATTTTTTTCAACAAAAATTTAAGAAAAAATTAATTTAAAAAATGGACAAAAATCAAGAAAGTAAGATGATGCACAAATTTTAATTTTTCAAAATTAGTTCACACTCCGTCGAAGAAATTGAGCTATAAATGACAAAAATATATGGGTAACATTTGAGGATAAAAAAAAGTTATGTGAAAGCAATATAATTGAGTGCTATACAAAAAGGCATAAAAATAAAAAATAAAAAATGTGAGCGGATCACGATTATTTTTTGAGCACCTATTGATAGATGATTGGTTGTAATTAATTTAAAATTTTATAACTTTATCTTTAATACTTAACGAGATATGTGATCCAAAAAAGTAAACCCATATCTCGTATCTAAATCGACTTGGAAAGTGATGTTGACCAAGAAAATATATACTTTTTCATACCAGTCACGCCTACTAAGCGGCGCTAAAATATCCTCACATATATTTTATAACTTGTAAATCATGGGTATAGGGTATAAACATATTATGTGATTTTTTGTAGTTAATACCCAATTGTAATGCTTTCACATGATTGTTTCTGTTCTCAAAACGTATACATAGATTTATTTTATTTTTACATCATTTTCTTTAAAAATGTACAGGCTAATTTTGCAATATTACAAACTGTGCATCATCTTGCGTTTTTAATTTTTCGGCATTTTTTCAAAGCATTTTTGAATAAAATTTTGGTCGACAAAATTTACATTCTCGATATAAAATTGAGTTTATGGGTTTTATTAAACGCGAGATATTTACAAATATATGTGACCACCTTTTTGAAAGCTCAGTACAAAAGTTATTGCCCGAGATCTCGTAATCCTATCCGTAGAAATGTTTTTAATTCATATATTCAAATTCTGCGAGCCATTTCCAATAATACAAAAAATAATGGAATTTACTGCGCAAACTTTTTTTCTCATTTTGTTGTGTAGTGTAATTAGTCGTTTTTTTATTTTTTCAGAAAAATAAAATTTTTGCGTAACAAATAAAATTTGCGATCCCTGGTTTCATATAAAAAGTTTGTTTCTCAGAAGCCATTTAATTTGAAATAGTGAACATATTAAGTACAGTATAAGCGTTTTTTTCACATTTGAGTTCACTAGCTATAAACTATAAAAAAAACGCATCCATTATAACAAGCGGAAATATCAAAATGTTTCGTGTATTTGTATCAAAGCATAATGTAATTCGTAGCTGATCACAATACGTTTAACTCTCAGTACAGCACATTTTATAAAACATTAATCAGACAAATATATTTCATTTCATTTAATTTTTGATCTACTGGTATTATTCCCTTACATATTATATTTAAATAATTACAAAAAATTATTTAGTACTAAAGTTGACCCTCTTCAACCTCGAAATTTGTTCACATCGAAATTCATCTCGTAGAGCGGATCAGTGGAAAGAACTGCTTGCTTCGCAGCTGTAGTCAATAAGATCACTCTAGCTTTAGGATAATTTGGAACATTCTATAGTAGACGCTGGACATTGCATTTAGAGTTTGACGAGAGACGTCGAACGGTAGTTCTCGCTAGAAATTAACTCAATATATGTAGACAGTCCTTATTTTTTTCAGCGTACATGGTTTTCAACCGTACATGGTTCAAAATCTTTTAATAATATTTAATTAAAATTTTATTTTTAAGAATGGGTATGGATCCATTTGTATTCGACGCTAACGACACTCCATTTATGACCGCACTTACCTGAATTCATTCATACAATTTATATATATATTTTAAAATACAACCAATAGTTATCTCTTTTAAAATAACTCATAATTAAATCGACTTTTACTGGTAGAAGATGTCAGTAGAAGGTCAAGTAGGACATATACCTGGTTAAGTTAGATCAATAAAAATCTAAATTTCTGACTTCTTTTCAATGTTTTCCCAAAATCACATGATTTTCAATGTTGTATTGAATAGGCCTAGCAGCCTATTTTGTAATTACTATAGTTGTCAACGTACAAACGTTAACCTCAAAAGAACCTCTGCGCTGTTTGAGACTCTTCTACTTGGTATCGAATTGCAATTCATCAGCATCGTCAACGAGGCATTTGTGTCGCTTGATATTCCTCTACACGTCCGTCTGTGTAAGCTGCGTCCATGCGTCTCGCGGTGACTTCCTTCATCATTCCTGCATCGTCCACTTCGTCTTCTGGGGTTTTTAGTTTGCTTCCGAGGCTCTTTTTTTTGTTGTTTCTGTAAAACATTGCATTATTTTTTGCGTACCTTCATGGCATTCAGTTCAGTTTAGTTCAGTTCAGTTCGGAGCGGTTTCGTTCGCTTTGGTTGGGATTCTCTCGGTTCGGGGTTCTTTTCGTCGGGGTTCTCAAATTGCAGAAAGTCAGTCAGTCAGTCAGCCGTTCGTTCGTTCATTCGTTCGTTCGGCGGTACAAAGCGAGTCAGTGACCGATTATGTTTCTTAAAAACCAGTCATTATTCTCCGCAACTTGCTCGTAAACTATTTTCTTGTCTTTGGAAAACTATTTACTTATGAATCCGACTCTTTTTGCTCGGCCGACTGAGTGCCCCCGTTCCTTCGCGCGTCTTCCTGCGCCGTTCGATTGCAACGTCTTGTCTCGTTTCGTCTCGTCTCGCCGCGTCACTTTAGTTTTTTCGTCAGCCGTTGCAGCAGTTGGCTTCATTGTGCGTAGTGTTGAGTTCTATTGCCTTAATATTGCTGAAACAACAGCAGCAGCAGCAGCAACAATCGGCGCATTGATGGCGACAACGTCGTTCGCTGCAATGCCATCCGCTGCAATGCGATGCCATACGATGCACTGCGACGTGATGTGATGTGATCCGATCCGATCCATTCGAAACCGCTGTGAACTTGGCATTAAAACCGCTGTGCTCCTCGTCGGCCTAGACCAGCAACAGCAACAGCAGTCACAACAGCAACCACTGCGGCTGTGCATTTGGTTAGAACAGAATTTTTGTCTGTTTTTGTGCGACGCATAATACTTGGAAGAGTTTTTTGTTTTCAAATGTTTAGAAAATTTCAAGTGCAATCATGAGAAAATATTTGTTAGGTTCCTACTCTCCTTATCCATCTTTTTGTTTTGTTTTATTATTATTGTGTGTTGTTTTTGTTTTCGCTTTGATTTATCTTTTTGTTTGGAAAGGAAGTGGGTTTCTTATGTTTGCTGTTTCATTTCCATGGAGGGTATCTTTGAAAGAAGCCAATGGTCGAATTGAAGGCATTTATATTTTGATATATGTATTCTATTTGAAACTTATTTACTTGCAGCATACAAAATAATATGTTAATCATTAAATACTAAATATTCATTTTACCAGATACGATTACCAGATACCGTCTAGAGAACTGTGGAGGGGAAATAACGTAATAGAAACATTTCAAACAAACGTGTACACTGACCGCTCAAAGATCTAAACCAGAACTGGATGTGGTATTTTCGGCGAAACGACACTAGCCAAATCTATAAAAAATAAAAACGAATGCTGTAGCAGAGTTACGATGGGGCATACACTAGGGCGGATCGAAATTTTTTCCAAAAGTTGTAATAGGGCTTAAAAGTTGCATTGTGCTGCTAGACACCCAACATAAAGTTTTTCGGATTGTAATAGACTCAAATAA
Source organism: Dryomyza anilis (assembly GCA_951804985.1). Classification (NCBI taxonomy): domain Eukaryota; kingdom Metazoa; phylum Arthropoda; class Insecta; order Diptera; family Dryomyzidae; genus Dryomyza; species Dryomyza anilis. Next base: position 51,335,543 of record OX638132.1, read on the forward strand.
GATATTGTATCTACTAATGTCCCCCTAAAATTTCATCAATTTTGAATTAAATCTTATGCTCGCGCATCGTCCTTGAAGTTAAAAAAGTACAAAAAATCGACATTTCCTTTGGTTAAACCGTTCTAAAATCAGCATGGATGGTTATTTTGACATGTCAATTTCTATCGAGTATAGTTTTTGAAAAGAAAAAAAAATCCTAAAGTCTGGAGCTTTGCCCATTATACATTTTTTTACTATTACATCAAATTGTTTGAGTTTTGTTTGGCGTTATTGGGATTATAAGTATTATAATGGTCTTAGAATTGACCACAAACAATTACACCAAAAAAAAAAATCAAAAAGAACATCAAAGAAAATTACTATGCCACAAGACTGATTTTAAAAAATATGAAATTTTGGGAGGGTGTTAGTAGATTCGAAATCTAATTTTTGGAGCTTATTCTGATCTAAAACACATTTTTTTTACCCTACACATACATTTTTATTTCTTAAAGGAATTTTTTTACTTTCGGTTGCAATGCGCGAGCACAGGACGAGATATTATTTTTTGACTTAAATTATATGTGGGAAAGTCAAGGACCATTATGTAACTTTTAAGACCAATAACGACAACAAAACTTAAAGCAATATGATGTAATCAGTAAAAAAATATATAATGGGCCAAGCACTAGACTGTTTTTTTGAAAAACAATATCCGATACAAATTGACCGATAAGTAATTTGGATTCAGCACACCTATAAATATATATAAAAAAAATACATTACAAAATAACCACCCATGCCGATTTTTGAACGGTTTAACCAAAGAAAAGGTCGATATTTGTGTACTTTTTTAACTTCAAGGACGATGCGCAAAATTGTCCCCGCAAAATTGATGAAATTTTAGGGGGACATTAATAGATACAATCTCTAATTTTTTGAGTCTATTACGATCCAAAAAAAAACTTTATGTAGATGGTAAAAAAATAAAAATGTGAATTTAAAGTGTTTTTTAACTTTAACTGCAATGCGTGAACATAGGACATTATTTTTTTCGACTTAAATTTTCTCTAGCAGCATAATGTAACTTTTAAGCCCTATTACATTTTGAAATAAAAAAAAAAGTTTGGTTTCGATGCGCCCTAGCGTACACCTAGAACAGTTATAAACAGGGCAAGTTTTTTTTGGCACAAAATATAGTTAAAAATGGCAAAAAAAATGGCACAAAAATAGTAAAAAATTGGCAAACAAAACTTTATAAAATTTTTCAATGAACTATTGTTGTTGAAAATCATGGATTGCTCTTTTACATGGTCTAATATTTATTTCGTTAATTTCATTCTCAAAATTAAGAACATACAAAAATAAGTACACAAGAAAAGGACGTCATATATTTTTTTTAATACAACCAGAAAATCGAAAATAATATTTAAAAAAGGTTTGCCAGAGTGTAAAAAAGGCATTTTTAGGCAAAGTATATCAAAATTGGCAAATTTACAAAATAATTGAAAAAATGACTAAAATGGAATTTTTGGCAAAAGCCAAAAAAAACTTGCCCTGGTTATAACCATATTCATTGAGAGCCAACCTACCATGAAAACCCAACAGAATAGGAAAAAAAGATCTAAAGTAGTCAGTCATTATCGCCGAGAACTCCAGGTCCTTAACGAACAACACTGTTTACAATTATTCTGGGTAACAACCCAACACACCAAACGATAATTTTACGATATCGAAATGATATCATTTATAGGCTCAAATTGTCGTTTTCGATAATCTATAATGATACGAAAACGATAGGGTTTTCGATAAAAACGAACCTGTCTAAAACGATACTGTTGTTTTTGTCGTTAAAGATATCGAGATGATATCATAAATGGATTTATTTTCGATAAACAAATTTTATTTGTTCAGAAAATTTTATTTTTTTGACAAAAATTATAAAGAACACGCAATTAAATTTTCAAACACTTTGAGTTTTTTATCTTAAATTTATCATTATTATGTCGTATTTGAAAATTATCGTCAAATGGTTTGTAGGGAAGTCATAACAATATTCCAGGAAATGAAAAATTGAAAAGAAGGAGTATAGCAAGACTATAATGAGCTTAAGCAATACAGAACTTAGACTACTCACGAGAGTCATTACAAGCCATAACACACTACAGTAGGTGGTGTGAAGACAGTGAGGTTCATGAGGATAGTTACCATATTCTCTGCCTGCCAATGTCCTGCACTATCTTAGAAGAGAAATCAAATACTAGGCTCTTTTTTCTTTCAGGAACTAGATAAAATGAGAAACACACACCCGCTAAAAACAATGAAATTCATTCAAGCATCTGGATGGTTATAACTAGAAACATACCTATAGACAACACAACTTCTGAGCAAACATAATGTATAAATACTGGTCAAAATTATCGGAAACTAAACCTATAGTTACCGACAACCTGCCAATATAACCTTCCACAAAAAATGAGATTTTTGTTTTGAAATTGGGAACAAATAAAATAGGAAACAGTAAAAAAAAATTGCATGTTTGCTGTTCCGTCATTCATTATCGTAGCAATCTTATTAAAATCAAATGGAAGTATGTATATTTTAAATTATTTGTTTTGCAAAATCAAGAGTTATACTCCATTTCCAGAATTATGCTGTATGTCGTCGATCGACGAAAATCGTCCAGAATTTTTCTGACTTTCGTGTGAGAAAGTTTTTTGTATGCTGTATAGCACAGCGTCTCACAATGTGACGACACAACGTAAGAAATCAAAATTTACGTATGCTGTATGTCGCCAACGAATGACATCGAAATCGAAATCGAGGATATCTTCCTAGCTATCGTCTGCAATTATTCGTGGTCCAAAAATGAAATTAAAAATTTTCACGTTCTCTTAAATGATTCTAAAGTGACGAAACCAATTTTTTTTTGCAATTTCATCCCCAGGTACCCCACAAAAATCAATAACTGACCGACGCAACTCGTTTCAACAAGAACTTTTTTGGATAATGCGAAAAATACACCAAGAATAAATATTGATCTATGTGTGATCGAAAAAAAAATTGACCAAAAGGTCTCATGGTTTCCTCCAAAAAAAGAAAAACTGTTTCGGTCGATATTCAGTTCTCTATTATTAGGCCCTAACACGAAACATCTTTGCAAAAAAATTCTTTATTTGGTAATTTGCCGTCCATTTAAAGTACAGTGGCAATTATTAATTTTTTAATTACAAAAAAAACCTAGAAATTTTGAAGGAATCTTGCAAACAATTTTTTTTTTCAATTTGTTTTATTTTTATGTTGATTGTCAAAACCATGTTTTGAGTTGCTAAATACACAAATTATCCAAAAACGTAAACAATTAATTGTATTGAAAATTGTCTCTGCTAAATACAAATACAAATACATTGATTGGAAACGCGAAATTGAGAACATTGAGTACCCACGCAACGACGGACGAATGTGACGTAAAGCTCGACGAACCAATACGTAATATATACAGCATTCAATTTGATTACGTATGTGAGTGAAAACCTGAAAAATGTGTCACTCACGAAATTCTATTTTATTTGGAATGTTTACAATTTCAAATGACGGAAACCTCATTTGCATTTAATATTTTTCAAATTTTAAATGGGAAATATCAATTTCAATTCCTAATTTCATTTCGAATTTTCTGTTTCGTTTATTTTCATTTCTGTTCTGTTTATTTTCATTTCAAATTTTCCCCATTTAAAATGGAAATTCTCAAGTTTCTTTGAAATTTCATTTGGGTTTTTGCTAATTTTAAAGGGACTACCACACTCTGGGAAAAAATCATGTAAATTTAAACAGAAATTCAACAGATTTCCTGTTGTTTTTCATAGTGTTAATATTTAACAAGATAGAGGAATTTAACTTAATTTCATAATGTAAATTATTAACAGTACACACTTTTAACTAAACATGAATTATCGGTTTGATTTAATGAAACAGTTGTATAATGTTAGATTTACATTTGATAACTTGTTAGAATAACTCGATGTCTTGTTAAATTAAAATTGAAATATGTTAATTTGACATGATTCATCGCTTTGTTTTACCTTTTTGTACTGTTAATTTAATAGTATCACGATGTTAAAATTACATGATAAACCGTGTTAAATTAACATTAATACTCTCGTTATATTAACAATGTACCCATTGTTTTCCCTTATATAGGGATATATTAAATGAAACGAAATTTGGTAATAAATTAATTAATTTTTATTTTTTCGAATACAACAATTAATAAAATTAACTTTCGTTGATAATCTTGATTTACATGGTCAGTGAATATAATCATATACTCCTTCACAGACGCTATGGGGTCCGAACGGATTCAAAAGATATCCAATATTTTCCTCATTTTATAGCGGTGTGGTTCGTTGTGCATTTATGACTTCTATGGGGCGATTGTGAGGAGTTTCGTAAGGATGATTTCCACTATAATATTAAAATGTTACCACCAATTTTAATGGATTTCTCATATTAAAACTCGTTTAGGAGTTAAAACCAGTAGAAGAAGTCAGAAATCTATCACAATGTCTTTAGAGAAAATATTAGTTTCTCTAAATAATAAAATAAACGAACACGTACCGTTTCTGAAGCGAAATAATAAAATTAGTCCTTATACAAATGTTGAATTAAGTCCTCATGGAAATATATTATTACAATAATTTTTAGTTTTTGCGATATAGCCCATTTCTATTTTCACATAGATTTTCTCTTGTATTATTTTTATGCCCTACAAGTGCCCAAGAGTATAGTAAGTTTGGTACACCGTTTGTAACACCCAGAGAGTCTGTTAGTTGAACTCGCATTTACAGGAAATCTAGAAGAGCTTGAGAAAGTGTACAGTGGAAAGAGAGAAAGTGTTCAGTGGAAATCTTCGTTAGAAAGTTCCCTATAATCGCTTCTTAGACGTCAGAGATGCACAATTAACCATTTCACTGCAAAATGTCGAAATATTAGATGTAAAGAATGGATATAATAAAAATGTTATCTGTATTTTCACCCACTTTTTTAGATTATTGCTTTTGGAAGACCACATTTCATTTAAATTTTGAAAATGTCGATTTTAGTGTGAATTATAATATCCTAGTAGGTCCATTTTCCATTTTTGGATTTCGCTGAGAAAATTCTCCACATAAATTAAAAAAAAATCAAATCCATCGTCAGTCTATATAGTATATTTACCTATATATAAATGCAAAATTAAATAAAATTAATGATGCCTACCAAAAAATTGTTGAATAAGTCCAATTAATAAAATATGAGTTTGAAATTTTCAAATGTTATTGATATACGTATAACAATATATCGTATTAATTTTACACTTGTACGTGTTAATTAAACAATGTGATCATGTTATCATGATTAATTCACCCCGTGTTATTTTAACAATATGAACCATGTAAAAAATATCTTGTTAATTTTCAAATTGTTTTTATTTTATGGAGAAAAATTCCACATAAAACGTTAGCAAGGTGTGATATATACAAGCTAAACCTATTGAATTCGTTTAATGATTTTTCGGATAAGAAATACTTCTTATTTCATATCCAGTGATCAGAATTTACCAAAATGCATGGCAAATGTGTTTTTTCTCTATTAAAGTCATGTATCTTTTTTGTAAATTTATTATAGAACAAAATTAAGGCAATATATGAAACACTGTAGTTTTGGTGTTTCGAATCCGAAAAAAAATTGAATAGTACAATTTGAAAGGTAATTTTTTTGCGAAAGTATGCCACACATTGCATTGGTGATAAGTGGTTCAAAGTACTGACAACTAACCAAACAGTTTTGGTCTTTTGAGTTGTAACGCCCTACAAAAAAGGTATTTTGCGAACTATTTTGCAAACCTACAACTTTGTAGAAGTAAAGATTTTTGTCGTTTATATTCATTTCTTATATTCTTTGGTCTCTTTGGCCTCATAGATTCATAACACAAAAAGCCCACTTTTTTTTGGTGCCAGAGATTTGACTATTTTTTATAGTCCTTGAGAAACCTGAAGAAATTTCACCTAAGAAACTTATGCCCTATCACGTTAGGTTTACGAGATATATGACCATAAATGTCCTTAAGTGATCGCAATATTACCGTTGGTTTACTGAGAAAACTGTAGTAGTTATGGAATTGTTGTCTGAGAACCAAATGTAGACATTATTCAAGGCTTTATATGTGTAGTACGTATTAAATTTATATTTCGTCCTTTTAATACCAATATTAATGGTATTTGTACTTTTGAAAATTTGAAAAATATGCATTCAGTGCTTAATATAATATACACTATAACTCGCATGGATTTGATTTCTATGACAATTTCTACTGTTTTGATGTGCTTAATTTTTCCCAAATACAATTTGATAAATTTATTAATTCTTCATATAAATTTGGCCAATTCACTGCAGAGATTTTTTGAAAATCCTTAATATTGATGGTTTAAGGACGAGATAGAAAATTAAAAAGATTCTTAGGTGAATGCCTACATTTGGTTTTCAGTCAAGAAATCCGTATCTAATACCGTTTTCAAGAAATGGTTCTATGATAATTAAGGATTTACCAGATATTTGGGGGTCTATACCTCGAAATCCTGACATGATGGAACATAATTTTATAGTATGATATAATTTTTCACATATTCAGGATATTAAATGTAAAGCCAAATCCTCGGCACCTATATAGGATCATTCGATTTTCAGCTACGAAAAACTTTAGTATTTTACAGTTTCATATAAAATAAAAAATACTTTACAGTGCACTATGGGACAGAAGCTTAGTCTAGCTCGCCGAAAATCAGAAATTAAAGTTTGTTGCAGAAAGTTTAAAAATATGTCATTTTATTAATATTTTATGAGAACCTAGAGAACAAACAAAAAATGATACACCCTAGTGAAAAAATCCTTCTGTAGGCTTGCTTAAAGTAAAAAAATTAAACAAGTGCTTTTCAAGAAATAAAAATGGGTTACATTAAAACTGTCATAACTCTTTCAATATATTCTGCACATGCAGAGTTTTAGTTTTATATTTTTTGGAATTGAGAGAACTATTATCTTGTGTATCAAAAATTTCAATTAGCTTTTCGTGTTTTTCCTGATTATCTGTCAAAAACATAAAACAAAAATTACGTATTTTTTATACAAAAGTAGACATGAAACAAAAGCTTCCAAATGCTCTCATAAATCTTTTTACAGGCATAATGTCTGAAATGTATTCTTTCTAACGGTGTTAAACATGCCTGCATTAGTTTGCCACACGTCATTAAAAATGAGTTTAAGTGATGAGAAATATACGAAAATCGTAAAATAATTTAACTAAATTTTGTAATTTTATTATGTCAGTTTTGTCTTTTCAGTCATTATAGTTGACAAAACTGGCGCATATTTGGTATGGTAGTTAAGAATTGTGATATGTACCATAGTACCTAATATTATCAGAATATCTCTTACGATGGTCAAGTTATATAGTTTAAAAAGAATGGTAGGCTTGGCAGTTGGCCAATCACGCCCATATTAAGAATGGTCATGTGCTATTACAGTATGTATACCAATTATAAACAAAATATCTCATTCCAAACAAAAGTTATAGTTGTTTTACCATTTCAATTATATGACAGGTGGGCGTGGCAATGGACCAATTTTGATAATTTTCAAATTGATATCTATTCATTGAACATGTATGCTTAGTGTAAAGTTTCGTTATGATTGGAGCAAAACATTATTTACGGCGGGCTAGAATTGACTTCTGTCCCACAGTGCAGTGCTCAGTATTAGAGAAAGTACAGGTCGTACGGCTTTGACCTAATTGGTAATTTTTTTTATGCTGAATATTTTTTCCATTGACAATATGATACATTTGCAACTCCTTAATATGAAATTCGTCGATTATGTAGATTGATGCTTTGAAAATCATTAATATTGGTATTAAAAGGACGAGATAGAAATTTAATATGTACTACACATATGAAGCCTTGGATAGTGTCTAGTGTCATTTGGTTCTCAGAGAACAAATCCATAACAACTACATTTTTCTCAATAACTGCGATTATTATAGGACCTTTATGGTCATATATCTCGTAAACCTGACGTGATGGGACAAAAGTTGGTTTGTAGAAATTTCGTCAGGTTACTCAAGGATTCTAAAAAAAAACTGTCATCTCCGTCACTAAATTAAGTGTCGCACTGTGTAATTTTACCATATTGAAATTTTTATGTATATTTGTTTATAATTCGTACAGTTAATGCCCGTCATAAAATGTGTAAAGCCCGTCACAAGTTTTGATACTTTATAAGTAAGTGATCAAAATCCCTGTGATTGGTAAAAAATAACGAAATCAAAATGTGTAGGGGAAAGGTCCGTAAGTTGGACATAGTTTTGAATTTTGTCTATAACATTTTATGTACAAACAAATTAATGGAATAATATATACCAATTTAAAATGCATTCTTCTTTTATGAAGAAACTTTTATGGTTACATACAAATTAAAAAAAAATACAGCCTACTTTCTGAAGAACAAAAAAAATGCAAAAAAAAATTGGTCCGCAGGTTGGGCCACAACGAATTTAATTATATTCTCGTTTTTCAACCAATTTGTATTATTTTTCATCTAATGTAACTTAAAAAATCATAAACTAGTGATGGTTATTCATTGTGATATTTTATATGTAAATGTGAACCGAAAACCCTAAATTGAAAAATCATTCAAAATTAAATAAAATGTTTTAAACAGACACTCTATATTAAAAAAAATCAGTATGACACTTGCATTTGACAATTATATGCTAGGAAAATCTTTGTGAGTGCTTCTAATAATGAAAAAATGGATGGCCCAACCTGCGTACCTTGAGTGGCACAACCTACGTTTTTATCAAATTTTGAGAAAAATTCTACATATTTTTTTTGCATCATATTTTGATAGAAGACTTGTTTACATTATAAAAAGATATTCATGAACGACATTTTAATGCATTTAACTTAGAATTTATAATGAAAATTGACCACCGGATCAACACTTAAAAAAGTCAACCAAAAAAACTTTATTTGAGTACATTTTAGTATTCATCTGGATGAGTAATAAGCAACAGGTCATTTCACTCAAAGATTCTCGAAAAGTTGTACTGAAATGTTACTTGAGATGTACCATTAAAACTTTAAGATCGCCAGTGTATAAAACAAAAAACGGACCGGCCCAACCTACGGACCTTTCCCCTACTTTTATTTTTGTAAATTTCAACTTTTCGTAATTTTTAGAAAAGAAAGAGATCATGGAGTTCGAAGATGTGATATATCATTGGAAAGGTAGTTTAATAGTCTAAAGCACGAGTGAGAAATCGGTACTAATTTATCAAAAGATTATGCTTTATAACCAACTTTTTTGACTAGCTTATGCCAGTAATATGCATCTCTTAAATACTCTGTATTTTAAACTAGGTACAAAATTAGATATTTTTTTTATTTAACATTTTCTTGTTTTTTTGAGTCATAGAATGACCCCATGAACTATTGACATCGATGAACCAAACACCCTGTATACTCATTGGAATACATTACTTCCCTTAAAATCTTTACTATAGCTTTCTTTCGCAAAAATATCGGAGTATTTGAGACAAGTAGATAAGAAAAAAAAAATGCTTTCTTAATATTAGTACCGATTATTTTTTAAGTAATTTTTAGGAAGGCAGCCTATGGAAAAGATGTACTGTCCTCCTAAACGCTGTACGGTTGCTAGCCCTAGGTATTCCATAGCCTTTAATTTAAGTGACGTAACTATCCCTACTTTTTATGGTTTTAATTTAGAGATCTCTAAATAACCGGAATTCTAAAAAGAAAAACCCGAGTTTATATTTTAAAATGCGTTACGAAATGTTGGCGTGCTTTGAACACTCCCCCATTTAATGAAGGCCTGCAATTAATATTTAGAAATACAAATAATATGTGCAGATATAATTGCAAATAATGATTCAATTGCATATATTCTTCAGCGCGGATATTTGAACAGTCTCGGCACAACCCACCAGCGCTGGAAAACTGATTATATAGGCTGACTTTTCAAAAATGTGTTTATGTCGAAACTTTGCAAATAAAAAAAATAAAAAAAAATTGTATAAAAACAACAAGGATCCTGCAATTCATCCATAAATAAAGGCTGCATTTGAACGGAAAAGTTTATGTGCGAATATGCATTAGAAACGAGGGTTCGTTCGTCAAATTATACGCACACTGCCGACCAATACATTCGCACATACCACACATACACACGCACGCACGCACACACTAACTCACACACTGGCTCCAATCAACGCAAACATGCACAAAAATAAACGCACCAAGGATATTAGTACAAAATGCGTAAATAAAGGCGGCTCGAAATAGAACTGCGCGGGGCGGCGAAGAGGCGGATGCCGAGATGCGGCCAGTGGCAGGACACCGGCTGGAAGGGGGCGCCAAAGAAAGACAGCATGTGTTTTAATTTAAAACTCAAACCCAGCTAAAACCAGAGCCAAATGAGCAGAAGGGCCGCAATGGTCCCAGCTCAGAATGGTCGAGAGGAGGGGCGAATCAATATCCTTTGTGTGCCAACTCAAAGTGCGTGCGTGCGTGTACTTCTGGCAAGTGCAAGCGTGAGTGAGTGAGTTAGTTGCAAAAGAAGAGCAAGCAAGAAAAACTGCATTCGTGTGTTTAGTGGAAAAAATAATATTAAAGTGCGTAAGGACTCTACCTAAAAATAATATATAAATCCATATATGTGCGTGTGTGCATAACTCTGGTCAATGGCAGGGCTTTTGCATCAGCAGCAGCAACAGCAACAGCATACGGGGGCAGGGGTGTGTGGCACATTAAGGATCAATAGGATAACAGTGGTCGAGCCCTAGGTCTGAACGGCTTTTTGTGTGGATGCGCAAAGCGGGACGTTTTCGATGATTTCCCACTTGAATGGAGAATTTGCGCAAATGCATCGGTCCCCTGCAGTCGGACCCTTCCCTACCGCGCTGTCAGTTGGTCGGTTATTGAACCTTCAGTGGATTCTTGAGCGAATGATGTGGTAAGCGTTGCATCTCACTCTACAGTTTTCTCGTAATTTTCTTCTTCTTCTTGTATATGTTTTTTTTTGTTTTTGTGTTTGCATTGGCGGCGGCATTTCTTTGTGCGCTCTGCCCTCCTGCTTAATTTACTTTAATACATGTTTTGCTCTACTTGTTGTTGTTGTGTCGTATAAATCCGACTTTTCAGAAGTGCGTAACGCATGAGAAATTTGAGGTAAGCTGCGTGGCAATGTATCTGGACAGTAGGTACACGAAGGGAAACAAACTTCTAAACTGGAGAGGAATTCGGTTCGAAAATGCTACTAAAATTTTAGAAGTTATCATCTAAATATTAAGAAAGTAAATTACTTTGTTATCAAAAAAGTACACAGAACTATACTCCTAGATTTTGAAAAGTTAATTTATTGGCTACCAAAAATAACACATACAATTGTTGCTGTTTTCTTCGCAAAATACGTGTTCGTGTTTTTCTTTTCATCGAAATAAAACTATTTTATTCGCTTTTTATACCCTACACTATGAGTGAAAAAGCATATTCAGTTTGGTACGTCATTTGTATCACTCAGAAGGAAGAATATTCGTTATGGAAAAGTATATATATTATTGATCAGCATGACCTCTTAAGTTGGTCCGTCTGTCAGTTGAAATCACGATTACAGAAATAATAAAACAGCTAGATCAATGAAAGTCATAATTTAGGTGTATACGCACGCCTAGCCTGAAACACTTTCAACCCAAAAGTCGTGTTTTAAGAATATGTGCCGAACATCACCCCTGAGTATTTTAGGACTAAATTTAAAAAAAATCGTTGGCAAGTTTTTAAAATATCGCGATTACAATTTTTTTTGTGCGGTTTTTTGAAAATATCTTTTTGATAATAACTTATTTTTATTTTTTTTTTCGCTCAAACTATTAACTTTAGCCACTAAAATAACCCATAAAAATTTCACAAAATTTGTTCACCGTTATGGGTCATAATTAGTGGTAACAAGTGCGAAAACAAATGTTTTTTCAAAAATATTCCTTTTTTGAGCATTATATCCTTAAATACCATTAAATGGTCTATACACGGATTAACGTGCATTAAAGTATGTACCAAACAAAACAAAAACCAATCCGCTATTGTTAATAGTTGAGAAGATATTACAAATCAAAATCAAATTTTCTTGAAAATTTTGTCAAAAAAACGTTCAAATAATAGAGTTTAATCTTATCAATTTGCTAGTTTGAGCCATATATTCTAAAAGTAGACTTACATACTTATTTGGTCATTACAACCCATGATGGGTTTCGGCCGCAGCAATCACCCCTCGCCAGACGCATCTGCATTGCGCGCGCTGGCGCCAGTTTTGCACTCCAAGTGTTGTCAGGTTGACTCGCACTTGGTCGCTCCACCAGAGATTCGGACGCCCTCTCCTACGTTGACCACCACTGGGTACAGAATTGAACACCTTTTTTGCTGGAGCGCTTTCATCCATACGCTCGACATGTCCAAGCCAGCGTAGGCGCTGGATCTTAATGCGCCTGACTATGTCAATGTCGTCGTAGAGCTCATACAGCTCGTCGTTCCATCTGATTCTGTATTCGTTTTCAACGCATATCGGGCCATAGATTTTCCGAAGAATCTTTCTCTCGAACGCTCCTAAAGCTCGATCATCGGTGTTGGCAAGCGTCCATGCCTCAGCGCCATAGAGGAGGACTGGCATGATGAGCGACTTATAGAGCTCAATTTTTGTCCATCGAGCGAGGGCTCTGCTCCTCAATTGCCTTCTTCGTCTAATCTCCAGGCTGACATTGTTTTCCTTGTTGATGCTGGTTCCTAGGTACACGAAGTCCTTCACAACTTCGAAGTTGTGGTTGTCAATAATGACGTGTTGTCCAAGACGCCGGGACTCTTTGTTTGTTGACACTAGGTACTTCGTCTTGTCCTCGTTCACCGTAAGACCCATTCGACGCGATTCCCTCTCCCAACTGGAGAATGCTGCACTGACTGCTCGTACGCTCTGCCCAATGATGTCGATATCATCAACGTACCCCAGCAGCATGGAACTCTTGTTGAAGATAGTACCATTGTGATGGAGTTGTGCAGCTCTTACAATCTTCTCCATTATTAGGTTGAAGATGTCACACGATAGGAAATCGCCTCGTTCGGTATTAAACGTATCGGTGAGGTTGTTCCCAATTCTGAGCAACGTGTGTCGACAGGGTTATCCTGCAAAGCCTTATAAGTTTCGCAGGTATACCGAACTCAGACATGGTAGCGTATAGGCGACTTCTTATCGGACTGTCGAAGGCAGCTTTGTAGTCGACGAAGAGGTGGTGGGTGTCGATCTGCCCCTCTTTGGTCTTTTCCAGGATTTGGCGCAATGTGAAAATCGGTTCTACGGTGGACTTGCCAGGTCTGAAGCCGCACTGATAAGATCCAATCACAATACGCTCGTTAGATCATTATACGCGATGTTGAGGAGACTTATTCCACGGTCGTTGGCGCGTATCGTGGGATCCCCCTTCTTAAGGATTGGGCATAGTATACTGAGATCCCATTCGCTGGCTTGCTTTCTTCTGACCATATTCTGCTGATGAGCTGATGCATGCTCGTTATGAGCTCATCGCCTCCGGTCTTAAACAACGCAGCAGGCAGACCATCCGATCCTGCGGCTTTGTTGTTCTTCAGCCTGTTGATGGCTGTGCAGACCTCATCACGGTCAGGCGGCGGTATGTCAACGCTGTCGTCAGCAACTGGGGTTGTCAAGCTGTCTTTTCCATCAGCGGAATAGTTGTCATCATCGCCTGCTAGAAGATCAGAGAAGTGTTCTCTCCATAATCTCAGTGTACCCTGGACATCTGTTACTAGATTGCCGTCATCGTCCTGACAGGAAGAGGGTCTGGCCTTTAAACCTCCTGTCAGGCGTCTTCTGAAAGAATTTTCGAGCCTCGTTCCTGTCGCCATGCATCTCAATGTCTTCACACTCGCGTCTTTCTAATTCTCGCTTCTTGCACCTAAAAAGATGTCTCTCCTCCTTCTTCTTCTCTCTGTATTGCTCCTTCGCGGCTCGCGTAACTACCGATTGCAGGGTGGCTCTATATGCAGCGTCTTTCTCTGCAGTGGCTGCGCGACACTCTTCGTCATACCACTTGTTCCGTAGTGGGCCTTGGAATCCAAGCACCTCTTCGGCAGCCGAATGCATTGAGCGGGAGAAGTGTCCACTGCACGCAAATATCATTGAGAGGGGGAGTGCCTTGGGCAAGCAGGTGTGAGAGTCGAGCGGCATAGACTTGTTCGGTCTGTTGTGTGTGCAGCTTACTGACATCTAGCTTTCTTTGCGTGGGTTTCCGTGCGTTTTTCACAGCACATAAGCGTGTGCGAACCTTGGCTGCTACAAGGAAGTGATCCGAGTCGATTTTGGCATTTCGGATCGAGCGTACATCCATCACACTAGAAGTGTGCCTCCCGTCAATCACAACATGATCAATTTGGTTGCGCGTGTTCTGATCGGGTGACCGCCACGTGGCCTTGTGAATATTGAGATGCTTGAATCTAGTACCACTAATTACCATGTTTCGTGCGTTTCGGCGAAGTTGATCAGCCTTATTCCATTGTCGGAGGTGTTGTCGTGGAGCCTGAATTGTCCAACCGTTGAACCCTCATGGCCCACCTTGGCATTAAAGTCGCCAATCACAATTTTGATGTCGTGACGGGGGCAGCGCTCATAGGCTTCGTCGAGGCGTTCATAGAAAGTCTCTTTAGTTTCATTGTCCATCTCATTCGTCGGAGCGTTCGCACAAATTAGGCTGATATGGAAGTATTTATCCTTGATGCGGATTGTGGCTAGTCGTTCGTTCACGGGTGTGAACCTAGAGACAACGCTTTGTATCTTTCGAGGACATCAACCAACTGGATAGTGGGACGTTCTCTATAAAGGGTTCGAACATTCCAGGTGCATATCCGTAAATCATGGTCCTTTATACGTTTGCGTAGGTTGTAATTGTGTTTTCTGGTCGATATCCGAGGCAATTTTTCTGTTTTCGTTGAATCAGACTTTTTATATGGCGGGTTGGAAGGCCAATATCCCTGCCTCCAAACCCGATCTTCAGCTGGTTGCTCGGTTTAACCAACGCGAAGGTGAGACTAGGAATTGTGTAGGAGAGGCTATGGCAACTAACAGAAGTCGGTTACTGGCTTGCGCGTGCTCTACACCATTCTAAACCCCTAAAAGTGGACTATATTAGCTATATTATTGAATAAAAAAACGAGCTCTTGTAGTGGATTTTTCCAAAGATATTGTAACTTTACCTTGTAATTATTACATATTTTGAAATAAAAAAATTAAAAATATACACTATATTTTCTGTTTTTTATCACAATACTTGTTTCAGTTTGTATCTAATAAAGTCTATTTTTAGAAAATGTGGTTCAAATTTGCAAATTGATTAGTTAAAATTCAATTATGTATGGTTTACTAAAAGTTGAACGTTTTTTGACCAAATTTTCAAGAAAATTTGATTTTGATTTGTAATATCTTCTCAACTATTAAAGACAGCGGAGTGGTTTTTGTTTTGTTTGGTACATACTTTAATGCACGTTAATCCGTGTATAGACCAATATAATGGTATTTAAGGTTATAATGGGGTGATGTCCGAAACATCTTCTTAAAACATTTAAGTTCTCCCACGACCTTTGGGTTGAAAGTGTTTCAGGCTAGGCGTGTACGCTGTCTGACCAAGAAAATTGGTATGATTTGTTCATTGTGACCTGTGAACCGACAGGTCACAATGAATACCTCATATAAATTTCATTTTACAGATGAATTTTATTTTATACGAGCTTAAGTGTACTTTTAAGGTCAAATATATATTAAATTTATCCTTGAAACAATTTCAATTTATTTAATCAATTTATTAATTTTACACTTTATGTTTATACACTTAATTATTTTGTTCAAAATATAATACAAGTAGGTTTTTATTTAACAATCTTTTAAAAATTGTATAAAAAGCCTTGATATTTTTCAAATTGTGTTCAGTTTTAAAATAACTTTATCATACATACAATATTCCAGTCCGATATTATTTCGGACGGAAATTGTTTTAGTTATCAACATATTTAATTTTCAATTGTCAATAAATTTTCTTCAAAAAGAACTACAATCGTTTTATTATTATAAATAGTGCTGAGAAGCCCAGTCAACCTATGCAGCAGAAACCCCAGACCTCCTTTATCCTTAAATATATGATAATATAAAAATGCCGTATAGAAATTATCAGTACGATTATTATTCTAAAAATACTTTTTTCGTACAATATATTTTTCTGAATTATCTCAGATCATAGCTGAGATAATTTACTTTATTTTTGTATATGTACACTTTCTTCCTAAAGTTTACAGCTATTTCGTAATAAATGGCAGAATAATTCCGGACGTTCCGTAAAGAAATTTGCACTACAATTTTTTGCTAAAAATTAATGTGTATATGACAATATTATTTTTACGAAATGAAAAGTGATGCACTATTCAAATATCCAAAAAAAAATTTTGTGATATTTTTTATACTGTAGTTTTACACTTTTGGTACTCAAAGTTCCGGATGGGACAGATTTCAATTAGCTGTCCAAAATTTTCTAGAATTACTAGAAAATCGATGTTTACATTTTTAAAAATGTCGAGGAAATTCAGATTTAGGAACAGAAGATTCAACTATTTAAAAAATGTGTTCGTTTAACCCTTAAAAGCCTGACTTTTTTTTCAAGCTGAAAAAAATTTATGTTATAGAACTTGCGATTCTGGACAACGTTTGTTATACGACTTTGCTCATATGTATTACTTACTTGTACCAGATCAAAAATTCGTCGTATTTCCTTGAGGAACCACTGGGCACCCGGACTTCAAAATTGAAAAATTGCAGTACGTACTTAAAAATTTTTAAAGCAAAAGACAAGAAATTTTATTATGAAAAATCGTGGAAAATGTAAAAAAAACATAAAAGTATGAATATTTGTGGTTTGTTTTGATGAAATAGCCATTGTTGATGAAATATTCACACCATTTATTTCCAAACACTTATTCTGTTCGAAAATCAGGACAACAACAAACTTAAAAAAAAAAAAACATTAAAAAACGATTCTATAAAATTTCACATATGCTCAATTTTTAACTCCCGGTGCCTGATGGTTCCGCAAAGAACCAACCAAAAATTCGATAAAATCTACTAAAATAAAAAATTACTTTTATTTGAAACACTTACAATAGCTTCTAGATACTACAGCGATCACAACAATATTTTTTTCAGCTTCGATTTCGACAAATTCACCACATTAATATTTTGTTGAAAGTACGCAATTTTACAAAAGTTAATTTTCTTGAGGTTGGCTGCCCTTACTGGACATACAGCCGGCGAATGAAGTTTGTTTTAAACGGAAATCGGCGCAAACGGTGGCGCTTCAATAAATATTTTAAAAGTCGAAGCGGGAAGATTAAATAAAATTCGTTGAACAAAGTTTGGATTTTAAGGGTTAATATGATAATAAATGTATCTTTTTGGTTCCGGACGGGACAATAGGGGACCCTTATACAACTATCAAAATTTTTCCATTATTTTAGTTTTAATGGTTATTTTTAAGCTTTAGAAATATTAATTAAGGTTGTCTGGAAAAAACAGAAAATAAAATTTTTAATCTGTATGTCTTTAAAGTTAGTTAATTTGGTTACTCAAAGTACATGAAAAATTGGTATATTTACAAGTTGTGTAGTAACGTAACTTTATGAGTATGTTTTTATACGTTACTGTTAACGGAGTAGAATTTTCTTTTCAGATTTTTAGATTCAGATATTTCAGATTCCAAAAACAACATTATTTCAAAGATTTGAGCATTTTAAATTGTTGGTCGTGGTTGACGTTTTTTTGGAAATGCATACACCCAGAAAAAATTACCCTCAAATCCTATTAAAATTAGTCAATTATTGATTAAATAGTATTCAAAAAATAAATCTTTCATATAAACTCAATGGCAATGTAGTATTTAATGGTATTTTCCGATTAAAATAATAATTTATCCTATTGACTATTTTTAATAGTAAAAAACTATTATTTATATAGTATTTTTTTCTGGGTGTATAGTATGTGTTGACCCTGCAGTTCGGATGCGGCATGAAGCTGTATTTCCCACTGCTTTGAGCACAAATTTGAGCTCAAATGAGCTCATATTAAAATTTTCTAATTTGTCTTAATTTTTAACTTCGTCAGTTTAATTTTAGTTTTCAAGATAGATGAGAGCCTAGGGTAAAGTGGGACACGTTTTGATTTTCTTCCAAAAGATAATAATTAATATTTTTCGAAAACATTATTTTTTTTAACTTGTTCTCGAAATGCAACAAAAAGGTATTAAGTTGATTATGATCATGGATGAAGAAGTTGATGCACTATTAAAGGTGTGTGCGAGTTCGACTAAATTGCTGACTAAACTAAACTTTGTCGGTAATGCAGCGTTTACTTTTCAATTTAGCTAATTTTCGAGCTAACTAAATTGAACTAAATTGGAAGACAGCAAACATACATATCGTCGTTGTAGAACTAAAATCACCAACTACATTTTCAAAATGCCAATTATTCATTGACAAAATCATTTATATATCTTTTAATTTCTGATAGATGAGCTCAATATTTGTACCAAATGTTGAGAAAATGTGAATCTATCAATTGATATTTTAACTTTAAAAATGTATCAATTACTTTTTGTAATAATTACCAACAAAGTTGAAATTTCAGATTTTCATAAAAATGTAGTTGGTGATTTTTAGTTCTATAGCGACGATATGATAATCGATTTATTGTGGACTTTAACCATTACCGGTAACCGAATGGCGATCGAATGAAAATCCGTACAATTTAGTTTATTCAGTCATTTAGTTGAACTCGCACATACCCAAAGAAGCATTTGACAATTTTTTTTAAAGTGCGTAAACATGTTCAAAAATTGCCATTTCCTACATTTTCCCATGTCCTACTTTACCCCAGGTTCACTATATCTAGATAAAAAAAATCAATATTATAAAAGTTTTCATACATGAATCCCAAAACGCAAAAAACGAAACCACAGAAATTTTTTTTTCAAATTTCGCATGTTTTTTTATTACTCGTAGTTTGTACACATCCCAATGTAACGATCGACACAAATATCAACGCGAAATTCTTTCTTTGCATAGAGCATATTTTAGTTTTCTTAGAGCATAGTTTATTGGCTGCCTCCTGAAAAATAAAAATTAACCTAAAATACAACGTCCAACAAAAAGGTGTGTTGTATTCAATTAATTGTATTTTTTTGTGTTGTCCACTTCTCTTAGATAGAGTTAAGAAAATTGAAAATAACTAAATTAAATAATTTAAGAAAAAAACTCTTATCAGTATTTCAAACGAAAAAGATTTTGACCGCAATTTTTAAAGTAACGTAACAAACAAAAATTCCAAAAAGTCTTTTACCACAAAATCTACCACGTCTATATAAGTGAAAGACCTAATTCTTCGAGTAAGTTTAGTCTGTTTTCGAAAAATAATCAAAAATTGAGGTACAGGATATAATGAGGTACAGGATATAATAAGTTTGTGCAGATATTGTAACGACCCTTAGAAGACGTGACCGGTATAGAAAAGTATGTATATTCTTGATCAGCATCACGACCTGAGTCTGTTGAGGCAAATTCGCCTGTCTATCCGATAACTTGAGAAATACTGGTCAAAATGCGAAAAAATGATTCGGAGTACGAAAATGAGCTGAGGAATCAATAACTCGAACAGTATTCAAGATATAGTTATAAAATTGAAAAATAATTGTTATAATTCACATAAAAATATATGTTAAAAAATCGGCGTGATACGCCCATATTTTTTTTATTAACTTATTAACTTTTAACTTTAAAAATTAACTTTAAAAGTTAGGTATTCAAATAAATATGCCACATTACTATCCGCACCAAGGTGTATGTAAAAGTCCTGCCCATGTGACTTAACTTTCCCACTTGTTTAAAAAAAAAAATATTAAGTGCATTCCAATTATTTCTTTGAACTTCTTGAGAGTCCAATCGTACTTCATGTTATCTATTGTTAAAATAAACAATTAAATCCATTTGTTATGTTTAATTTTACTTTTTGTGCTAACGTAGATCGTAACAAACACAACATATTGGCTAATATGGAACTAAAAAAAAATCGACATAATTAAAATGCAATATGTTACTTATATTCTAGAGCATAGAAATTATGCATTTCATGTTAAAAATCTTCCATCAGAAGATCAGACTTTTAAGACAATTTAGGGCCACTTTAAAACCTACTTCCAAATTGATGACACGTAGCAATCAATTTAAAACTTTCATAACTCCTAAATAACAAGGCATACAAAAATTTTTATATACATAGAAAATCTTACAACAGAAGTGTACTTTTAGATATATTTATAAAAATTTTTAAAAGTATTTGATTTCATATGTTTGCGGAGAAAATTCTGTTGAAAAATGCGTATAAAAGTGATAGGCTGCGTTTTGGGCCATGTGACTAGATGTAAAAAATAAAACACATTGGCTGTCATTATCTGTCATTTTTGTCACAGAGGGAATTGGCATCATTCATTGCTTAAATTTGTTGTTTAATAGCGGTACTCTCTAAGTGAAATAATTGTACTCACTTTTTTGGGAGGTAAGGTTTTAGCTCTGCCTATATATAAACTAATTATGGTGTCATTAATTCTAAATCGCTGATACGCAATAAAATTAAATAAAAATATATTTAATTTAAGTTTAAATAAAAAGTATTTAATTTTAGTATAAAAGTCTACGGATAAAAAACGTGCCGAAAAATAATAATTTGTTTTCTCATTTCAAGTATCTGAGATTTGAACAGTTACTAATTCTAAAATGCAGAAACCTTTCCACTATTGAAAGCACGTCAGAGAAAACGTATACATATCATGTTCTAGCATTGAAGAATAAGTGACATTTGAAAGCCGTTAAGTAAATTTTTTGCTAGACAAAATTTTAGACTTAGACAAAATAAAAATGTAACATTAAAATGCATTTTCCGGCAAACACGACATATGTTTGACAGGAAGCCTTATGACTTTTCACAAAAACACATAAAAACAAGTAAAGGGTTTTTTAACAGGGACGCTACAAAAATTGGGCGACAGGGACAGCAAACAACGCCATATTTCTTGCCGCTCTTTTGACATTTCTCTTCAGTAAGGTTTGCCATTTCATGATGGAAAGATATACGAATTCGAATTTCGGTAGTAAATTTTAATAATTTCGACTCGTTGTTGGCTCGTATATCTTTCCATCATGAAATGGCAAACCTTACTGAAGAGAAATGTCAAAAGAGCGGCAAGAAAAACTTTTGTAGCGCTCTTATTGAAAAACCCTGTATATAAGTCCATGATAGAGAAAGAAAGGAACCAGTCTTTAAGGTGGTTAATGTATATGACGGCGTCGTCACATGTTCTATAATACCCCAAAGTAACATTTTTAAATATAGGTAAAATTAAAATATAAATAAATTACTTAGTTCAATTAAATATATCTTTTTCTTCTACACCGCATTATTAAAATGCCGAAGCATTTTGACAATCCCGGAACTTTCCGGATTAGAAAAAGAAATCCCGGTATTAGTACCGACTTATTATAATCTGTATTACTGGTAATAAAACGGGAAAGTTTATAATAGAGTTTTAAGAAAAATAATAGCAGCAGTGTTAGCAAACATTTATCATCAAGGTTCAAAAATAAATAATGAAAATATGCATACGGCTCCAATTATAGAATTTAGTAGTTTTCATTATAACTGCACGTTATGTTTATGGATAATCCCGGGATTTTCTATACTGATTTTCTCGAATCCCGGGATTTAAACCCCTACAAAACACTGACCTATGCTAATAATTTTCGGTGATGTCAAATTTTACTTCGTTTGCTAATCACCTGATGGCTCACAACCCCTTAAACCTGAAACAATGAATGTTTTGCAGATCGCCTTCATTATGAGTTCGGTTGTTTTATTGAATAAGTACTACACAAAATGCAACACAAAGACACTGTGAACCCTTCAAAGCGGTCGCCAGTTGTCATCGGCTGTCGTTGTTTGGTATTTTAGACGCTTTTTCGTACGTGTTCACTGCATGTCTTTAAAATGTTGTCAAAGGAATTATTTCCCAATTCATCAGGTTTTGTTGTGCCGCGCCATGTACGAGAACGTTGCGAAAAAAAGTGCAGAACAACAGACAGAAAGAATGAAAAACCATGTAATGAGCCGCCGCTGCCGCAGAGAGGGAGGCTCCCTATGATAATGAAGGAAGCCTCCGAAGTCTTTCGCTCGACTGCAGCTTTTGAATTTTTGACGTTGCGACTATGTGATCAAGTACTTGGCCAAAAGGTTCTCAAATTACAAACACACAGGCATCGGTGTCATTGCCATCGCGACAAAGCGTCAGGCGTCAGCCAACCAGATAATGTTTTATATTACGTATAGGTACAGCTTTGGTGCCTACAAATATTGGCATTAATACTGGGTAAGAGCTATTATCGCGTGTCAGTGGAATTTTTGTTAGAATGACAATACTACTCGACAAACTTGCAACATTATTGTAGTATATTTGGTACTTTTTACGAAACATATTCTAAATTCAGTTTTGAATTATTCATACATTTCATATTTATTTTGATTGATAAGATAATCGTATCGATTAAGGGAATTGGGCAAGTATCATCGGTAGCTCGATTGGTTATTGCGTTGGAGTACGAGCGAAAAGTTCCTGGTACATAAGACTATGAGCCGAATGGTCCCGGGTTCGATGACAGCAGCTGTCGTCAACATCTTATTCATGGACATAATTTTTCTAACTGATGCTACCTCTCGACAGACAATGCAAACCTCCGAGAGCAAACCGCGTCGATGAAAAGATATCACCCCGCCTTTCGAATTCGACATTAAACTGTAGGTCCCACTACTTTGGGTACAAATATAACACGCACAGCTAAAATGGTGAGAGAGCTCGGCCTAAGATCTTCAGGACTGCATTATTTATTGGTGCTAATGTAAAAAGTGCTCAAGGACTCAAAAATACTATACTATTTTTTTTTATTACATATTGGTTTTGAAGACATTATTGTGTTATGTAGTTGTAGCTTATCAAAAAATTAATGATTTTTATATTACTTACTTAGCCTTCACAATGATGGATGTCGGTTGCGATATCAGTGTACTCCAAGGCTTTCTTGCATATGGTCACTCCAACGAAGATACCCTCTCCTACGGTGACCACCACTGGGTACAGAATTGAATACCTCTTTTGTTGGAATATTTTCATCCATTAGCTCGACATTTCAAAGATTGTAATGCTCACGATAATGTCAGATTCTGTACTCGTTTTCGGATGATTTTTAAACTCCTTCACAAGTACGGAGGAGCGTCCATGTCTAAAGGCTCTACTCCTTAATTACCTACTGAGCTCAAAGTACACCTGTTGGTAAGAGTTATTTTTCTAGTAATCTGAAGACTGACATTATTCTTGGTGTTCACACTGGATTGACGAAATCCTTCAGCACTTTGAAATTGTGCGACTTAATAATTACGTACTATTCCGACATCGAAATTATCTGTTTGTTGACACCAGTAACTTCGTCTTGTCATTGTTCACTGTCCATTCATTCTCTAAGTACTCTGCCCAGTAATGTCGATATCATCGGCATGCACGAGCAGCTGATTCTCTTGATGGAAACAGTGCCATTGTCTAATCTAATTCGGTAGCTCATATAATATTTTTCATTATCTGATTTAAGAAGTCTGACTTACGTCCATGTTCCGGCTTTCGATCGAATTCCTAATGAATTTCATATAAAGTTCGTAAACAAACGGTTTTGAATTCGATGTCACAATACATAAATGTGTTTTTCAAACAAATTCAAATCGTTGAAATCATAGCAAACGGAGTGAGTGAATTCAATGAAAAAACAAATTTTTGTACTGAGGCATCGAATTTAAAACCGTTTTGTTACATATTTTATATGAAATAGCTGGACCCGTGCACAGCTACGCCCGCGCTATTTTTTGTAATTTCAAAACTATATCGTTTATAAAGTGTGGATACATTTACGCCCCTTTTTCCCTTTTTAGTGTAGGCCTACGTCGCTATTTTACCGCCCACATTTAATGTAGTGCCCCTTTTTCCAATCCCACTTACATTCCACGTGACTATTAAAATTTTTAAAAATCCACTTAAATTTTTGTTGGTGTGAAGTAATAACTTAAAAAACCGATAAATCCTAGTGAAATTTATTTATAAATAATCCAATAAAACCCAAAAAAATCCGGTGGAGTTGATTCAAAAAAAAAATCCGTTTTTTTACCAACACTGATTCTACGTGACGATTACAATGTTTAATATAATCTAATCTAAGGTAAAAAGTTATAGCAATTTTAAAGTGCCACACCCCTTTGTTCAATCTCGCGCACATACTACGGGATGATGTTTTATTGATCCCTTGCTTCGATTTTTGAAACTCTGCTTTTAGTAGGTAAAAGTTATAGCAATTTTAAGATTTTGGTTATATGGAAGGTGTCACGCCCCTTTATCCAATCCCACCCACATTCTACGTGACGATTCTACTTTTTAATAAGAACCTTTGTTTTCATTTTTATAACTCATAGGTGGTCATAGGAAAATTTTTAAAGTTATGATTATATGGGAGGTGCCACGCCCTTTTATACATTTAGCAAAAAGATAAATAATAATATACATTACTAAGCCAAATTTCATCACTGTGGGTATCTGAATTACACAGATATTTTGAATTAAAAGTTCAGTTTTTCCACGCCCATTTTTGTACCTTAGAATTTCCAAAAATCCCATCGTAGTGAGCGCTTACGTCGTGAAATGAACATCCTGTCCAAACTTCAAGTTCCTAGGGTTAAATTTAGATTTTTTTATATTTTCCGGCTTTTCCTTGTGTTGTTTCCGACTTTTCTTTTTTCCTAAACCACTCTTGCATTGACACGAACAAAATACAAAAAGAATTAGGCAAATCCGTCTGTTCGTTCTCTCGTGATGCTCTGGCACACACAGGACATTTCATTTTTATATATATAGATTCGATAGGAATTCGATCAAAAGTCGGAACAAGGCCGATAGTAACGAATAGCTGACTCCTTAGGGGACTGTCGAAGGCAGCTTTACATATAGTCGACGAAAAGGTATCGGTCTCTCTTTGGGCTGTTCCAGCATTTGACACAGTGTAATGATCTGGTCTATGAGGGACTTCCTAGGTATAAAGCGATAAGTATAATCAGTCTGTTGACGATGAGCTTAAGCATTTCATATAATAAGCTTGACAGAACTTTATAAACAATATTGAGGAGGCATATATTGTGGGATCCTGGTAATAGAATTGTACAGAGTACTCTGCGATCCCTTTCGCTGGACCCGCCTTCTTTAGATCATATTCTGCTGATGAGCTTGTGCTACCGACCTTAAACCACTCAGCAGGTAGATCATGTTTATCACTATGAAGATGTCTGTTAAGTTCTCAACAAGGTCAAGTGGCAGTCTTTTTCTCATGGTCACCGGCTATCACCCTACATCACGTACTATTTAAAAATGTTATAATTTTTAAAAATTTTAAATATGCGACGTAAAAGTTCATTAATTAAAAATTGATCAATTAATCACAATTTTGATTAATCAGAATCCTGAGAATGAGGGTTCTAATAAATGAAAATCGTGATTAATCAGTTACTAAATTAATCAGAAATTGATTAATCAAATAATTTGATATTCTTAATTTGGATATTCTTAAAGAATCTGTCACTGGTGCAATCGCTGCAGGTTAATATTGAGATAAACGTCTTTAGAAATTAGTTATAGGACGAAATATGAAGAATTTCTATTGAGGCGAGCTATAACATTGTGGCTATATCTTGGACGAATATCCAAAAACTTATTAATTCAATCAATCCTATGTCTGGCTGGTACTTATTACAAAGGCCAATATTTCCCACATGAGCTACTACTATCAATAAAACTCATGGAGCTTTACTCATTTTTGGGTGTGTGTAAACTTCGATGATAGACATGATTTGGGACTTTCTCCAGTAGATATTTGTGGTTCTTTCATGTGACAAAGTTGGGTGAAATTTCCATAGCACACACAATATAAAATTGACGCTTCGGTACCAAACGAATAAACGAACGAAAAACGAAAGAACAATTTGTAAACCATGAGCGACTGATTTTATTATCAGGTCATTCGCATTGTCCACGCCACGAATTTGCGAGTCTTTATAAATGTGGTGTTGTTGCTGCCGCTATTATTGTAGTGGGTCTCTTTCTCTCACAGTCATTTTCTGTGTTCTTCACACTCTTTAAAAGCGCACAATACGTTCGGTTGTTGCTTTTTTCGTGTGTCTGCGATAAACATTTATTCGCATTCATATTCGCCGCCGCCGCCGCAGCAGCAGAATTCGTCGCGACTCTTGTTGTTGGCGCTACTGTGGTTGTTGTTGGCGCTACTGTGGTTGTTGTTGTGTCCCTAACCTACGCCAACCAAAAATGCGCTGGGCCAGGTTCAATGACCTTCCGTCCATTAAGCAAACAAAACAAATTCATTGTGCTACTCTGTGCGTTTGTGTTAATATCTTGTGTGCGTGTATGTGCCTGTTCCTCTTCTTCTTCATCTTCTTCTCTTCTATAGCAGTTTTTGTCATATTCATTTTGACGCCGATCCACACCTCCGCCCGGCAACGCCTGACCGACCACTCGTCATTCTTTTGACAAAACTGAAGTTTTGTGTGTTTTTCGGTTGCTCTGCGGGCGCTGCTGGGACAGCCAAGTTGCACGAATGCGTTCACGAGTGCGTGAGAGAGGGAGGAAGAGAGATGTATGGAGTTGGAGCCAGCTGGAGTGTGTGTGCATTTCATTTACACACGCGCTACTTATATGGTTTCTGCGGAAAGACATCAATTTAATTTATTATTTTGTGTTCATTGTTGAATTGTCAATATTTGCTCATTAAACGCAACTTTCAAATGTCTCTTTCTGTGGTGGGAGTGAGTAAGTTCGTGCTGGCGTCTGTTGAGGGTTCCAAATCCATGAAGCCGGTAGGAACTATGGTCGAATATTTGAAAATTGAACAAGGCCACATGGGATCATAATACCCTATTTCGGTTGTTAATACGGTGACCATACGTTATTTATTTTGGAGTACGGCACTTCTTGTATTATGAGGTATTTGTTTTTAGTTTTGAATGATAAGTGGTAAAGAAAAACTCAGAGAATATGAAAAATTCTTATCATATCCCTACGAGATATAGTTCAGTCATACTGCAGCATCCTTTATATGAAACCAACCGACAACTTTCACATTGCGTTGTACTTGTGGGGGTAAATTGGGATAAATACATAAAAACAGACTTTTATACACACAGTGGAAAATAAACTTCTAAAACTGGAGGAGAATTGGGCTCGAATGTAATATTGTAGAATTTTACTAATATCAATAAAATTCTAGAATTTATTCTCTGAATATTAAGAAAACAAATTAGATAGTTATCAAAAAAGAAAACAAGATTTATTTCTCTGGATTTTGAGAAGTTCATTTATTTTTTATTAAAAATCAAAAATAACACGCATAGTTATTACGGTATTTTTCGCAAAAAGAACACGTGTCATGTATCTGCTGTTGTTTTCATCGATCTTTCTTTGTCTGTAAAAATCGCTGGTATGCTTTGTTTTGTGATGTCGTCATCTGTTTGTTAGTGTGCCTGTCTATAGAAAGTTACTAAGACCAATTTTCTTGATATTCAGAAAGTATGGTCTTAGGTATCCAAAAGTAACTAAGTACTTGATATGTAGATGTTTTTACTTTGAAAATATCAACAATATTTTTTAATAGCTAAGACATTATTTCAAAATAATAGCAATTAGTTACTTTTTTGATACCTAAGAAATGAATATCTACATTAGACTGATTCCAATTTGTATGGAAAACCCCTCTGCGTCGACTTTCTGAAACTAGCACTTCTAAAACTGAGAAGAAGCTTTTAAAACCCAATACAAATGATCATATGATGTTGCGCAAAGAGATTAAAGGACATTTTTAATTATTTAACGACTATTTTCAATGACATTATTATTACTCCGAGTGTAAAAAGATATCGCTAAATTTTCTTTGTTAATTTAATTTAAAAACTCTTACTGAAATTATGATTTTCTAAATTATAAATTTTTAGTTAACCGTTACAGTTTCATGGCTTGCCAAACACGTAAAATGTAGACTTTTTTTACTATAGTAATTTTAACGGTGAAGTTTCTCAAATTTTATTCTAACGAGTTGGGATAACATTTTTGTATTATTGCACATACAATTATCTTTAAAATGATATGTCACTCTTATATTTTTTGATATCGTATTATTAAGGTAAGAAATTTAAAATTAAAAAAAAAGAAAATTTAGTGATACTTTTTACACTTGGAGTAATAATAATTTAATTCAAAATAGTCGTGAAAAGTTCAAAAATGTCCTTTTAGCTCTTTGCGCAACATCACAGGATAACTTTTTTGGGGTTTAAAAGCTTCTTCTCAGTTTTAGGGTCCTAGTTTCAGAAAGTCGATGCGGAGCGAAACATTTTTAGATTTTTGGTTTTTGAATTATTCTAATCTACATATTAAGAATAATTCCACTTAGTTACAATTTTATTTCCTTAGTTTTTAGTCTCTGCATAATATAAATAATTCCACTTAGTTATTTTTTATTTAAAACTAAGTAGATCTGTTTCTTCAAAAGATTTTTCCGTTTTGCTGTATATCACTTTTTATTAGTGATGATCAAAAATTTCTTGTTCTTGCATCTTGTTCTTGCACAAAATGTTCTTGTAAAAGAACAAGAACGAGATTTTCTTGCAAGAACAAGAGCAAGATAAGAAATGCAAGAACAAGAGCAAGGCAAGACTAACACTGCAAGAAACGCATGACTTTTGCGTTTTTTTTATCATTGTTGTTTTAAGGTAATAATGAAATTCAAAAGAATTCATGATATTACACAGAAAATAAAAAGTGTGTAAATATAAATAAAATGTTAATCAATCCAATTAATTTTTAATTGAAACTCAGCCGATGTAACTTTTAGTAGCATTGAATTCCATATTCGTAATAATGAGAATAGGTTAATTGGAGAAATTTTAATTAATTTTTTTGTCATATTGATATTAAAGTTGTTATATATATTAAATTTTTTATTGAGAATTTTTAAATCATTAATTAATTAATTAGTAACATCAATTAAAATTTTCATTCGATAGAAATTGGATCAATTAAATATTTTGTTAAATTAATTAAAATATTTGTCGAATAGAAACATATGAACATAAATAATAAATATTAAATAAGTAAATAGTATTTATACTTTTTGGTATGTTTTGTAAAATTCTTTCAACCTAACGAATATTTTACCGAAGTCAGTTTTCACAACTTCTACAGGTGGGCCAATTTATTGAGTCAAACATAAAATTTTATATTCGCTTTTTAACGATTCAATATGCAACAAAATGAGCATCATAAGCTGTTTGTTCAAATTCTTGACAGCAAAAATAAATTGAGCCATTTAATGCTTTAATAACATTACATACACTACATAATGCAATATCCTGTTTTAAAATAGCAACGTAGAAGAAAATAATGATAGGAGAAACTGAACGACGCCGACGACGCACGAGACGCACAAACAAAAAACAAAATGAAATCCAGAAGAAAAAAACAGTGTTGCAATTTAAGAAAATGAATAAATCAAAAGTAACAAATAAAAGTAGTTAATACTATTAAAGATTTAGTTGTATTGAAATTATATTAAATTAATTCCTATTAATATTTTAATTAAAAAATGTGTAAATACAATTAATTAATTAGTAAATGCATTCATATTTTTAATTGGAATACGATTTTGTTTGCTATTAATATCAATTGTTATATATACGTACAATATTTTTATCTGTGTACTAAATATTGAACAACAAATAACAATGGGAAGCATTTTTTGGTTTTCAAGTCTAAAGAATATAAGCATCTAAAAAATCAGGTCTGTGAAGCACTTTTGAAGCGGTAAATAGCTTCAAAAGAGCTTCAAAAGTCGCTACAAAAAGATAAAATAAACAAAACAATGTTGTTTCTCTTTTCTTCGCTACGCTAGTTCGTACATAGATTGTACATATGCACTGTGCTATTCATATTATTATTATACCCCACAATAAGAGTATGGTATGGAAAAGTATACATAATCTTGATCAGCATGACCTCCTGGCTGTCTGTTTAAATCCCTACTACTTAAAAAGTTAAAGAGTTAGATAAATGAAACTCTTATCTTAGATTACTTATATACCTACGCTGTATGAGATCGGTCCATTGTGACCTGTGATCTGACCATTTATATTCAAATAACTCATATAAAATTTACATCTACAGATCACTTTTACTATATACGCTTAGGTAAACTTCTTTGGTAAAATATATATGGACTTCATGCTCAAATACATGAAAATAATGTTTTCCCGTGAAATGACTTGTGGTTCACAAAAAAAAATCGAAATTCGGTACACCTACTCTTTTGTAAATATGGGTATCAAATGAATGGAAATTCTTCAGCGATTGAAAGTTTGTAGTTATTTTCAGGATTCGTATACTCTGGTGACCTATATACCACCTTGAATGGTAACCACACATATGTGTAGGGTATTTATAGACGGCTTAGACCGACTATAATTTTGATTATCCTAATTATCATAATAACACCTACTATAAAATGTGCCTACTTTAAAACTTCCCATGTGAACTAATCTTCTCAACTGATTTTTCTTTTACTTTTATATGCAGATTTCTTGTTAATTGTAAAATCAAGAAGTTTTTCTTAAGTTAATTTCTATGTGCATTACATCATTTGATAAATAAAAAGTATATATATGAACATTTTCACAGTGTACCTCATTTAGCTGATATTGCTCTTTGTGTTTTTGTTTTTTTTTTCACAAATCCGTTTGAAAGTGCAACAACAACAAAAATGCGAATAAAGAAGCATCCAAGCTTTTAATAGAATTTTTGGCGCGAAATTTGTTGTACCACAAAGAAAACTCGTTGTTCTTGCCAACTAGATAGCTGTACTAGATACATACATGCAGTGTGGTGCCATGCGACTGTCTGTTGTTATGCGTCTGTCCGTTGTCATGCGTCTTTCTGTTGTCATGCATCTGTTTGTTGCCATGCGATTATACAGGATAGCAACGAAGAGTTGTCGTTGTGAAAGTGTGTGTATACGCATCGTAATTCGTTAATGCTGCATTCTCTTCTTTCTGTTAGTGTTCGCTTTGTATCGTTTTTTTATTGAAGAAATTGAAAATATGAAAAATAAGTAACTTAAATACAGTTAGTGTTCAAATTCTATTCGTTTTCATAATTAATATGCAGTTTAAGATATTTGTCGTCGATCTGTTATTTAAATTTTGAAAAGTAAAATTTTGCAAGATTCTTGCAAGCAAGAGCAAGAAAGGTATTGCAAGAACAAGATCAAGAACTAGATCATATGTTCCTATGCAAGAACAAGAGCAAGACTTAGCGTGCAAGAACAAGATTACCATTTCTTGTCTTGTTCTTGCAAATGATCATCACTACTTCTTATACTTTTTGATTTTTTCTCCGTATGTATCTGATTGTATATCTGATTGTTAGATATGAATTGGAGCTTTATATGGAATTATATAGACGTCCGATTCTCCAGTTCACAGATAGGTCTTCAGGTCTGCATAAGGTGTATCTTCATCCCATCTTAGGACAACGCCGTTCAAGTAGGCGGTTGGTAATATTTCTGCCAATAAAATCCGGCCCAAATTTCAATTGGGGGCTATGTCGCGGAATCGCGAATGCTTCATTAGGTTGCAATTTGAATTTAAATTATATTAGTTTTTGGCGCACTTGTGTAGTGCAGGCAATATGAACTAAATCTTGATTCTAAACTGAACGAATCGCAAAAAATATAGTGGAAATATGAAAAATAAATTACAAAAAATACAATTACGGTAACTTCGGTCCGACGATGTAGAATCAGTTGAAATTCAATATGGACGCTGGCTGCACACGCTGTAATTCATTTACTCCAAGGGTTCTTGGATCGACAAGATACATTTTTGATGCTGATGATGGGCGACATAAATTTACAAAAAAATAGCAAATAAACAGCAACAACAAATGAAATTTATAACAGAATGCAGAATCGAGAAGAATCATTTCGGAGGGGGTGCGGGTAGGGAGAAGCAGGGCGATGCACGCGCAAGTTTAAGGTCTCAAAAATATTTGCCCACTGCGGACGGACGAGTCGACTCATACAGGTGGGATGAATAGGGGGGACAGAACGTGTGAGAAGACGTGCGATGTATGAGCGCGGTATGACATATGCACATAGATGGATTGCTGTATAGATTTAAATTAAAAATAAAAACGAACATATCATTGGAAAACATGGCGTGGTTAGATGACGCAGGGAGGGCGGTAGTTGGGGGGATAGCCGTTGCAAAAAAGTCAGAGTCAATAGTGCAGAAACGCAATAAAATTTACCAGAGCAAAGAAGAAAATAAAAATACAACGCAGAAAAAATAATAATAATATTTGTTAGCAACTGAGTCTTGCACAAATTCGAATTAAAATCGAAGCAAAATTTAGAACGAAATATGATGATGGTGACGCCGAAGACGGCCCAGAGACTTCAGACAGTCACAGATACACTGATGAAAATTCAATGCATCTGCATAGATGAAGCACGATATAGTATATGATGTAGCATAACATTTGCGAGAAAAACGTATCGGATGAAATCAACTGAAAATGTTTCAGCTGCCTGCAACCTCGGCCGCAAATGCACTTGAAAAGCAACAAAAAAAATCATTGGAAATCAGAAACTTCAAAAGTCAAATTGCAAAATACAAAATGCAACACAATAAATACAACAACAAAAAAAAAAGAATATAGATGCAAATTGCAGAAATAATAAGTGCAACACATGCATCCAGGTATGTATGCATCTAAAGCTACGGTTCCGATCCAAAGGAACTATGAAATAATTAAATAACGCATCGAACAGATACTGTCAATGCGAATGTGTGTTTCTGCGTGAACTTCTTAGCTGTCAAATTGGCTGTCATTAAATTGTCACACGATGTCGAATGCAACAGCATGGAAGAAGCTGGGAAGCCGCACAAGAATCTTCATCCTCTTTTACAGCGTCAGCAGCATTCACCATGCAACGACCTAATCCATTTTCATGATCTCTCATATTCGTACAGAGAAACTGGCGATTAAATAATTTTACCAGAAAAATGAGGTTGGATCAAAAAAAATTAAAAAACCACCATATTCATTCCATTAAAACGAAATTTGTATTAATAGAACATAGATAGAACAGCAACCATAGAAACAATTTACTGCTAAGTGAAACCTAGTCGAAACCTTGTCGGTTACTGGTAGGGATATTATTCAAAAACTTTTTGACTACTTGTAGGATTTTGAAGAGTAGAACCATGCCAGCAAAACTGGCAAAAACTGATAATCATTCATAAAAAACCAGTCGTCAGTAAAACTTGTCAAAAACTGAAAGTTTACTTGTAGAGGTTTGAAGGTAGAAGTTTCCTTGCCAGTAAAACTAATCAAAAATTGGTGTGCCTCCAGTCAAATTTTTAAAAACTGGCCGGTTTCTGAAAGGGCTATTCCCGCCGGTAAACTATTCTAAATCCTACCTGTTTCTCTTAGCAGGTAGATTTTCTTACCAAAATCTAATGATGTGACTCGTAAATGTGGCTGAATACTAGTAGGAAACTGGTAGATATTGTTGCTTGGAAACATTCGGTTGACACTTGAAATAATATCCAATGGAGTATTTTATGACTCTTATGCGTCTAATATCAACGAGTAGATATTTATCGGCGAAAAACGATATGGGAAACAAATATGCATGGATTATGGACTCAAAAATTAGATATATATATATGGATCAAAAGACTTAAAATATTGATATAAAATTTATTTTATTTTAATTATGTGTTTCATTCGAAAAATAAGTTTGTACAGAAATATTTTTAAATATTTTTTTATTGAGTAAAAAAAAAAACAGGTAAAGAATTGTTTTTGTTAGGGTTGATTGGGCCATATTTTTTGTATGTAAACAAATCAGAACAATATTCGCGTAAACGCCGATAATACATCAAAAAGTCTTTTGTAGAATGAAAATGTAAGTTATATATTAAATAGGTCACTGTGACGTTACTTTTACATAACACTCAAAACCAAATTATCTACGAATAACAATTTATTTACTTCTGTAATGATTTCGAGTTTTCTGCAGAAAAATCTTTCATTTTATCGATTGCACTCCAAATATCTTTGAACATGGTTAAATTGTTGCATCAGAAAGTGCCCAATCCATCACAAATTGGTCTAATACTTACTCTACATTGGATGTAGTTTTAGAGGAGGTCGACAATTGTTAAATTGGACCAGACCTGATCCTTTGTTATGGTATCAGGTCTGTTTTCTTTGTTATGGTGTCCTACGTACCCTAGACTGACAATGACTTTAATTGTCAATGAGTTTGATTTTGAAGGCGGCGGGTCCATTTCCCATATTCGGATTTCGCTTTATTCTCGCATATATAGGGGGTCAGGTACCACTGAGAGTGGTACCATTCGATTTCCCTTGATGTCTGCTACCGATTTCTACAATAAAAATTTGTTCGGTCTTTTTATCACTTTCCGCCCACTTTTGCCCACCCACCTACTTTTGTCCACCCACATTTTTCCAACCACTTCCGACCAACTCCCACATCAAGCAAACGAACGGACAGACAAATTAACAAGCGATCAAATGAACAATCGTCAATCGAACGAACGAGCTACTCGAAGCTCGAACAACGATCGAGCAATCGAGCTACTCGAACAAACAACGAGCAATCGAGCTACTCGAACAAACGAGCTACTCGAATAACTCGAACAATCGAACGAACAAATTAACCGGGTAGCTCGAACATTTAATACCCGGGTTTTTCGAGTATTGGAACAACTCGGGTAGCTCGAAAAACCCGGGTAGCCCGGGTAATCGAGAGCTCTGATAAATATTCACATGTGAGTTTTAGAGAACAAATATTTCTTAGAAATTTGTCTGAAATTTTTTATTCTTCATTCATTTGTGTAGTGGTAAATAGAATTTTAAAATATACAAACAACTGCAATCACAAAATAGACGGAGCTATTTTTTTTTCACTAGTTTGTGTTTCTTCACTACGCTACACTCAAAATAAAAAATGCATAAAATACGCGAACGAATTATTGTATTCGACGAAAATTATTTTTTTTTAATAAAAAATTTGACACTCTTTTATTACACACGTTATTGATTTTCGAATTAAATTCAATGCTTTTATTGAGATGCTGACGCTGAAAAGAAAATTGGATCTATTCTGTTTTGTTCTCTTCTATTTTCCTTTTTGTTTACTGCTTCTTTTTGTTTTATGAATGAATGTATCGTAAAATAATAGATCGGAACGAAGTTAAAAATCACGAATGCTAAGTTGTTTTTACAATAAATCGTCTATTTTACGAAATTTAAAATTACGAAGAAGAATTTCGTTATTTGTCGCGTTGATTATTTTGAGTGTAGTGTCGTTCGTCGTCCGACAATGCATCTGTTTTGTTATTGTTTTCTTCCATCACTTGTTAAGCGGTAAATAGTATACAACTACTAAAAGACACGCAACTCCAATAACAAATCGATAAAGATTTGATGTTCCTGTTGCTACGCTTGTGTCGTTTGTGAATCATGAATATACACTCAAATTTATTATTTTTATTTAAAATCTATATAAAACTCATTTTCCGTTTGTATGTTTGTTTGTTTGTGCGCTATGCAAACGTAGACCTGCGTACGGATTTTCTTAAAATTTGGAATATATATCCTACAGACACAGGAGAAGGTCACTACATAGTTTTTGTTGACCACGCCCACTTTTACGCCCATTTTTATTTTTGGTGTTTAATTCAGATTCATAGCAAAACAACTGAATGTATTTTTCTGACAAAATGCATTACTATGCTATAAAGTTCATGGAGTATCCTAAACCATATATAAACTAGATTGGGCAAAGGGCAGTGGCACCTAATATAGAACCCAAAAATTCAGTACGCTATATCTCAGTCCTTATGTTATCAATTTTAACTAAACTTTAAAATTGAATGTTACTCATTTTACTTAATATCACCACACCAAAAATCACCACACATAAAGTCACCACACCTAAACTCACCACACCTAAACTCACCACACCGAAACTCACCACACTAAAACTCACCACAATAAATTCATCACACTAAAACTCACCCCACTAAAACTCACCACACTAAAACTTCTACTGGTAAAACACTACGGAAAAGAATTCAACGGAGAAGAATACTACCGGGAAGAATTCTACGGGAATGCGTTTTACGGGGAATTATTTTTACTTTGGTTAATACATTTATAACACCAATAAAAAAGCGAAGTATATATCTTCTGCTTCTTTTGAAAGTACAACAACAAAAAGTGTGATTACAGCATCCAATCAAGCGATCGATTATTTCGCTGTGTTTACTATTCAATTTAGCTATTTATATTGAACTAAATTGGTTGATAGCAAATTATAGATTATCTACTGGGTACCGATTTTACCAAATTCAGATAACAATGAAATGAATCCAACTTTGCACACACTCATAATAAATAAATTCAATTTACAAATACATAAATACTAAATGACTTATAAAAGACCACTCGGAGGTAGAGATTCTCTAAATTTTTGGCTCCCCCAACTTTCCACACCTTCCTAAGATCTTGGTTTGTATTACGTTTTAAAGTCTACAATCTGCCATGCGTAAGTTTTAAATCTCCATAAAGTCTTTAGGTACTTTAACCTAGAACATTTTAAACTGCAACATAATTGACTTCGAGTCGGTTGCCGTTGCTAGCTAGGAGTTTGTGTGCCAAATGCCACACGTTGCAACACTCTTCTGACCCACTAATCCAGTCGCACACAGTCGAGCACTCGAAGCACATAAGGTGCGCCGTGCACGAGTCGTTAAATTAACACAGCCAAACATCAGCCGCAACTACTGCAACCGAATCTATCCGGCAACAGCCACCAAAATATATGGGCAACAACAACGATGAGGACGATGACGACGACGACCCAAAGCAACAAAGCGTCCAAATAGGCCACAAGCCAATAAAACAAGCACGCCAGGCATCTCCGAGTAGCAGATACATTTGGCAGATACAATTTGCATCCGTGGCATCGCAACGCGCCGCGACGAGGCGGCACTGTGTGAATAGGTAAAGAAGGCAATCGAACCGAGTCGAGGCGAAGCCATTTAAGGCACATGTGTACCCCGTCAGCACCCGCACCCGGATCAGCCTTCGCACATCTACGGTCTTCATTGCCAATGTCGCCGCAACGCACATGCGAGAATCAAATGCGTTTCAATGGCAACTCACGGCGGCCGGAACGCCAAAAATAGCAAAATTCCGCACTTCGAATGCCGATGCAAAATGCGGAACATGTTGCCATGGTAATGGACAAAAGTGTAAGTAACCGAGCGAAGGTCGCGCCACTCACTCACACTCACCGCAGTCGTGCTGGCAGAATGCCAACCAAAAATGTTCGACATCTACTGAACTGAACAGCAGCAGCAGCACAGATGACGAGTAGCAGACGTGGCTACAGATCTAGCTGTGCGCCCGCCCTCTCTACTCGCTGCCCCCTCCATCAAATGTCCGAGGCGCACAAGGAGACCCAGGCTGCAACAGTCACATGGATGGCTACAAACGAAAGCAAAAGTTGCGCACGACGACTGCCTCGTAGTTCCTTCCACATTCACCCCGCATCGCTGCAAATGGCGCACATTCGACCTCGAGCCACAGTCCGCCGACAAGAGCCGCCACTGCAAATAATTCACTTTCGGTGGTTCGTGACGCGACGGCGTTGCATGCCCGTCCTTCTGTCTCATCGGCCTGTAGGCGGGCGGCTGCACTTTGCTGCTTGCAGCGTTGCCATTATGAGCTAACACATAAATTCGGCGGTCAATGCCGTCGTACTGAACGCACGGTGGGATGGGAGTGTGTGGGATGTGCTCATCGGCTTTGTTATCAAATTAATGGCCATGAAATGAAAACATGGCTATAATTGCTGGCTGCCAGGAATCGCGATGCTGATGTGGTTGATGTTGTTTTGTTAGGCACTTAGACCATTTTGAAATAGAATTTGAATTGTTTTCAAATGTGTGTAAACTCTGTAATTGGGTTCTTCGTAATGGAAATGCAAACAATTGAAATTATCATTTTATATGTAGATGATTAATACAAAAAATTCTCGATTTTGGTCGGGTCGGGTAGGCATAAAAAAACGAATAAATATATAACTAAAGAAAATCTGCAAAATATCGTTACAATGTTTTTATGTAAAATATATTCCACTTTACAAAAAAATCGTTTTATTAAATTTTCTCAATATTAAATAAAAACGTAGGTTATGTCCACCCTGCTGTCAGTAGTTACGCGTGACCTAAAGAACCGACACAGTGGGAAGACGACGGAAGAGAGATATCTTTTCAGGCGAAAGAAGAGAGAAATAGAGTGTGACGATATTGAGATGCATGGCAAGAGAAATTATCTAAAAAAAGACTCCTGACCGGATGTTTAAAGATCGGATGTTTAAAGATGTCCAGGGAGGGAACACTTCACTCAGCTACTAACCGACGACGACTAGAATAATTTCACCGATACAGAAGACCTCCCGATCTTAGTTGCTGAAGACGGCCTCTGGGGGGCAGGTAGTACCAAAATTTGGCGAAAACCTCAAATTGTGTCATTTTTTAAAAAATAAGTAAGAGAATTTAATATTCAACATTTAGACGTAGATTTTTAAAAATGGGCGTGGTACCTCCCATACAACTGAAATGATTATATTAATATATGTTGGGAATTATGGTGGCTATAGTGATGCAACTTTATAGTAGAAAGTTGTTCGTTAATGTTAATGTTAAGTGGTACCTTCCATATAAGAAAAATTTTCAAAGGGTTAATAGAGCTCAGTGATGGAAAAAAATTGAAAAAAAAATAAATTTTTCTAATTTTTAAAGTACTTCAAACTTTAAAATTTGATTTCCCAACATTTTTTTTTTTAAAAAATGCACATTCGTCCCTTTGGCATGACAGTGACGAATATGCTAGTAATTCTGAATAATTTCGCCGCTCTCTTTTATTTTTGTATTTGGAAACCTCTTAGTAATTTTTAAAATTTATTGCTTACTAGCTGGACCCGTGCACGACTCGTGCCAAGATTTTCTGAATTATAAGATATGGAGCGATTTTATTAATATAAAAAACATTTTATTATTTATATGAGGGGCCCGTGCTTAGCTGTTGAAGTTTTTTTTATTGGTTTTATAAATGTGGTAACCAAATAATTCTCCGCCAAAACAACTTTTCTCAAAGACAATTCTTTCTCAGACTGCGCTTCTCCGCAGAATTATTCCCAGTAGAAATCTTCCCCGTAAAATCCACAGAGAACGCTTTCCCGTAGAATTCTCCACGTAGAATTCATCCCGGTAGAATTGTTCCCGGTAGAATTCTTCCCCGTAGAATTCTTCCCCGTAGAGTTTTTCCAAGTAGAAGTTTTAGTGTGGTGGGTTTTAATGTAGTAAGTTTCGGTGTGGTGAGTTTAGATGTGGTGAATTTTGGAGTGGTGAGTTTAATTGTGGTTAGTTTTGGTGTGGTGTTTTTAAGTGTGGTGAGTTTTAGTGTGGTAAATTATAGTGTGGTGGGTTTTAGTGTGGTGAACTTTAATGTGGCGTGTTTTAGTGTGGCGTGTTTTAGTGTAGCGAGTTTTAGTGTGGTGAATTTTATTGTGGTGAGTTTTAGTGTGATGAATTTTAATGTGATGAATTTTATTGTGGTGAGTTTTAGTGTAGTGAATTTTAGGGTGGTGAGTTTTAGTGTGGTTAATTACAGTGTGGTGGGTTTAAGTGTGGTGTTTTTAAGTGTGGTGAGTTTTAGTGTGGTAAATTATAGTGTGGTGGGTTTTAGTGTGGTGAATTTTAATGTGGCGTGTTTTAATGTGGCGTGTGGCGTGTTTTAGTGTGGTGAATTTTATTGTGGTGAGTTTTAGTGTGATGAATTTTAATGTGATGAATTTTATTGTGGTGAGTTTTATTGTAGTGAATTTTAGTGTGGCGACATTTGAGTGTAGTGAGTTTTAGTGTGGTGAATTTTAGTGTGGTGAGTTTTAGTGTGGTGAGTTTTGGTAAGGTGAGTTTAAGTGTGGTGAGTTTTAGTGTTGTGAATTTTAGTGTGGCGACATTTGAGTGTAGTGAGTTTTAGTGTGGTGAATTTTAGTGTGGTGAGTTTTAGTGTGGTTAATTTAATGGTGAATTTTAGTGTGGTGAGTTTTAGTTTGGTTAGTTTTAGTGTGGTGAGTTTGTTTTTCTTTTTCTTTCCTTTTTTTGTTTTTCATTTAGTTTGGATTGTGGTTTTATGTGATTGTATTTTTGCTTTTGTTTTGTTTTGTTTTGTGCTTTTGCTTTTTTGTTTTTAAATTTTTTTTTTGTATTTGAGTTTTTTGTTTCATTTTTGTAGCTGGTGAAAGTGCCGAGTTATATCGTATTGGAAGTTTAGGTTGTATGGGAGGTTCCACGCCTCTTTGTCCAATCCCGCCCATATATAGCCTATCATTCCTTCCAGACCATACCGCATCTGTGGTAAAAATTTCAAGAAAATCGGATCAGCCGTTTAGACGGAGAAGCGGAACAAACGTGATTGCTTTTGTTTTTGTATTTTTGCTTTTGTTTTGTGCTTTTGCTTTTTTGTTTTTAAATTTTTTTTTGTATTTGAGTTTTTTGTTTCATGTTCGTAGCTGGTGAAAGTGCCGAGTTATGTCGTATTGAAAGTTTAGGTTGTATGGCAGGTGCCACGCCTCTTTGTCCAATCCCGCCCATATATAGCCTATCATTCCTTCCAGACCATACCGCATCTGTGGTAAAAATTTCAATGAAATCGGATCAGCCGTTTAGACGGAGAAGCGGAACAAACGTACAAACGTACAAACAAACAAACAAACAAACAGATTTATTATATTAATAGGATAAACGTATATCTTAATAATATAATTTGAATAAGATTGAATTTAATTTATTTCATATATTAATATGTATTCATTATAAATATACATACCTACTATAAATATATTTTATATTTTTAGTAAATTTATTTTTAATTTTTTAGTACAGATGTTTTTAAAAGCTTGTTTTTTAAAAAGATTTTTTTTTGTTATTTTTTTTATTTTTACTTTTTTAGTCAATATATGGTCATTAGAATTATTTTTTTGCATAGATCGGTTCATCGGTTACCGAGTTATAATTTTTGCCCTTAACACCTTCTGACGATGGAATTTAGAACTACGTTCTAATCTTTGAAAATTTCCCCAGGGATTTCCTGTACCAAGCATTGTCGGGATCAGTTAAGTGGTTGCCGAGATATGAAATTTTAATTTTAGTACCCTCTATCGATATAATTTATAACTACACTCTAGACCATGTTAAGTTTGGTGTCCGCAAGAGTAATTGTACTAAGTTTTTCATATATCGGTTCAGCAGTTACCGAGATATGTTTTGTCCTTACCGCCCTCTATCGATATAATTTTGAACTACACACTAGCATATCGTCGTTGTAGAACGAAAAGTACCAAATACATTTTCAAAAAGCCAAATAATCATGTACAAAATGTCAAAAACAATTCTTCTCAGACTGCGCATCACCGTAGCATTCTTCCCAAAAGAATATTTCGCCGTAGAATTCTTCCCAGTAGAAATCTTCGCCGTAAAATTCTTTTTTAAAGAATTCTTTCCGGTAGAATTCTTCCCCGTAGAGTTTTTCCCAGTAGAAGTTTTGGTGTGGTAAGTTTTGGTGTGGTGAGTTTTAGTGTGGTGAGTTTTAGTGTGGTGAATTTTATTTTAGTGAGTTTTATTGTGGTGAATTTTTATGTTGTGGATTTTATGTAGTGAGTTTTAGTGTAGTGAATTTCAGTGTGGTGAGTTATAGTGTGGTGAATTTTAGTGTGGTGATTTTTTTGTGGGGAGTTTTAGGGTGGTGAATTTTAGTGTGGTGATTTTGGTGTGGTGAGGGTTAGTGTGGTGAATTTTAGTGTGGTGAGTTCGATTTTTTATCTTTTCTCTTTTGTTTTTCGTTTAGTTTGGATTTTAGTTTTATGTTACTGCTTTTGTTTTTGTATTTTTGCTTTTGTTTTGTGCTTTTGCTTTTGTGTTTTTACTTTTATTTTTTTTTTGTATTTGAGTTGTTAGTTTCATGGTCGTAGCTGGTGAAAGTGCCGAGTTATATCTTATTAAAGTTTAGGTTATATGGGAGGTGCCACGCCTATTTGTCCAATCCCGCCCATTTAGAGCCTATCATTCCTTCCATATCATACCACATCTGTAGCAAAAATTTCAAGAAAATCGGATCAGC
The DNA here is from genome assembly GCA_951804985.1 of Dryomyza anilis. NCBI lineage: Eukaryota > Metazoa > Arthropoda > Insecta > Diptera > Dryomyzidae > Dryomyza > Dryomyza anilis. Next base: position 51,378,195 of record OX638132.1, read on the forward strand.
AGTTTTGACGGTAAATAGTTTCAGCGCCCCCCTAATATGTGGCACATCGAATACTATATGTGTTCAAAGTTTCAACTCGATCAGATATAAGGAAGTGTGTTAAATTTGGTATGTTTGTGCCCGAATAAAAAAGTGAATTTACTCCAGTATTTTTCTTTCTAAAGTATGAAAATTGTCTGTGTTTGAGAGAGTGTGGGGATAAGTTGTATACATGAGACATAAATAAAGTGATGCCACATTGTCGGCAATTTAATTTACTATAGAATGAAAAAAAAATTAGACTTAGTGCGGTCAATTTTACATTTGAGGTTTTCGCCAACTTTTGGTACTCGCTGCCCCACTGTGCGGCGTTGATATATTGATATCTTGGCCTCTGACAGATCGACATCCACCAACTTACCGTCGAACTACCTTTGACAGTCCGACAAGGAGGCAACTACACGCCACTTATTTCGGTATATCAGAAAATCTTATTAGGGTTTGCAGGATGACTTTGAGCAACAGACGTTGGACGGTGTGAATTGGGAACAAGCTATCCGATACGTTTCAAATCGAATGAGGTGTCATTCGAGACGACTGCCTATTTTGTAGCTTTTTCAACCTGATAATGTAGAAGAGTTTCTGTACTCCATTAGAACGGCACTATCTTCAACAAGAGTATCATAACTAATGCTCGCATATTCAGCTGATATTGACATTAGGCTGAGCACACGAATAGTCAGTGCAACATTCTTCAGTTTAGGGAAGGAATTGCGTCGGATAGGTCTTACAGTGTATGAGTAAAATACGAATTAACTGGTTTAAACAAGCAATGAGTCCCAGCACCTTTTACACATACATCTTCGAAGCCGTGAAGGACTTTGTATATTCAGGAACCAGCTTCAACAAGAACAACAATGTGAGTCTTGAGATAAGCCGAGGAATAACTTAAGCCAACCAGTGCTACGATTGGTTAGTGCATTGGACTATGAGCGAAAAGTTGTTAGTACGTAAGAGTACGAGCCGAAATGTTCCGGATTCTATGCCAGCAACTGTCAACATCTTTTTCATAGAAAAAATCTTTCTATTTCGACGCTACCTATTGGCAGTCAATAGCAAACCTACGAGAATAAACATTGCCTATGAAAAGCTTTCACCCCGCCGTTCGGATTCGGTGGGGTGAATAGGTTATACCACTTTGAGAACAAATATAATACGCATAAATCAAAATGGTGAGAGAGCTCGTCTTAAGTTCTTCAAGACTAAACTATTTTTAGAGCCCTCTACGAACAAAAATTCGCTCTTTAAAGCACTCATCATGCCAGTTTCCTCTATGGCGCTGAGGTATGGACACTTAGCAACACCGATGAGTGAGCTTTGGAAGCGTTCGACAGAACATTTCTTCGAACTTCTTTGGCCCGATAAGTTTTGTAAACGAGTATTTAATGGAACGTTGAGCTGTATGAGATCTATTCTGATAATGACAAAGTCCGGCGCTAAGCCAGCGAAGTGTATGGATGAAAAGTGGTGTTCAATTCTGTTTCCGGTAATGGTCAACGTAGGAGAGAGCGTTCGAACTTATTTAGGTTGGGTCACTCAAGGTACGTCGGTTGGACCACCAATTTTCTCATTGAAATTATTTTTACGGAATTATACAGAGAAAAACTGGCGTTACAAAGCAATTATTTTGTACAATTACAGCAGGAATCTTTACGTATCAAATATTGTAATAGAAATAGTGTCGGAAAGTATTAATTTTTTTCAGTCGGTGTATTTATTATATAAGTTATTTAAGATAATTTATTTATTATTATATTAAGATTATTTATCATATTTGAAATTTATCCATTTTCCCCTGTCGGTTTTTCGTCCCAGGAAAAGAAAAAATCTTTTTTAAACACGACATAGTTTTGCAGCTATCACTGATTTCTGAATAATTTTGCAATACAAATTATTATCAATAATTATTTCTTTATTGCAAAACAAGCGAGTTAACTAGAGTAGTTACTACTTATGTCCTAATTCTCCTGCGTTTGCAACCTTTCCATAATTTTTCAACTCCATGCATTATTTCTTTTATATAATTAAAACACAAAAAAAAGGCAAAGTCTGGGGACATCGCCTCAAAGACAATTAACTGCAGCAGCCACAGACACATAGCCCGGCAACACTTCAAGAACATTTACATATACGAATAATATAGAGAAATACGAAAAGGAAACCCAGCTACGAACTCCCACGTCAGACGCACCCTTGTCTCCTCTCTCGCCAACGAACCACCCAGCACTGCTAGGAGCTGGGGCGCCCGACGAAGCCAACCAACGCAGCCAAAGTAAAGCCAGCCAAATTCTAACGTTTTCTACACAAACACACAGCCATTTACAAAATGTTTCACAAAATGTTGCAACGAGTCGAATGAGGTGAACGTCCTCCAAAACATAATGTAACGAAAAAAATGGAAAACAGCAAATGGAAAACGAACAAAAAATGGCTCCGACCCAGCACTTTACTCCGCTGTCCTTGGTTCTAGACGGAGACCGATACTCAGACTCAGACCCAGACGCAGACAGTCACTGAGCCAGTCAAGTTGTACGTTGCCGTCGCGTCATGGGCGATGTGGGGAAGCGACGAGTGAGGGCGACGAAAGCCGTTGGTGACGATGACGACGACAGCATAAGCGCAGCGACAAAGACGACAAGTCGACATACACGACCACTTGACGCTTCCGCAGCATGGAGAAATAACCTTGTTTAACCGTGTATTTCATGTGCTTCATATGAGCATAGCTTGTTTAACTCATTTTTAAGCTATTGAAACTCATTCGGGACCAGCATTGTTTCCAGAAACTTGTTTTCAGCCCCCCTGCCGATCCTGATGGGTGCTCTGGTATGCTTCGCATAAATGTCCTATGGAATGGGTTTGATTTCGAAATAATGATGTCGAATATAGCTTAATCAGCGGTACTTCTTCAGTCCTAATACAGAAATTGGGAATTTTGACTGTCGATGTGCAGGACTTTTAAAGTTATATTACCTTTTAATACGATATTGAATATGGGTGAAAATTTGTCAACCGTACCCGCTTCAAAATTTGTTTGTTTCCAATTTGAATGAAATTTGGTGAACATGTAATATATGTGGACTTCATTAAAATCTGTTAAGGAGGATGGACTAGTATGACTTGTTGTCGAGATATTAGGGTTCACATATCGCAATTTTGACCGCGTAGGCTTGTATTGAATTATTTATAACTTCTATCAAAGTTGCTCAATTGTAAACGTCTGTACCTGCTTTAGAAGGTATTTTTTATGAGCTTTAAAATAAAAATAATTATTTGGAACAAATTATTTTTTTAACCAATATTATTGCATTTTAAAAACGTTTTTGCAGTTTTTGAAAAATAGCCAGTTTTTATTTTTGAAGCGGGTACGGTTGACACAGTATTTCTTCAGCCCCCACCAGTCTATTGTATACATTTGATGCTATAGTTATCCTGAAATGCTCTCAACATTATGAATGTTAGTTATCATCAGGGCTCGGTTTCGATGGCATGTGATTTATTTAATGTATTTGTCATTTTTTGTCTTTTTTTAGTCGTTAGGTAATTTTTGTAATTATTTTGAATTTTAGGTCATTATTTGTAGATTTTCGTAGTTTTTTATTGATATTAAGCAATCCTGAAATAGATTTGAAGCAAAAATGAGGCATCTCTGGTCTATTTTGGTAGTACTCTTTTTGTCTTTATTACTTGCAACTCTGCAGTGGATCATTTCATCAGAAATTAAAAATCAAAATCGGTGGTTGCATGGATGCTTTTAAATACGCGAATCTCGCAGTGTCGACATGGAACGAAAAAATACTGTATTAAAAATAAAGAAAAATATATAATTAAAATAAATACATTTGTTTTTAATTTATGTTCAAATTATATCTTTTTGTTTTTACCAAATTGATATTTTGGAAAACCATTTTCGTATGGAAAATATCTACATAATTTTACTGCATTACTGCAAAATTTGAATACATTAAATACTTTAAAAGAACTACATTTTGTCTTCATTTATACGTCCTCAAATATGTATATAAATTACTACATCTCTTTTAAATTTGACTACATACTATATTCATTTTACATCAAGCAAATTTTAAAATATAATTATATACTCATTTAAATTAACTACATTCTGCATTTTTTTAAAATTCGAAAATATTAGTCTTAAAAAAAAGATTGTTGTTATTTATTTAATTTCATGTTTAATATTAAAATATTACTACATATGCAATAACTTTTACTATATAATGTATTTATATCAAATTCCAAGTAAAATTAGAGAATGTTCTGCGTTACCTATACCAATGCAATTAAATAAAGTAAATTTTTTAAACAGTGATTAATTTAGATATGAAAATACTCGAAGTCTCCTTTCTACAATGTACATATTGACGCATTGAATATATGAAGATCGTCCGAAAGTATTAAATGTAAAGTCGGTAGTAAATGTTCGGATTCGGCATTAGACTGTAGGGCCCAGCACTTTGAGTACAAATATAACACGTACAGCTCAAAATGGTGAGAGAGCTCGGCCTCAGTTCTTATAGTACTGTAGCGTCAAACTATTACATTATTTAGAATAGATTCACCATATTAATTTTAACCACAATCGTAGATGCAGTAGAAATGGGAATACTCTTTTTTATCTATCATGGACCCGTTCACAGCTTCGCCCGTGCATAGTTTTTGTAATTGTAAAACTATATCGTTCAAAAGTGTGGATACATTTACGCCCCTTTTTAGTGCATGTCTACGTCGCCCTTTCCCGCCCATATTGATCAAGTGCCATGCCTCTATTTCCAATCTCGATCACATTCCACGTGACTATTAACATTTTTAAAAATGATCCTTTGTTTCGACTTGTATAACTCTGCTCTTAGTAAGTCAGGAGTTTTAGCATTTTTAAAATTTTTGTTATTTTTTCCAGCCCTGATTCTATGTGACAATTACAATGTTTAATATAATCTTTTGTTTCGATTTTTTAAACTCTGCACTTAGTAGGTAAAGAGTAATAGCAAATTTTAAGTTTTTTTTTTTAGTATGGGAGGTGCCACGACCCATTGTTCAATCCCGTCCATATTCGACGTGATGATCAGAGTTTTAAATATGAACATTTGATTTGATTTTTATAACTCTACTATTAGTATGTCAGGATGTGCCACGCCCCTTTTGTATAAAGATACCACACCCCTTTATACAATCCCGCCCACATTCTACGTGACGATTTTACTTTTTAATATGAACCTTTGTTCCAATTTACATAACTCTGGTCAGGAGTTATAGCATTTTAAAAGTTATGGTTATATGGGAAGTGCCACTCCCCTTTATCAAATTCCGCCCACATTTAGCAAAAATATAAACAACAACAAAATACATTACTGAGCCCAATTTCATAACTGTGGCTATCTTATACAGATATTTTGAATTAAAAGTTTAGTTTTGCCACGCCCATGTTTGTACCTTAGGAAGAAAATTTCAAAAAATCCCTTCGTAGTGCGCTCTCACGTCGGGAAATCAATACCCAGTCCAAATTTCAAGTTCCTAGGATCATATTTAGGTTTTTTCGATTTTCCGGCTTTTCCTTTAGGTTTTTCCGACTTTTCTTTTTTTCTAAACCACTCTTGCACTGACACAAACAAAATACAAAAAGAATCAGGTAAATCCGTCGGTTCGTTCTCTCGTGATGCTCTGGCACACACAGGACATTTCATTTTTATATATGTAGATATAGTAGAACTGCATATCTTTTCAATAGAAAAGAACTGATCACAGTATTATAAATCCTCTTGTATTAGCAACTCGAAAATTTTACTAATTATATTCTTATGTACAGTATAATTTATGTTTTGGATTAGGACGCATTACATAACGATTTATAATTATTTTTATCAAAAAGTTTTATATATCGCATTTCTATGAGATTGAAATAAAATAAATGGAAAAGTTCAATGATAATGTAGGTTATAAGTATCATTGTCACTTCGCGACTACGCAGATACATAATCTACCCTTTTAATATAAATTTCAATAATTCGGGTCTATTCCCGGTATCACAGGATTGTCAAAATGCTAAAAAAATCTTTAGAATACATAATATAAAAAAAATTTAAAACTATGAAAATTTAGTTCTGAAAAAAATAACAACAACATATCTGCAAAATTGATTTTTGCCATAAATTTAAAATTCTTTGGAAAATGTATCACTTCACGATAATGCAAATCCAGAATCTACCCCCTGTAATACAAATTTCAATAATCCTGGATTAACCGAGGGATCCCCGGATTTCTTTTCTAATACCAAAGTCCCGGGATTGTCAAAATGATTCGGTATTGAATCCCCGAATCGCTTCCGCACAACTCTAACGAACGCTATGAAGAGTGCTCTTGACCTAGACCAACGTTGTCATTGTTGCCCAAATATTTGCGTCATGCTCTGATTTGTATGTACTGCAAACAGCCGAAATTTGACGACGACGAATATAAAGTTGGGTGCTTGTGAGTTCAGTTTTTTTTTTGTTTGTTTTGTGTCTGTTTCTGTGTTTTTATTACGTTTATTTTGCCAAAAATATACACATTTATTTCGGTATCGGTGCTAATGAATTATGTGCACATGATTAGAATAATTAAATGATGCGGCATTAAGTGTATTTTTGTAGAATTATATAAACTGATAAACAAGGCTATTTTTCAAATATTTAAGATAAGTTACCTATTGGAATATTAGCAGTCGTTAGTATATTAAAAGTAGTCTGGCATTTAAGATTTTTTGTTAACCTATTTTTAAACAGTTCACTCACAAAAAAGTTTCCTCATAATAAGCAAAATGAACTTGTACTTGCGATAAGGAAAAAACCCTAATATTTAAGAAAAACTTTCCTATTAAGGAAGAACCTTTCTAAAAAGAATTAAAATTAAACTTGACGCTATTTCAAGTAATTATTCCTTAATATAAGGAAAATGTTTTTTTAAGTGTACTATATTTTTTTTATTCGAAGAAGTGAAGTATACATGAAATAAAAATACTAAATTAATAGAGTATCAAATACATACACTTTATATTTCTTATAAACAAAATTACATTATCAAAAGAACCAAATATCGAATCTTGCAAACTTTAATCGTGAGCCAACTTTCTTTCATTTGAATACCCATATATATTAATGGGTTGGTGTTGCGAATTTCGATTTTCTAATGGCACTCGGTTCCGAAGAAAAACATTGAAGCGTCCGTGAAAAAGTATCAGAAATATAAGGTCAATTTGGTCTTGGATAGTGAGCTGGTCCAGGCACAAATCTGAAGTCAAAATTGGAAAAGTGTTTTTCTATAAACTAAAATCCTCTGGGAGTCTTTTACTACGCCGACTTTAAACTCTATTTGAGTATAAAACGTAGAGCTGAAATGGTTCGGTTATGTCAAATTTACATGTTTTAAGAAAATATTAGAAAAAAGAAAGAAAAATGAGACAAATAGAAAGAATGGAATAAAAATATGAAACACAAAATATAAAGAAATGAAAAAAAAAACTGAATAAAATGGAAAGTATATTTTTATTTTATATTATTTCCACTGGCAAGTACAAAGCATTCACGACAGCCTACATTCACATGCGCCAAGTTCATTACGTCCTCTCCTCACTACTCCGGCCCTACCATTGACATCACTAAGTACTTACTCACGAAAATCCCTGACCAAGGCCAAGCTTTTTTCGGTTGATGCAGGCAGACTCCCTGGTCATTGGCTTTGTACGATTGCCTATGGTTGTTGCTTCTGCCAGTTCGCTTCGATTTCGGTGCGGTTCGTTTGTCATGTGACAGAGAAAAGAACAAAACAAAAATATTGGATGTCGTCGGCGTTGCCATCGTGGTCGACAAATGGGCTGCGTTCATTGAACCGGTGATAACGACGACGCCAGCAACTTTGAATGTGATTCCGACGACGACGCCGACCATAACCGAAACTGAAACCGAAAAGGCGTTCAATCAACGAAGGCAGCCGGCGACGAAAACTCACAATGCGAATCGAACGAGTCGAGTTGAGTCGTCGAGTCGCATGCAAAACTCATGTGGAAGTGGTGCCAGCAACTTAGGGACGGATGGTCAATAAATCAGCACACAAAGTATTCGATTATTATTATTTGGGGGCTCCTTTTTAAGCGGTGTTTGGACGACTATTGGGCGTCTAGAGGAACTGAACACAAAATTTGAAAAACTTAAATACTTTAGAAAGAATGTTAAAAAAAAAAAATAATTTAAAATTAGACTGCGAGCCGAAGGCACTAACCTTCTAGCAAGACTATTAAATTTTAAAGTAGAAGATTGCCATAAAAACATAGATTTATTGTAAAACAGTCAAAAAATATGCCGCCATAGTTGTTACAAAATTGAAGCAGCCATTATATCGATGTATGGCCCTGATACAGTCCGGACCGACGACTGTGCGTATTATTTGTAGCATTTTCCACAAGCATTCTTTGTCAATATTTACGATTTCAACTGACTGAGTATCGAGCAGCTCTGGATGCTTCAATGGTTTTTTGCAGACGGCGCGAATTAACTAAATTTTTGTTTAAATTAAAGTTAAACACAGGTATAACAAAAAAAACCGTTTACACATAAACGTACTCTAAATAGAAATAATATTTTTTTTTTGTTTTTTGTTTAGTTTTCGCTATCGAAATTAAGTAAATGACTAAAGCAATGACTACACACAGTAAAATAGAACACATAAGATTAAAGTTTCTTTGTGGTAACCGAAATACATTTGTTTTAGTCGACTTTTATTAAAATGAATTATCCATGCAAATAAATAATGGGTACATATCAACAAAATACTGTATAAAAAAAAGAAAAATATCTTTAAAATGCATTTGATACACGCTGCAAAAAAAGGGCTCTCCTAATCATAATTTTGCAGGCATTAACATGTATGTTTGGAATTTTATGTAAACATAATATATAATTGCCTGATAAATCATTTGTAAACAGGGTTGTCTTGAGACTTGAACAGAGTTGTAATGAGCTCTGACTTACATTATAATATCCCGGAAACATTTTAATGTTGCCCCTTAAATTGGAGTATGTTCTAATGGAAACATAATAATTACTACATCCAAACAAAATAAATATTTGAACCGAAACATAAATATGTTCAAATTAAAACATGATTATGAACGACCTGAATATAAATATGGTTCCAGTGAAACATATCAGTTGTTTCAGTTCAAAAAGTAGTATGTTTGCATAGAAACATATTTAAATATTTTTGGAAAGAAATCCTGAAAATAAAATATAAATAAAATGTTGTTTTTTTTATTAATTTTTATTAAAAATCTTTAAACATGCACAGTTTTTTTTAAATGCATAAATAAATAATTCGTTTAAAACTGCAAGTACAAGTGACAGCATCAATGAATGCACAATTGCACCAGCAGACGCTAAACCAGACGATCCAAGCTCGTTTTATATTTGGTACAGTTACAGTTGATCTCAGTACAGCACATAGCGTAGGCAAGGAATTCAAGGAAGCTTTTGTAAAAAAACATGCCAAATTCGGTTTGAAAATCGAAACACTGATTTTATTTGTGGTTTTTTCACCTTAGTTTCAGAAATATACTGTACTATAATATACTCTGTTACTATTTGTACTTTTTGTAACACAGTTTATATATTTATTTAATTTACAAATAACAAAATTATTACCGACGCGAACACGTTTTCTCAACGAACAACAAAAGACACATACGCAGAAAATTCCGATCAACGAGTGTCAACTTTATAAAAGAATTCATTTTTTGTTTGTTTTCAAACATCAGTATGTTTAAAATGACCCTATACATACTTCAAACGACGACAAAAGAGACGTAGGTAGAATATTCTGCTCAACGAGTGCCAACTTCGTATACAAGAAGAATATTGGAAGAATACACTTATTTAAATCCAATTTCTTTTTTGTTTGTTTTTAAACACCAATATGTTGAAACGTTGGCAAAAGATGGCGTAGGTAGAAAATGCTGCACAACGTTGCCAACTTCGTCAGTCGATAAATTATCGAATTAAGACGAGTGTTGCGAACATACGCTGTATTAAGATTTGATTAGCATTTTCTGTGTTTCGAAACATAGTTTTAACCAAGTAATTTGCCAATAAATAGTTTATTCAAATGCAATTAAAATTTTATGTTGGTATTGTAACATATTTATGGTAATTTTGATAGATTCTGCTGCACAATATAGTAATGTTTACACGTGAGCAAAAATAAATTCAATTTATTTTTTTATTTTTATTGTCCTATTGACCAATTTTAAAGGGATTTGTGGTAATTTGTTCTGGCTGTATCCAAATATTAGACCCTTTTCAGCCACTTTTTAGAATTAAAAATATACAGTCCTTTACAGAACTACACCATTTACAAATGTAATTTATAAAACATCAATTGAAATTCAGAAACTCCATTTGAAATTCAAAAGACATCAATTGAAATTCAGAAATTCCTTTTCAAATTCAAAAACATCCATTGAATTTTAGAAATTTACATTTGAAATTCAAAAATTTCAATTTTAATATCAGAAAATTTTCATTTGAAACTTAAATGGAAATTTATGATTTTTAAATGGAAAATTCTGAATTTCAAATGAACATTTCTGAATTTCAAATAGAAATTTCTAAATTTCAAATGGAAATTTCTGAATATCAAATGAAATTTTCTGAATTTCAAATGGAAATTTCTGAATTTCAAATGGAAATTTCTGAATTTCAAATGGAAATTTCTGACTTTTAAATGAAAGTTTCAGAATTTCAAATGGAAATTTCTGAATTCTAATTGATGTCTTTTGAATTTCAAATGGAATTTTTGAATTTCAATCAATCCATTCGGAATGACAGTTGTAAATGGTGTAGATTTTCAAAAAATGGTAAACGCAAATTTTCTTTTAATTGTCAAAAATAATTACAATATATCGACAAATACTATTATTCGGATATGTTTTTAAGATATGTATATGAGCCTAAACTCGAAAAATATTGCTTTTTTAGACTATTTTTGGAATTTTTTTTTTAACCATTTTGAATCTAATGATAAAAAATCTATTCTAATCATTAAAAAAAAAAATAAGAAAAATAAAAAATATGAAATAAAAAATATTTTTTAATATAAAACGTTTTTAATGTGAACTTTAAAGATCCAATACCGCCACATGTTTCATTTTAAATCATACTAAAAATTTATTTTAGATTTTTGTCTGACAGAATTTGAGAGGCCTAATAATATTAAAATTAAAAATATTCGTGTTTCAAAGTGTCTTTAATATGGAACCATGACGATAGAACCATGATGAACTGGATGGCAAGAAAACGATATTATTGCATTGTCATCCAGTTCGAGGCAATATGTAAAATCTCGAGTCTGTAGTTCATCGAGAATCAATTACAAAATTTGTACCGAACACACAGACAAGTAAGCAACCTAATAAAAACGTTTTAATATGCCCTATCAACACAGTTTTCGTTTAAAACACAAAATTTTAAAATTCTAGTATATATTACATGCAAATTACTGTAAAATTACGCAAAAAACTCAAAGTTTTCTCAAAAACATAATAGGAAATAACTGAGAATGCAATAAGAATAATCATACTTTAAATATGAAGTAATGGTATTTTCAGATATACGGGTCGGTAGCTCGTCCGGTTAGTGCGTTGGACTGCGAGTCGAAAGGTCCCCGGTTCAAGCCTGGACTGGGGCTAATAACATCTTTTCATAGAAACATTTTTCTATACCGCGCTACCTCTCGGCAGTAAATGGAAAACCTACGAGAGTAAAACATTGCCTATGAAAAGCTCTCATCTGCCGTTCGGATTCGGCAATAAACTGTAGGTCTCACCACTTTGAGTAAAAATATAACATGCACAGCTCAAAATGGTGAGAGAGCTCGGCCTATGTTCTTATAGGACTGTAGTGCTAAACTAATTTTATTATATTTTTTTGAAAATTGATTATATAAATTAGTATCAAAATCAAATTCTCAAGGCATAATGAAAAAAATGGATCAATTAAAATACTGAAGTAATTTTGATAGTTATTTTGGATTGCTGAATCATTTTTTTTGTTAATTTTTAAAATCCTAAATGATATATTTTTTTAATCCAAAATTTTACCAGTTTAAATCCAATTATCTTGAAAACCTTTTGGAATATTAGTATTAATTGGTATATTAAAAATAGCATAGACAATTTAAAACAATTAAAAAAAAATAGCGTTTAAGTTTTTGTTAAACTATTTTTCCACAAAACTATATTTTTTTTACGTACAAATTTCTCAAAAATGTTACGTAGTAAAAAAAACTGAGTAAGTAGTCGAACTCAGCACATGCGAATTATATAGATTCGATGTATGAAATGTCCATGGCAAAAATCTTATTAAGTAGTGTTATTAATTTTTTTTTGATTTTCTGAAAATTAATTTAGAAATATTCCATTAAATCAAATGCTGGGTATACAATATACAAATTTTTTGCAAATTTCCCAACAGAATTTCGAGTAGCTTCAAGTAGATATGGCAACTACAACAATTACAACAACTTCAACAATTAATCACTTAATAAGCAGCCTGCTGCCCACGGCCACAACTCTTTCGAGTTCGAAGACTGATAAGAAACTCGAGCATTGTGGGCGGCGGCGTAAGGGGTGTGGCAGCGGTTGATGCCATCCATCGCTCGCTGGTCTAAGGGGAGCGGCAACAAATGCCCTCAAGTCACTCGCAATACACAAAAATATAGCAAAAGCAACGCCAACAACAATAAAAACAACTAAAAAATTTACCAACGCATTTGTTGACACATTCCAGAGCGATAAAAATTTTGTTGTTTTTATTTTTATTTTTATTTTATTTTTTTATTGTATTTGTTTACTTAGCTTTTTCGCTGCTTTTTAGTGTACTTTTTATTTAATTTGTGTTGTTGTGTTTAACAATCAGAATCCAGGGCCGGACCCAAAAGCGAGGGGTCTTTGACGTTCAAAGAAGGAGAAACGATTAATCAATGGAGATATTTTTTAAATTACTTTGACCCTAATCCAATTTATCCCACTCAAAGTTAAGTAATAATTTAGAGTTTTAGAAAATAATTTGTCTTTGAAAACGAGCTGGATCCGAGCGCAGTTTCGCCCTTATACAATTTTTTTTAATAAAATGTTTATATCAAGGATTAAAACCGTAACCGAAACCGTTATACGAATATCTATATATATAAAACTCTTGGTCCGTCTGTCAGTCTGTCGGTCTGTCTGTCTGTCTGTCTGTTTGTTCCAGCATCACGTCTAAACCGCTGAACCGATTTAACTGAAATTTTGCACTAGGATACTATGGAGTCCGGAGTGTGTCATAGGCTACATATGGTCGGGATTGCACAAAGGGGCGTGGCACCTCCCATACAACCTAAACTTTCAAAACGAGATAACTCGGCACATACACAAGCTAAGAAGATGAAACAAAAAACTAAAATTCACCACACTAAAACTCACCACACTAAAACTCACCACACTAAAACTCAACACACTAAAACTCACCACACTAAAACTCACCACACTAAAACTCACTACAATAAAACTCACCACACTAAAACTCACCACACTAAAACTCAACACAATAAAGCTGACCACACTAAAACTCACCACACTGAAACTCACCACAATAAAACTCACCACGCTAAAACTCACCACACTAAAAATTCACCATACTAAAACTCACCACACCAAAATTCACCACACTAAAACTCACCACACTAAAACTCAACACAAAACAGTTCACCGCACTAAAACTCACCACAATAAAACTCACTACACTAAAACTCACTACACTAAAAATTCACCACACTAAAACTCACCACACTAAAACTCACCACACCAAAACTCACCACACTAAAACACACCACACTAAAACTCACCACACTAAAAATTCAACACTCTAAAACTTACCACATTAAAACTAACTGCACTTAAACTTCTACTGGGAAAACTCTACGGGGAAGAATTCTACCGGGAAGAGTTCTACCGGGAAGAATTCTACGGTAAAGCGTTCTATGGGGAAGAATTTTACGGCGAAGATTTCTACTGGGAAGAATTCTGTGGCGAAATATTCTACTGTCTGAATTGTCTTTGAGAAAAGTTGTTTTGGCGGAGAATTATTATTTGGTTACTACATTTATAAAACCAATAAAAACTTCCACAGCGAATCACGGGCCCCTGATATAAAAAAAAATAATAATAATGTTTTTTTATATTAATAAAATCGCTTTATATCTATGAATTCACAAAATCTTGGCACGAGTCGTGCACGGGTCCAGCTAGTTAGAAATAAACTGCTATCCAAAACCGATATAAACGGTTACGGTTTTATACCGCGTTTTAAAAAATACTGAGAAACTACAAAAATATTTTATTTAAAATACAAATGTCATTTAAATCGGTAGTCCCGAAATAACTCATCTATATATATATAAAAATGAAATGTCCTGTGTGTGCCAGAGCATCACGGGAAAACGAACCGACGGATTTGCCTGATTCTTTTTGTATTTTGTTCGTGTCAATGCAAGAGTGGTTTAGGAAAAAAGAAAAGTAGGAAAAACACCAAGGAAAAGCCGGAAAATCGAAAAAATCTAAATTTGACCCTAGGAACTTGAAATTTGGACAGGGCGTTGATTTCTCGACGTGAGAGCGCACTACAAAGGGTTTTTTTGAAATTTGCCTCCTAAGGTAGAAAAATGGGCGTGGAAAAACTAAACTTTTAATTCAAAATATCTGTAAGATAGCCACAGTCATGAAATTGGGCTCAGTAATGTATCATGTTGTTGTTTATATTTTTTCTAAATGTGGGCGGAATTTGATAAAGGGGCGTGTCTCTTTCTATATAACCATAACTTTAGAAATGCCATAACTCCTGACCAGAGTTATGGAAATTGAAACAAAGGTGCATATTAAAAAGTAGAATCGTCACGTAGAATGTGGGCGGGATTGTATAAAGGGGCGTGGCACCTTTCATATAACAAAAACATTAAAAATGCTATAATTCCTGACATACTAAGGGTAGAGTTATAAAAATCAAATCAAATGTTCATATTTAAAACTCCGATCATCACGTAAAATATAGACGGGATTGGACAATGGGGCGTGGCACTTCCCATACAAAAAAAACCTTAAAATTGCTATTACTCTTTACCTACTAAGAGCAGAGTTAAAAAAATGAAAGAAAAGATTGTATTAAACACGTAGAATCAGGGCTGGAAAAAAAATCCGAATACTTTGTGGAAAAAATTCACCGTCTTGGATCTGGAAGCCGTTTTCTTCTATATACTGAATAAGTCATATGGAGGAGAAAATGAAACGGTCTAAGGCCTGATCAAATCTATTTTGAATGTCTTCTTTATAACACGACAACTCTTCAGAACCTATTATATTCAATCAATATCTACCGCTGTAAAAATTGGCACAGAATTGACTTGAATTAAATCCATGGTTTCGGCGACTAAAGGCCTATATTGGCTTATATAATATATGAATCATTTCAATACCATCTTCACCAGAGATTTTATCCAGCAGTGGTTCAAATAATTATTTTCGATTTGGTGGTTTATAACAAATTCTTAAATTTTCAAAACATAAATTGTACCCTGAATATATTTCCTAAGTTATAATTCGAAAAATGTTCAAAAATCAATACAATAAAAAAAATCCAAAAATCTTGGATTTTTTAAGTGCATAAAATCCAAAAAAAGCGGATGGGTTTTTTGGGAGTAGAGAGCCCTGCGTAGAATTTGGATGGAATTGGACAATGGGGCGTGACTCCTCTCATAAAAAAATTAAACTCCTGACTTACTAAGAGCAGAGTTGTACAAATCGAAACAAAGGATAATTTTTAAAAATTTTAATAGCTACATGGAATGTGATCGAGATTTGAAAAAGGGTCATGGCACTATGATCAATGTGGGCGGGAAAAAAGCAACGTAGGCATGCACTGTATTCACACTTTAAAAACGATATAGTTTTACACTTACAAAAACTTAGCACGAGCGAAGCTGTGAACGGGTCCAGCTAGTTTGTGTATAAAAACAAGTTGAGAACACATGTTGAAAACAATATTTCCCAGAACGACGGACTTTGGTCTGAACTTTGTTTTGCTATTGTTTTTTTTCAATTGTTTCGATGCGAATCAAAACAAGTGATCGATTTTTCGAAGGAAATTGTTTTGTACAACAAACACAACTCGTGGGTGTTGTTATACAAGAAGTTTTTCTTGTCAACTGGATGGTTGTACTAAATTAAGCACCCATGCAATGTGTGTGTCAGGCCGTCTGTCTGTTGTCATGCGATTTATACGAGGTAGCAACGAAAACAGAGATAAATTTATAAAAAAATATGCCTTTGTTTTTGTAATATATGTACATTTTATGAGAAAATTGCAATAGTTTTTGTGAGTTTCAGATTACAGGGCATTTATTTTTCGATTTTAAAGATGATATCGAGCGAGATTTTGAATTTTCTAATCCGCATAGCTACATTTATGTTTTTTATACCCTATACTAAGAGTGAAAGGGTATATTCAGTTTGGTACGTCGTTTGTAACACCCAGAAGGAAGCATCTCCGGTATGGAAAATTATATATATTCTTGATCAGCATGACCTCCTGAGTCGATTTAGCGATGTCCGTCAGTCTGTCCTTCTGTCTGTCTGTCTGTTGAAATCACGATTACAGATTAAATTATATATAAGCTGTCTGAACAAGAAAAATGGCATGCTCTGTCTTTTGTGACCTGAGAACCGACCACTTATGTCCAAATACCTTATAAAAAATTTACATCTATAGATCGATTTTACTGTATACGTGCTTAGGTAAACTTTTTTGGTCAAATACATATTGACATCATGCTCAAATACATGAAAATAATGTTTTCCGGCTAAACAACTTGTGGTTCCCAAAAAAAATATCGAAATTCGATACACCTAACCATTTAAAAATATGGGTATCAAATGAATGGAAATTCTTCAGCGATAGAAAGTTTGTAGATATTTTCAGGATTTGTATACCCTGGTGACCTATACTTTAAATGGTAACCACATATATGTGTAGGGTATTTATAGTCCTAACTATCATTATAACACCTACTTTAAAATTTCCCATGTAATCTAACCTTCCCAACTTTTTTTTTGTTAAAATATAATTAAACTTTTTATGGTAATCGTTTTTAGTTCTTCTGTTAGTAAAATATTTACATTTCTTGTTGAAAGAACCGGTGGAACCGGTGTGCCGAAACCGTTTCGTTTTAAAAACTTAAAACTTAAATCGAAACCGTTATTTGTTTAGATTTTAATCCTTGGTTTATATAATGCGAATGGCAAAACGAAAAAAAATGAAGTAAAACTAGTAAGGAAGGTTAGGTCACTTAGGAAATTTTTATGTAGGGAAATTGTGATAGTTGGTTTGATGAATTTAGTAAGAATTATCAAAATTATAGTTGGTGTCCACAGAAAAAAAATATTTAAAATTTTCTACCAACTACCAGATTCATTATATTGATACAACCGTTCAGTAAATGACATATTGATGAATACATTCATTATATATATGAAATTATTCGTACTATCGAACATCATAGTGAAGAACGAAATATTCAATACAATGAATTTAAATCGTCATATTGATGAATTAGTTCATAATATTAATGAATATAATATTCAATATGATGAATATTGTTGAACTAATATTTTTTTTTCAAAATAAATTAATTGATATCCATTTTTTTACGAATTTTTCATAAATAAAAATTGTTGTAAACATTTTATTTAAAAGATAACAGAAATACTAAAAAAAAATGTAAATATATTTTTTATAAATAAAAAGTTGTAATTATAATTAAATATATTATAAAACATTTGACAAAGGACTACCAATAACACGCAAATGTGGTGTACAATATATATATTTATTGTCTTGTCATCGGATTTAAAACATAACCGACATTTTTGTATCGAAATATTAAATCTTAAATGCACTTCACGCCTGGAAAACAATCACTGGAAAAATAATGTAATAAATTGTACTACATTTATTTCTTTATTTTGAAAAATGTAGTTCTATTACATTTTGTTAATTTTTAAATACATTTGTATTTATTTTATTAAATCTTGATACACATTGTATGTATAAGAAATGTTTTATCTACATACTAATTAATAAATATTTAGTACTTACTTACTTAAATGGCCCTTACAACCGTGGGTCGGTTTTGGCCGCTGAGATGAAGCCGCGCCAGTCGGCCAGTTAGAAATACCAAGCGTTGCCAGGTTGTCCTCAACTTGGTCTTTCCAACGCAGATTTGGACGCCCTCTTCTACGCTGTCCACCTTCAAGTTTCGATTCAAGCACCTTCTTGGCTGGAGTGTTTTCATCCATTCGTTCGACATGACCTAGCCAGCGAAGCCGCTGGATCTTGATGCGCTTGACTATGTCAATGTCGTCGAATAACTCATACAGCTCGTGGTTCATCCTGATTCGATACTCGTTAGCAAAGCAGATAGGGCCAAAGATTTTATGGAGAATCTTTCTTTCGAACGCTCCCAGTACTCTCTCATCGGTGGTGGCCAGCGTCCATGTTTCTGCACCATAAAGTAGGACGGGCATGATGAGTGACTTGTAGAGCGTTATTTTTGTCCGGCGAGAGAGGGCTCTGCTTCTCAATTGCCTACTGATCCCAAAGTAGCACCTGTTGGCAATAGTTATTCTCCGTTATTCTCCGTTCCGTATTTAGTAATATTATCAAATTATTAAATAAATAAAAACAGACTTTTTTGAGAAAATAAATACATTTGAATTTTAAATAAACATATAATGTAGTAAAAATAAATGCATATGTAGTTATTTTTTTAAATATTTAAGGACGATTTTTTTTAAGACAAAAAGTGGTAATTTAAATATAAAATTTTGTTAAGAAATGCTTGAAAATTATTTAAAGACATTTTTGTTTATTGTTAATATTGCATTTTTTGCTGTGTAGGAATAGTCATAGCTTATGATAAAGTACTGGATAGTTGAAATTGTTAAATTATTATCTTATTTTAAAAATTGAATTACATAAATATACTTATTATGTACATATTTTTACTAAAATATTTAATATTTTTTTTCCAAATTAATCTTTTTTTAGTCTCGTACTCGTCTGCTTTGCTGCGTCGTCTTTAGGACTGTCACAAAAGTTTGTTGCACTCTTCAAAATGGCTGATTGCGTCGCTGCGTGTTAACATAGATCCAGACCGTTGCCTACCGCAACGCAAACGCAGTTCTTCAGAAGCACTAGGAAAACCACCGCCAACTTCCCATCACTTCGCACCATCCGAGTCACTTGTTGCTGCCTTTATTTGCTGAATTTATTAATTTATTTATTTGCCGCTGACAATATTTGTTAAATGATTATGAAGTATTTTCAGTACAGTCCAAACAACAACATCATATCGAATGTTCTTTTTTTATTTTGTAATATTGTTGAAACTACTTCTTGATAATTCAAAAGAAATCTTTTTAATATTATTTAGTTTATTTCTATATTTAGTTATCAGTTAAGAATTATTTCATTATATTTCTTGGAATATATATGTAAGATATTCATGGCATATTTTCGAAAATATTTAATACAATAACCGTATTATCATACGATATACATAAACATATATCTTACACTAGCCTTTATTAGTTGAACATGAGTCGGACAGATTGTATAATTTTTTTTTTTTATTTTTTGTAATTTTTAATAAGTTATATGGCATTGTTGAAACATTCATAAATCAGTGTATAAAATAAGTGTATTCAAAATAGTATCATTACTATTAATATTTTCAAGAACATTTGCAATCGAATTTGTGTATTCCTTTCTTTCATAAATAAATAACAAAACTAGTTATTCAAAGAACCGAAATTGGCAAATCAAATTTCAGTATATAAATTTTGTTCTTACTATGTATACATTTTGTTTTTATATTCAAGATTTATTTTTAACAAATAAATTGGTTCGTGGTAATACAGAACATCTTTCAAATCCGTAGTACTAATTTCCCCTATTTTTGATAGATATAAGTAATGCCTAAGTAAAAGCTATATAATACAGTCGATAACACGATAAATAATCGAAATATCGACAATCCGATTACATATAATTTTCTTTCGCAAACAGTTCTACAGTTGTTTTGGAATATTCTAAATTTCGAAACCTAATACAAATGCACCTCCTAGTACAATTTTAAATGTTCCCGTTCTTCAAATTTAAAAAAAAATTGCACACCTTGCTTTTTTTTCCTAATTAACAATCCTAGGGGGTGAGACATGGGTGTTAAAAAATAAGTGATACCCTAGTATGTATGTCTGTATGTGTGTATTTTGCGAATAGACGTCAAAACGGCTGAACCGAATCGAATTAAATTTGGCACAATATGTATGTTGGATCTGGGCAGTGTATAGGCTATATCTTGGTGAGATTGGTGGACTGGGCGTGACAAGATATAATACACCAGGGTATACAAATCACCCCAAATTATTTAAACTCACCACACCGAAATTCACTACACCACATCAAAACATACCACAACGAAACTAAAATTCATCACACTAAAACTCACCACATTAACTATACGGAAAAGAATTCAACCGGGAAGAATTCTATGGGAAAACATTCTAATGAAAAGAATTTAACGGGGAAGAATTATACGGGAATAACAATCCAAGGAAGAATTGTCTTTGTTTTAGCGGAGAATTATTTTAGTTTTAATTACTACATATTTAACGCCAATAAAAATAATAATAATAATAGTTTGGCGCTACAGTCCTGTATAGAACTTCGGCCGAGCTCTCTCACCATTTTGAGCTGTGCGTGTTATATTTGTACTCAAAGTTTATTGCCGAATCCGAACGGCGGGTGAGAGCTTTTCATAGGCAATGTTTTTACTCTCGTAGGTTTGCCATTTACTGCCGAGAGGTAGAGCGGTATAGAAAAATGTTTCAATGAAAAGATGTTGTTAGCCCCAGTCCAGGCTTGAACCGGGGACCTTTCGGCTCGCAGTCCAACGCACTAACCACTGAGCTACCGCGGCCAATAAAAATAGTCCACAGGAAAGCACGGATCTCTGCTATATCTTAATAAACGCAGTACCTAACAGTTATGTACGCGTTTATTGTGTCGGTTTCACGCAAAGGAATATTTCATAAATATAATGATTTGTTTATAAACATTATGAACAGTATCTCAATTAACGACGATCATTACATTTATGGCTATATTTTTTTCTCTGTACTGTGCCATCAAATTTTAATTAAATAAATAATATAAAACTTTATAAAATTTAAAATGTATTGTTACAATTTACCTATTAATATGTGATCCTAAAATGATCGTTATACGCATTTTACTTTATTTTCCTTATTTTCATTCATGGATATTTTAGTCGTAAATTATGGAAAAAATCTGTGGAATATTAACCTTACCGTAACCCAGCAGATTTTATCACAAGTTGTTCCGAAAAGAACAACTTCTAGAACTACATTTATTTGGAATGCAAAGATAAAAAGTCGTTCCACGTTCGCTTCTAGTGAAATCATTTAGGAATCACTTTATATTCGAGAGTTATAAAGAGTACACAAATTTAAATTTATCGGTTGAATATGGAAATATGAGAGAAAAGTTAACGAAGTTCTGTATTTCCATCCAATTCTATAACAAGTTATTCTAGAATAACTTCTCTATTGGTACTACTTCCCATTGGGTTCCGATAAAAAGACGTTCCACGTTCGCTTCTTTTAGAATGTAATTGAGAATATACAAAAATGTATCAAACCTCTTTGAAATATTTTATATAAAAAAAATAAAGTTAGCTGCGTATTCTAAATCACAATTCAATTAAAAACATGTGTGTCATAGGATATAAAACATATTTAGTAAGTACTTTTTTATTTAAATTAAAAATATAATTTAACATGTTAATACTACAGGTAGTGTCGATGGCTCAGATGGTTGGTGAGCAGGAAGTCAATATAATAGCTGGAGAATACCAACCTCAAAAATATAATAAGTTCAGGAGCAAAATGTCCATGAAAATATTTAATTTGTTAATATACCTTAAAGTTTAAATATTTCTGATTATATTAGTTTTATAAAAATTAAATGAACAATTTTATTTATTGTATTTGTATTCTATGGAAACAGTATGTGGAAGGTGTTCCAAAAGGCATTCCATGGGAACCATTTTAAGAAGTAGTTCCAAAAGTCATTCCATGGGAACCATTTAAAAAGTAGTTCCAAAAGTCATTCCATGGGAACCATTTTAAGAAGTAGTTCCAAAAGTCATTCCATGGGAACAATTTTAAGAAGTAGTTCTAAAAGTCATTCCATGGGAACCATTTTAAGAAGTAGTTCCAAAAGTCATTCCATGAGAACCATTTTAAGAAGTAGATCCAAAAGTCATTCCATCGGACTTTATTCCAAAACTACGTCTTTTGGAACCGGGAGAGAAGTTGTTCAACCAGTAAAGAGAGAAATTTAAAAAGAGTACTTAAAGTGGTTCCACAACACATTGCAGAAGAAGCGAATGGAGATGTACTTCTTCGTTCGCTTCTCTTAAAAGCTGACGGAAAAGTACTTGCTCGTGTAGTCATCGCCTGCGAAAATAACGACTTCTGGAACCATTTTTGGAGCGACTCCCTTAATACATTATAAATTGCGAAAGTGGTTGCAAAGTGCTTCTAAAATCTGCTGGGAGTAGCTCGTTTCTGTAACATATTCGACAAATTGTCGATTTCTGTGACGTCACGTCGTTTCGTTCCATTATTGTCGATTCTGCGATATTTACTGTCTCTGTACGAAGTAATCGTTTAAAAACGGTCACATTTGAAAAATCGAAAAGAAACTTTTGAAATTTGAACAATTGGCATCTGTTTTTTCAGTTATTTACAAAATATTTAAAGCAAATATTATAAAAATTATGTATAAAAGAATTCGTATTCAATATGTTGCGTTTTAAGAGGCGTTGGTTAAGGGATTCGGCGGGCCCATTTCTTATTTCCGATTCGCGATTTAAGAAGTTATTTCGGCTCACCAAAGATGCTGCAAATTACCTATTGTAAAAGTCTCGTCATTTATGGAATAAATGACGAAAAGTTGCACCTCCCATAGCAATAAATTCACTTGCAACTGTCTCCCAAACAACACAGTGTTCTTTTCTAGTATATTTGGACGTGAATTGTCCCTTGCCCACACGTCTGTGTTTGCTGCATCAGCTTTTTAAGCCATATCTCTGCGCTTTAGTTTATGAAAATTCAAAAAATAATGTATTTTCTAACCAAATATCAATCATTTTTAAGGTCGAGAGGCTTCTCACTAAGTCAAAAGCTAGTGCGAAATACAATCGTTTCAAAACGATTCGATTTATTTGTAGAAACAGTGATGTGAGTAAATTCCTACTAAAGTGAAATTGGAACATGTCAAAATGAAACGATTCAAACGTTCAATATTTTACAGAAACATTAAAAATGAAAATGACGTCATTATGACGTCAAATCGACAATAGTAGTCGACAACTGTGATCGAAAACAAATACAGAAACGAGCTACAGATCTGTATTTCTTTGTCTACATTTCGTCCATTTTCAGATAGTAGTTTGGCACTACAGCTCTATAAGAACTTAGGCCGAGCTCTCTCACCATTTTGAGCTGTGCGTGTTATATTTGTACTCAAAGTGGTGGGATCTACAATTTATTGCCGAATCCGAACGGCTGGTGAGAGCTTTTCATAGGCAATTTTTACTTTCGTAGGTTTGCCATTTACTGCCGAGAGGTAGCGCGGTATAGAAATATGTTTCTATGAAAAGATGTTGTTAGCCCCAGTCCAGGCTTGAACTGGGGACCTTTCGGCTCGCTACATTTTTCAGATATTACCTAAATTAACTACATGTTGCGTTCCAGCGAATAACCTATTATAAACATTCAATTTTAGTTATATAAATTTATCTCCCTCAATAATAAAAAAATATTTTTGAAGTGATGGAAGAATATCTTTTATGAAATAAATTACTTATTCAAATAATTTATTGAAATATTGGGTACATTTTTAAATTGTGGTCAGTGCGACTTAAATTATTAAAAAAATTTAATATCCCTAACAAGATGTCGGATATCCCAGTTTTCGCGTAACTACACACAGAAAAAAAAATACCATATAAATAATAGTTTTTTACTATTAAAACTGGTCGATAGGATAAATTATTATTTTAATCGAAAAAAAGATTGAAATACTAGAAAATACCATGACATTGCCATTGAGTTTATTTGAAAAGATTTATGTTTTGTATACTATTAAATCAATAACTGTCCTATTGACCAATTTTAATGAGATTTGAGGGAATTTTTTTTCTAGGTGTATATTTTGTGCCAAAATAAAAAATTGCTTGACCTGTATGACTAGTTCACATTCAAAAATTTTATAATTTTAATGGGGGCAGGGGAGAAAATAAGTGGCGAAATCCCTAAATGATATCCCGTGATTTCCAATCAAAAGAACTTGCAGATAAAATGAAAGCTACTAAATTCTAAATTCGCAGCCGTTAGCATATTTTTATTATTTTTTAATTCACTTTGATAATAATGATTGATTGTAGGGATCGCTGCTAGTATTCTTTACAAATTTTGTATTATAACCCGGTTTTAATTGATATGTGGATCGGGTAAATTAGATAAATGCCATTATAAGTTATGACAAATATACACTCAGAAGGAAATGTCCCATTAAGTACTTAATGGTACGACCATTAATATTATGGTTCATGAATTAATAGTTTTTTCTTTTTGAATCAAAAGTTTTCTAATTAATTTGATAGTATTCGAAAAATTCAGTACCATAATCTAAATATTTCAATATTATTATTTTTAATAGAATAAATAATATTGTTTTAATGGTTTCCTCCTATAATAATAAACGTGGCATAAAAAACATAAACACTAATATAAAATTGTTCGTTTTGTACGTCATTCTGCGTGTTTGTGTTTGCTCAAAATTAAACGCGACATTGGTAAGGATTTAGTGTATTTAATGTAAATTCCTATATTTAAGCATTTTCTATTTATTACAGATAATATATAATAAATCGAACATCTATTGTGGCGACTGACTCTAAATGCAGACTCAAGTATTGGAAACTGAAGCGAACATTGAATGTGCTATAACCTTTTGCAACGAGAAGTGTCCATTTACGTGTGTGATTTTTTAAAAGTTAATTTCAGTTTCGACATTTAATTAAAATAAATTATACATTAAATTAACTAAAATTCACTTTGGTTTTAATAAATTATTAAGAAAATGTAATTCGACTATACTTTAAAATTAATAATACGTATCATTAAATATTTATAGGTTTTGATTATTGTAATTAAAGGAGCACATTATAAAATTTATGGTACAACCAAATATTGTATTATCAGTTCCAATATTACTGAATTAATGGCACGCATCCTATTGACCAATTTTAATAGTATAAATTAATGTTTTTCTACTGATATACTATTAATTTACCAGGTTTTTTTTCTGGGTGTATATTAAAGTTAGTCTTGACAAAGTGGCTCAAAATTTCGTTAGCAATTTCCTAAAAAAATTTTAAATAAAAATGAGCACTCAAAAATTCATTAGAATTGATGTATGTCATATCTATGGAAATAATTTGCTCCTTTTGTAGAGTAGTTATTCAGTCTACAAATTGTAAACGATTAATTAAAATTAAATAAAAATATGCATTGAGTCAATCTTATTAAAGTGATTTTTTTTGTTGTTGTTGTATAGTTAGATTTCACTCATAGCCATAATAAATTGAGGTTATATTTTAATATATTTCCATGAAACCAGAGCTCTGATAAATTTAATGAAAAATATTAAATATAGATTGCGAATAAATTGAAAACAATCAGCAGCTGCCTCGCAACAATTGCAGCCAAAGTGCGTTGTACGCGGCAATCGCTATTTTTTGCGAATACTCGCAAATGTTCTGCATCTTCATCATATTTATTTCATGCCTATTTGGATTCGTTTTACTGCTCGTATGGCTTTTCTTTTATTTGTATTAAATCCAGCCTCGCTGTATGCCGTCCGTGCGTGCGTGCGTCCGTGCGACCTACGTACGTCTTGACGCATCGATTGACGCATCGCGCCAGTTATTACTGCGTTTATTGGAGAATTTACATTATTTCGGACTGTATTTCGAGGCTCAAGGCCTCACGGAATCAGGCATGGAACTCGGTGTTCGGCCTGTTGTTGACACAACAGAAACAGCAGCACCGCCACCTCCACCTCCACTATCAAGAAGCGCGTCCCGCCGTCCATGTCACGACAATATCATCTGTGTTGAGGCAGGCGTCAGGCGTCGCACATCGCGATACTTTTTACTGTCAGTTGTTTACATTCAGATAATTCGAGATTTCAACTCTTCAATTCGCTATTGAAGACTTTTTGTTAATTTTATTGCATTTTACTTTTCTTTTGAATTTTATTTTGTTATTGTCGTGGCTGTTGCTTTGATTCAATATTTAATTTTCGTTCTTCGATTAATTTTTCGCAGTTCGCAGAGTTGAAGGCAGTCGCAATTTCTTTACTTTGCCTTAGTTTGTTTACCCATTGCCTTTCTCCTATCTCCCCAGACAATGTTATTGCTGGAAACTGTTTTCATAGTAGCAGTGTTAAGGGAAAAGCTCAAGATTTTGGTAGTAAATTCGCACTGCATGGCCAGTCATTCGGTAATTATGATAAAATCCAGCACATTCCGAGCTTTTGCAGTCATCACATATGGGCATTTCCAGAAAAACGTCAACCACGACCGAAAAATAGAAAATTCTCAAATTTTTGAAATAACGATGATTTTAGAACATTTTTGACAGCTAATTTAAATCTGTCACGTCCGTAACCTTAAGTAACAAAAATGTAAAAAAATATATAAAAAAAAAGTTTTTACAAAAAAGAAAAAAAAAATATGCAGGGTGTTTTGTTCATCGATGTCAATAACTCGGGAAGTGATTCAATAAAATAAAAATATATCCTATTTTGCACCCAGTTTAAGATACAGGGTGTTTAGTAAATGCATATTATTTTCATAGTCTTTTCAAGTAAATTGATTAAAAAATTAAATCAGTTGATAAAAAATATCAATTCTTTCGATCGATTTTTGCACCACGATACTATGGAGTCCGGAGGGTGTCATAGGCTATATATGGGCGGGATCGGACAAAGGGGCGTGGCACCTCCCATACAACCGAAACTTTGAAAACGACATAACTCAGCACATACATAAAATAAAAAGATAAAACAAAAAACTCAAATACAAAAAATATACAAAAACAAAAACACAAATATCAAATATAAAAACAAAAGCATAATACTAAAGCAATAACACAAAAACAACAGCAAAATAAAAAACAAAGAAAATACATACACAAACCACAAAAACAAAAGCAAAAACACAAAATAAAAAACAGCAAAATCAAAATCAAAAATAAAACAAAACACAAAATCAAAACCAAACAATAGTATAAATACAAAAGAAAAACACAAATGCAAAACAAAAAAGCAAAGCACAAAAAAAAACCAAAGACACAAACAAAAGCAATAACACAAAAGCAAAAACACAGAATCAAATGCAAAAACAAAAAATAAAAATCTAAACACAAAAGCAAAAACACAAAAAAAAGCAAAAACAGAAAAACAAAAGCAAAAACACAAAAACAAAAATAAAACAAAAGCAAAAACACAAAACACCAAAATAAAACAAAAGCAAAAACACAAAAACAAAAATAAAACAAAACAAAAACACAAAAGCAAAGACAAAAACAATAGCAATGACACAAAAACAAAAGCAAACACACAAAAACAGAATCAAAAGCAAAGACACGAAAGCAAAAGCAAAATCACAAAATCAAAAACACAAAACAAAAACAAAAGAAAAGCAAAAACTAAAGTTAAACACAAAAACAAAAGCAAAGACAAAAACCAAAAGCAATTACACAAAAACAACAACAAAATAAAAGAATAATAACAGATGGAATACAAAAGGAAATAGAAATTCAAAGAACAAAAGTAGAAACACAAAAACAAAACAAAGGCCAAACACTAAAAGCTAAAGCAAAAACAATATAAAAAACATAAAGGGAAAAACACAAGGGTAGCAACCACCCCAAATTCTTTAAACTTACGACAACGAAATTCAACACATTAAAACTCACCACAATAAAACTCACCACACCAAAATTCACCTCACAAAAATCTACCACACTAAAACTCACCACACTAAAACTTACCACAATAAAATTCACTACAACAAAAATCACTACACTAAAATTCACCACACTAAAGTTCAGTACACTAAAACTCACCACAAAAAACTCACCGCACTAAAATTCACCACACTAAAGTTCAGTACACTAAAACTCACCACAAAAAACTCACCGCACTAAAATTCACTACATCAAAACTCACCACACTAAAATTCACCAGACTAAAACTCACCAAACTACAAATCACCACAATAAAATTCACCTCACCAAAATTAATAATAATAATAATAGTTTGGCGCTACAGTCCTGTATAGAACTTCGGCTGAGCTCTCTCACCATTTTGAGCTGTGCGTGTTATATTTGTACTCAAAGTGGTGGGACCTACAGTTTATTGCCGAATCCGAACGGCGGGTGAGAGCTTTTCATAGGCAATGTTTTACTCTCGTAGGTTTGCCATTTACTGCCGAGAGGTAGCGTGGTATAGAAAAATGTTTCTATGAAAAGATGTTGTTAGCACCAGTCCAGGCTCGAACCGGGGACCTTTCAGCTCGCAGTACAACGCACTAACCACTGAGCTACACCAAAATTCACCACACTAAAACTCACCACACTAAAACTCACCACACTAAAATTCAGTACTACATCTAAACTCACCACACTAAAAATCACCAGAATAAAATTCACCACTGGAAAGAATTCTACCAGGAAGAATTCTCCCGGTAAGAATTCTACGGGAAGAATTCTACAGGTAAGGATTCTACGAGAAAGCTTTCTATGGGAAGAATTTTACGGGGAAGATTTCTACTGGCAGACTTCTACGGGGAAGCACAGTCTGAGGAAGAATTGTCTTTGAAAAAAGTTGTTTTGGCGGAGAATTATTTTGGTTTTGGTTACTACATTTATATAACCAATAAAAAAGTTCACAGTGAAGAATGGGTCCCTGTATAAATAATAAAAATGTTTTTTATTTTAATAAAATTGCTCAATACACTTAAGCTCGAATCACACGATTGATTAAATAATATCAGTTTCAGTTTGCATCAATTCAAAAATTGATATATGTTGATGCTCTAGTCGTCAACAAAAATTGACTCAATTTGGTTGATGCTTTTTCAAATTTTATATTGAAACCGACACAAAAATAGAAATTTTAAATTGATACAAAATTGCGTCAACATGAAATTTCCCCTCATTTATTGATATTCGATAAAATTGTGTTGATTGTTGATGCTTTGCATCAATCGTGTGATTCTAGCTTTAAACTACATAAATTATAAATAATTTTGAATATAATATTGTATATTATTTATTTTATATTTCTATTAATATATTCTAGAACGTTCGAATATATCGTATTAATAAAATTTTGCTGAAAATAAAGAATATCGGGGTGCCCAGCATTGGCTCTTTCCGCATTTTTCGCCCACAACAAAAATATTGTATAGCGTAAAACAGTAATTCACACATGTTTGCTTATTGCTTTTTTCGACCACTTATGTAACGGTATATCAAACACAACTATAATACTGAGTTTACTTCATGCCTTTGACAAACGAAACAGCAAACATTCCAACTACACAGCATCGAAAGGATCGATTTTACGCGGAAAAACAACAAACTTTATTTATATGTGTTGTTGTACAATCCATGATATAGACCTTGCCCACCTTACCTGCCTGTGCCAACCATTTGATTCTACCGGAATTGCCTACCATACTTTACCTTTGCCTGCCATTTTCATAACAATTTTGTTTTGTCCAAATTCCCACCTAAAATATACATATCTGATTTCAAAGCGTATAAACATCTTGTCTGTCGTCGTGTTTCCTTCCATTTTCGTGCTTAAAAATGTTGTTGGTAATGGTTGGATTATCCGTTTGGTTCAAAGTTGAATTAGGGTGACGGAATTTTTTCAAAGTTGAATTAGGGTGACGGAATTTTGTAACTACAACTTTTAATAATTGTTAATTAATGCAAAATATATTTTTCCTGCTTGTACAACATATTAATTATGCATTGAAAGCAACTTTTTGTCTCTCGGATCTATCTGATTTGTTACAAATCCCAATCACAATCACAAATAAAATTCAATCCGCTAAAATTAGTTGCTCTTCCAGCATTTACAAATATTACCACTTACGACTTGCAGAAAAACAACTGATGATCGCATTTGTGGCACACAATAATGCCACAGAATGAAAAGGCCCGGTGCGCCCCCAGCCCCATTAAGGCAGCTACGGGCAGGCTTTTCCACGCCATCCTTATCATGGACTAAAACAAAAGCAGGCTGCAATGCGAACGCACAAATACGCGGATTAATTGGAAAGAATGCAGATAATCATTTTTAATGCGTTGACAAAAACTGACAAAATAAAAGATATGCAAAGCGTAAAATTATTATCATTGTTATTATTTTTCTCTGCGTTTTTTGTTCGTTTTGTTTCTCTGTTTTAATAAAATTTTGCCCATGGCAAAGTAATTGTGACGTGAAATAAAATGAACGCACTTTTGTGTGGCATCGTGCGAGTGGGTGAACGAGAAAACGGGTCTCGCACGGGGGGGTTAAATAGGTCTTCCGCAGTTTTTGCACTGACTACGCAGTTTTGCCTTGCGGTTATTTGGTATTTATCACCACCATTCGTAATTTTACACTCATGTTTTTTAATGCTTTATGTATGAAATAATATATATTTATTTTTGGATCATTACCAGTCATGCTTTAACTTCTGTTTGATATTTAGAATGCGTTGGCAACACTGGAAATGCGTTTGTCACATGGCCGTTTCTAATGGAAACCGTTCCCCGCGGTACAAAAGGTTAAGATTGTGATTTATTACATTTAATCACACGCTATGCTCTTAGTAACTACATCATCACCGTTCGTTCAAATTCTCAACCTAACCTCAAGCTACCAAACACACAAAAATTCTATTTTTATTATTACAAATTAATTCTGTGACTTTGGGCCTATCGTGCAGATATCACACGTAGCGATAAAATATGTTTATGATAGTGGAGCGAAAACATTGTAACAGCTCTGTCTTAGAAATTAAAATTTTTTTTTATGATTTTTTTAAAATATGTTTTCCCAAAAATTACAATTTTGCACGTGTGAGGACCGGCTTTTGAAAAATTGTTGGCTTATTTTTTTATTGCAACATATTGAAATAGCAATGATTTTAAGATATGTCACTTAAATGTGACCCTATTATCAAAATACAGGAGAACTTAAAAAATAAAATGTTGCCTAAAATGTTCATATAATCTCAATTCCTTCAAAATAATTTATATACTAATAATTTATATACTATATAACTGAAATATTATGTCATAAAAAAATAATTTCACTCAAATTCAATAAATATTTTGTATAAAAAACCATACACAGAAAAAAAAATCTTCAATATGATTGATGAATTTATTCATAAATATTATCAATTTTTTCACCAACTACTAGTTTCATCGTATTGATGCCACCGTTCATTAAATGGCATTATTAATGAATGTATTCATTATTTATATGAACAAAATATTCAATACAATGAATATGAATTGTCATATTGATGAATTTGTTCATAATACTTTTTCCAAAAACATTTTTTTTATATAAAATAATTCGAAAAAATTGTTGTAAAAATTTTATTTAAAAAATAACAGTAAACAAATTAACCGAAAAAAATTTTTTCGGACAAAAAAAAATTGTTCCGAAAAAATAATTCGAAAAAAAAACAATTTTCGAAAAAAAAATGTTTAAAAAAAAATTCGAAAAAAAAAATTGTTCGAAACAAACATTTTTTTTTTTTAAAATATATTTTTTATAAATATAACTTTTTATTAATAAAAGCTGTAATTATAATAAATATATTATAAAACATTTTACTAATTTATGCATGTCGAGCAAGCATTATATAAGAAATAACACACAAGAACTACTTGAGAACTGAGAAGCAGTGTTGCCAAAGCAGCCATTTTATAGCTAGAATTAGCCATGTATTTTTTGTGAGTATTAAAATCGATTAATGAATGAAACTTTGTTTCACACTAATTGGACAAAAGGATTGCATATTTTCAGTAGAATAAACTGTGTCCATTTTCAAACATGATATCATGTCAGTAAAATGAGTAGTTTCAAAATGTCCCTTTTAAGGTTTCGACATGGATTCCGAATAGATGATATTTGCATTAAAGTGGTTAACAAATTAATATTAAAATACTTCAGGAAACTTAAACGGGATTATTTAAGTGCCCAATCCGCAAAATTTATTTAAAAAAATTAGGCACTTAACCAAAGAAGTTCTAATCTGGTGTTTTAAATAAAATAAATTTTAGCCATTTTTAGCTATTTTTTGAGAAACTTTAGTCATATTTGGCCGTTGGGTGATGGCAACACTTCTGAGAAGTCCGAAAAAAAATATATTGATCGAAATTTGGTTAAATGAACAGCGTTCTTCAATATGAAGAACATATACGTTATATTTTATATTTTGGTTCATTAATATGATGAAACGTATTCTTCACATACAGTTCAGGCGTTCTTCATATTTATGATAGCATTCATAACATTGATGACGTTAGTCATTAATATTATGAATGGCTCTTCAATACAATGAATCATGGTTTGAAGAACGGAATTCATCAATACGATGTACATTTTTCGAAAAAAAAAAATTTAGTATATTTCTTTCTGGACAATTTTTTTGTCCGATTTTTTTTTTTTTTCGGATAATTTTTTTTTAATTTTTTACTGGTATTTTTTAAATAAATTTTTTTCAAAACTTTTTTTTCGAATTATTTTATAAATTTTTTTTTTTTTTTGAAAAAATATTATGATCAAATTCATCAATACGACAATTCAAATTCATTGTATTGAATATTTTGTTCATATATATAATTAATATGTCATTTAAAGAACGTTGGTGTCAATATGATGACTCTGGTAGTTGGTGAAAAAATTCATAATATTTATGAATAAATTCATCATATTGAAGAATTTTTTTTTTCTGTGAAAAGTTAAGGGTTTTCTGGATTTGCTCATTGACCAGGATAAGAATTCTAATGTTTTTTGGTTGAAACCGAAATCGCTTTTATAAAAAGTCTTGAATGAATAGGAACCGTTTTTGTCTGTCACTGAATTCATTTGTAATTTTCTCAATTTCAATTGTGATAAATTTCTCTCGACACACTTTTTAGGTAACACAAATTTCATTCACCGAAGGACCGTTGGGTGTGTAAGCCTGTTTTATAGGTATTACAAAAGGAAGTGTTCGAGGTCTTGTTTTCTCTCGTTCTACTGGGGCGTCAAACCAAGCCCACCCTCTTGTAGTACACTCGGCTCTCAACAGAACCACGCATTATAGAGAGAATTCGTTCTTCAGTCGCCCGATACGTTTGTGGAACAATCTCCCTGCGTTCGTTTTTCCTGATATTTTTGATATTGGCATGTTCAAAACAGACATTCACCGACACTACTCTATCTTCCCCCTCCTTTTAACCTATAATCCCTTCTTACGATCAACACTGTTCTTTGCATGAATAGGGATGCCCCCCCCCCTGAGCGTAGGTTAATTTGTAAAAAAAAAAGTCAAGTGCCCGAAATCTACCGGAAATAAGATGTTCCATTCCACATTAAAATCTTTGTAGAATAGTTTTATTATCTATATGTTTCCATTATTACTTATACCCTACACCTATGAGGTACAGGGTATATTAACTTTGTGCATATATTGTAACGCCCCTTAGGAGGCGTGTCCGGTATGGAAAAGTACATATATTTTTGATCAGCATCACCACCCGAGTCCGTTTAGCCATGTCCGTCTGTCTGTCCGTCTGTCCGTCCATCTGTCTTGTTGTCCGTATACACGATAACTTGAGAAATACTGCTTAGAATGCGATGAAATTTCATTTCAATACTTTTTAGCCAAAAGTTAGTTTTATCAATGTAAATGAGCCAAATTGGTCAACGGACACGCCCACCTCCCATACAAGTCACTTTTATATAACTATTTACGAACCAATAACTCGAAAAGTTTTTAAGATATACTTATAAAATTTAAAATGTATTGTTAGAATACGTCCACAGTTGATTTTTATTACTCCTCGCTTGTTCATAGTGGACATTTTATTCGTAAATTATTGAAAACAAAATTATGAAATATTAGCCTTAAATCTCTACATATGTTTTAAAAGTGGGCGTGATCCGCCCACATTTATTTTTCCACATGTTTTAACATTTTTTATTTTTTTACTTTTACATCAGTTTTACATCATTTCGTCAGAAATTTGATATGTAAATAATATTCTGAGTGTAAGAATGTTCAGCATAATTAAGAACTTTAAAAGAAAGGTATACAATTAAATTCCCCACACTAAAATTCACACCAAAGTGTAGGGTATTTCATAGTAGGGCCCGACCGACTATAAAAGTCCGTCCAATGTGACCGAACTTACCCATGTGACCTAACTTTCCCAACTCGTTTTTTTAATAAAATTATATAAAATTTATTTTAAATATCTCTTGGTGACCTCTTGAAAAGGAATTCACGACCCCATTGTGGGGTTCTACCCACCGGTTAGGAATCAATGATATAAAGCAACCAATTTATAAGTGACAAACGTTGTAAATGTTGATAAACAAAAAACACGTGTTTTTTGTATGACCTATACATTTTGTTAAAAGTTTATTTCACAATATTTTAAATTTTAATAGAGATATTCTTACGAAAACTCTAATTATTTAAAATTTAATACGTAAAGTATTAAAAAGGGACTGTAATTCAATTCATGGATTCAGAATTAGTCCAAGCTTTTTAACAGTGTACTCATTCCAACTAATCGGTACTCAAATGAAAGGAAATTCTTTCGCGATTGAAAATTTCCAGTTATTTTTAATTTTTGTAAACCTTGATAAACTCTGTACTATTTTAATTGGTAATCCTACGCATTATCACCAGTGTTGCAAAGCAGTTATTTTATTGCTAGATTTGCCTTTTTGGAATTTTTAACCATTAAATACTGAAAATACTATTAGACGGAAATTTAGTCACTTTTATATTTTAGCTATTTTTTATTAGATTTTTATTTGCATGTGGCGAATATTCAAAAATACACAATTCATACTTAGTTAAATACTTAATTAAAATATATACGAAAAAATTGTAATATCGATTATTAACATAACATATATTGAAATAAGACAAACTCCGAAAGTAAAAATACAAAACGGTAAAAAATCGCTGTTAAATGGTATTTTCGAATAAAAAAAATCGATAAATGAAAGAAACTTTGTTTTACACTAATTGGACAAAAGGACTGAATATTTTCAATAGAATAAACTGTGTCCTTTTTCAAATATGATATCACTGTAAAATGAGTAGTTTAAAAATGTCCCTTTTTCATTAAATCAAAATGTTTTTACTGAAATGCATAAAAAGATCAACATTTTTAAATTTCGACATGGATCCCGAATATTTGCGTTAAAGTGGTTACCAAAACGCAAAATTGTTCAACAAATGAGGCACTTAAACAAAGAGTTTTTAATCTGGTGAAATAAAACTTAGCCATTTTAAGCCATTTTTGAGAAATTTTAGCCATATTTTGCCGTTGGGTGATGACAACACTGAACGTGAAACACGATCGAAAAATTCAAAATGCTCAAATCTTAATCTAAATATCTGAAAAGAAATGTACGAACGTCCCGTCCGGAACCCCAGGAAATGCCCATATGTTTAGGGTATTAAAAATCAGCTTAGACCGATCCTAACTCAAATTTCCGATGTGTCATAACCTTTCTTGCTGGATTTATTTGATATATAATCTCCTGTAGACCCATCTCAATTTAAAATGTCTATGAAATTAAAAATTAACAAAACAACTCGCATCAGGTTTTACTTCCGATGGAACCCAATTTAAAAATCATGCTACAATTTCCGCAACGCGTTAAACTGTGCTATTTAATGCAGCACTGCAATCACTGCATCCTCCGAAGAGTAGGCCAAGCCCACCATTAACATGGTCAAGAACCGCTTGACTTAATTGTTCAACGTGTTTCGAAGGATGTAGCGCATGCAAACGGAAGCAGCACTGAAATCGTGAGACTTTGCAGCAGGCTGCCCAACAAGAAATGAGGAACAAGAGGAAGTACGACCAGAACATTTGGCCAAAAGTCAGTCTAAAGTGTGCTGCCCGCGTCGTCGAATGGAAGTCGTAAAGCAAACGCGGCAGGAAGTGCGCTGCACTCACGGCACCGTTTGATAGCGTAACGGATGTAAACTTCAGGTGAGCAGCACATCCGTCGTCGTTGGATGCGAATCTGCGAAAAGGTGGCAAGGTTTCTGGCTGCCGATCAGCAGCAAGAAGAAAGTCAGCCGATCTTTACTATGCGAATCTTTTGTTTTTAGTACTATCCAAGCTGCAATTGAATCTTAAATTAAAACCCGTTTGCCGCAGCGATCTTCGATCTTTGATCTGTGCCATTCGTTGGCCAAAATTAACCTTGAGCCACAGTTTTCAGCATTTTCACGAATAACAATGAACGCGCGCGCCGTCCATGAACAGCGGCTAAATTAACAGCCAACTGCATTTGAATGAAAAAAAAAATAAAAAAATTGAAAAAATAAAATAAAAACTGTGGCTTAAGCTGAACCTTGCTCTCAATTCGCGCATGAATGACTCCCCAAGACGACGAGCTTCAAAGTGCATGAGAGCGGGAGAGTGGCATTAGTCTCTCCTTCCCGCGTCACTCTCTCGCTCTCTTAGTCGCTCTCGCGGTACCCTCCAAAATGCATTGAGTTCAATGCAACGTCGCCGTCGTGCTTGCAATTTGCATGCAGCGCAAAAGTATCTGACGAGTTGGATACAAAAACCGACCGACTTTTATTGAGTGGAATTCTGAGTCCACGTTCTTTTCACCCCTTCACCCCTTCGCTCCTTCGTTCTACCGCTACTCCTCACTCACCTACACCAATGAATGAAATGCATTTCACAGATACATTTTCAACACACTTGAATTTCCACCACAACGAATTCAACTCAATGATGAACCCACCAAAATGCATTCGTTATTAAGCTGGGTTGGTTGGCAAAACAGCAACAACAATAAAAAAAATATATAATAAAATTCAAAATTCATCGTCATTCTCAGCGGCTGCAAATTGCATCTTTAAGATACACGACGTTGAATGCAATTTTTATTATGTGTTGTTGGTTTTGTTCTGTCTTCCCCCTTTCGCTGTTGCTTTTTTTTTTTTTGGGCATTTTTTGCTGCTTGTTTTGCCTGCAGTTTTCGCTTTTTCAGTTTTTGTTTTGTCTAAAAATGCATTTTTTATGTTGTTTTCGATTCTTATTTTTAGACATGTTTTGTGGTGCAGACGAGATGCATTTTTAAATTTTTTATATAGGTGCTTTTTTTCGAAAAAAAGGGTTGAATCAAGTTTTTTTATTGTAGATGCAACGCAGCAGTAATAATATTAATCGTTATGTTGTCACCAGCGTCGAGTCTCTGCATCGGTCTCAGGTCTGATCTGATCTGGTCCGGTCTGGTGTGCTGTTGTGGTTGATCTAAAGCCTCTGCTGACGCTTAGTGTTGACAATTAAACCCAATAAAGTCCTTGAGATCTTTTTTATCTCCAGGATCGTGTTGCATAAAACGCATTCTTCACCGACTTGAATTCAACAGTCGTTGAACGTGAATTAAATTAGATAATTTATTGTTTCGGTATTTGTGAAAAGTAGAAAGTTTTGCAATTTTAGGAAATATAATAAAACTAGATTTGTATGAAGCGTGTTTTACCGGCTATCACACAAAAAATAATAAAAAGTTTCTCGATCCGTAAAAAAAATTATATCCGCACGGCCCCCTGAAAATACCAATGGGGCTCATAAAACCCTATAAAACTGAAATTTCCAAAAATTAAATGTCAGTATAACTAAAAAGTAGTATACCACAGTCTTCTTCATGAATGAGTGGCTGCAGTTAAAACAAAATCGAAACCCCCAAAAAGAATAATAAAATTAACCCTATTTTAACTACTTTAACTCTGATGGCGTACTTTCACACTGAAGACCTACTTAAACTCTGAAAGCCAAACACCTGCGACGCTTTCGTATGCCGACCACTTACCTCTACTTCTCAGAAAATTGTTGGAAGAGATTTGGTGGTCGTACCTATATCTGTTCTAATCCCTGCAAACTGACCAAGTGCCCACCTCCCTCAATTGAATCCTGCACTACCAAAGCAATTATTTTTTTTTAGCATGGAGGTACCGAAAGCCTAATGTTTTTAGGTGGATACGGGTTGAATGCGATGGGATATTTCTTTTGCCAGCTTGTAAAGCTCATTTTTTTAAAGGTGGCTATTTTATTGAATCCGTTGACCCTGTTTTACATACAAAAAATATCAACAAAAATTTCACCAACTACCAGTATTCATCATATTGATGATTTCATTCATTGAACTAAAATCGTATTTTTTAAATGTTTTTTCATTTTCAATATTTTTTAACATCAAATGTCAAACACAAATTTGTCTCCATTTACACATTTATGTTTTTATAATTCTTATACGAGTTATAATATTTAATTGCTAATTATGCCAAAATTCCATTTCATCATATTATTAAATAATTTACATCATATTGATGAATTTTGCTCATCAAACCACATTAATTTAAATGTCATAAATCTTATAAGAATTATAAATACATAAATGTGTAAATGGAGACCATTTTTTTTGAAATTTGATGTTATAAAAAATATTAAAAATGAAAAACATTGAAAAAATAGGATTTTAGTTCAATGAATGAATTCAGTCGAATCGAAGTATTAAAAAAATATATTTTTTCGAATATTTCAAGGAAAACCTTCTGTCATTTTGAAAGTGAAATATAAGATATCAAATAAATTTTAGTATTCTAAAATAATTAACTTTCTCACATTTAACTGAAAGTATGAAATCCTCACAGATAATTGTTTTTAGCTCAAAAATATATGCGACTTTATCATTTCTTTTTTAGAAAAATAAAATTTATATCGTTAGTTCACATTTGGAATAGTTAAATTAACCAATGTTTGACATGTTTTTAGCAATTACATTGTTAGCTGACAACTAAAGTTTTACCAACAAAATCGTTGACAAATTCAAATATTTTACTGGTTTCTGCGTTTAACAATTTCCAATTCGTCGTTACAACTATTTTTCTTGATAGACGCTATAACAACCATTACTTTTGGTTCATTTTTTTTCTGGGTGTAGGGATGTTATTCTCGGTATTTGAATCAAATTAGTCCCGAAATCAAGAAATCATGCTCAGCGAATAGAATCTCTGTGACAATTACCGTGGGATATGTCTCTCTAGTATCGCGTATCAGAATATATCGAGCTAATTATGTAATTGGACAGTACGACACTATTGAAACTATAACTTCAAAATCGTGAGTGTCTTCATTTACTAAGGTACCAACATCATCAAAAATAACAATGCCAGCCTTGAGATTAGCCGAAGAATAACTCTTGCCAACAGGTGTATGCAATTGAGAAATAGGTACCTCTTTCACTGGATGAAAATTACGCCTTATAGGTAATTTATCATGCCAGTCCTCCTCTATGGCGCTGAGGAGTACGAGAGAAAAATTCTGCGAAAAATGTATGCCCGATATGCGCTTAAAACGAGTACAGAATCACATAAAACGATAAGCTATATGAGCTCTACACCGACATTGACATAGTCAGTCGCCTAAAGATCCAAAGGTCTTGCACATGTCAAGCGTATGATGAAAGCGTTCCAGCATTAAAGATATTCAATGTAGGTCAATGTAGTAGATGGCGTCCGAAACTACGGTAGAGCGACCAAGTGAAGACAACCAGAGAGACTGGAACGGAATAGTTGCTGTGGCCGAAACCCGTCATGGGTTGTAATGGCCAAATAATTTAGAAGTAATAATAAATAAAATTTGTAGGTTTATATGTTAAAATAGTTTGGCGCTACGGTCCTATAAGAACTTAGACCAAGCTCTCCCACAATTTGAGCGGTGCGAGTTATATTTGTACTTAAGTGGGACCTACAGTTTTATGACGAATCCGAATGATGGTGGAAATAGCTTTTCATTGACATTACTCTCAGAGGTTTGCCATTGTCTGCCGAGAGCTAACCCCGTACTAACCCCCTACCGACGCTACTTGTATGGTATATAATCATTTTTATTTTATTGGGCCATGATCAGGATTTAGATTGAATTTCCATTTCATATAAAATTTGTAAACAAACGTTTTTGAATTCAATGTCTCGATTTGTTTTTGAAGTGAATTCAATCCCTGTGGGCTGGACTTTACTTTATAGGGCTGGTCAGCAGAGTGCCGCCCTAGAACCGACCGAGGTCATAAGTTTGTTATGAAGTGGGCGGGGAAAAAAAAATTGTCACACGATGCAAATGAAGTGGCGAAATGAAAATAATAAAATATTAAAAATCCTTAACATTCAGATAAATAATGCCTTTCGAAATTTATTTGCCAACCAAAAATCAGGAATCGAGAAAACAAATTGACTAAGAAATCGCGTGATATTTTCGAAAAAAATTATGACATCGGTCGTTTTTATGATTTATAGACTGTATCAAGGGGGCGGGCGGCAAAAAATTTGTTGTTTTTCGGCACTCTCCGGCTCTTTTATGGGGCGTGGACATTTTTTGTTTGTTTGTTTTGAGACCGGCTCTATACAGTAAAGTTCTACCTCCCTTTGATTTGATTGAACGATTTGAATTCATTTGGTAAACATTTTTTTTGTATTCAAAACCGTTTGTTTACAAATTTTATACTATCAGAAGCCGAAACATGGTTCTTTTTTATTTCACAAATATTTGAATGCAGATTCAATAAATTTTCTTTAATTCTAATTTGTCTCTCTTCTCTTCGTGTGCCTTCATTACTTCGCTGTAAGATTAGCTGTCAGTGTTGTGTATATTTCGGGTATTATGCAAAATAAGACTGGATGCGTGTATTAAGTAAGATTTAGCAAGGATGTCGCTGATTCTAAATTGTGTTTAAAGTACTCGTTCTTCAATCTTCCCGCACTCGCCACCCGCCCCAGGCTCGGATCAACTAAAAACGATTCATGGCAGCCCCAAAAAGTGCATTGGCTGCATACAAACAAACACACGCACACTTACACGACCCTGCATCGAATGCTTCGAATGCACTTTGGCGTGAGTGAGTGTGTGTGTGTGTTTGAGTGAGATGTATGTAATTTCGTTGGATTTTTTTGCCATTTTTGTTGCTGCTGTTTTTGTGTTGTTGTTGTTGACATTCGCACAATGGCATAAACGTAGTCGTTCGTTCGATGACGACGCTTCGTCCGAAAAAAAAATAATAAAATATACAACAAAAAAAAGAAAACCAACAAAAAATTGCATGTGCAGCGGTTGGCGTCGCGCCGTCCGTTCAGTCAGTTGCCCGTCGTCGGTTGTGCTCGAGCACGTTTAGCTCAAACATTTGGTCGGTCGAATTGTTTGCTGGAAATATTATTTATTGTTGCATACTATAATTATAAATATTATGAATTTTGTATTCTTAAAACTGAGCTGCTGTTGTTGTAGTTTTTATGCATCAACTGTGAATGAAAACGGATCCGCGTTGTTGCCAGTGCAATTGAGCGCATTTGAGTGGCTCAACATCAACTGAGAAAGAACTCAGTTTTTTTCTGCTAATTGTTTGGCATTTACTTGTAGCTGGCTGTGTGCATGTCTCATGCTCTCGCGGTGTGGTTGCCATTGGCATTAACAACAAATTGCTGAGCGCAAATATGCTGTTGTCACCAACATAAAATTGCATTTTTTGAGTATAAAACTTTGCGAGTAAAAAAACCATTTCAATTTGTGGCCAACACTTGGTTGTCGGCATTGCCAACATCAACTGCCAACGACGACACATTTTTAAATGTGCGCTGAGTTTTTATTTTGCTCACTACTACTCCCCCTCATGCTCCGCCAACACTGCACGTGCTCGTGGGCCACTCAGCCAGTCACCCGCCCCGTTGGGCGCCGCTGGAGAGCCGCTGTTTTTGCACCGCGTGCCTTGAATGAATTGAGGTTGCAACGACAACGTCTGCGTCTTCGCGGACACGAACCCCCTACGTCTCACACACACAAACACATTTAAATTCTAAAGAGTAAAACCACTCAGTACCTCTCTCTCTCTCGGTCTGTTGTGGCTCGTTTTTAAGAGCTCGTTTTTTTCAATCGTTGCCTTCGAAAAAAAATCTCCAAAGTTTGGCGAAAAGAATTGCAGCAGCTGTTGCTGTGGTTTTTGTTGTTGTTGTTGTTGCTGTTGCACTCCGGACAACACCAACAGCAGCAGCAATAGCAGCGGCGGCGTTTTTTCTCAGTTTTGAGCAACTGCTGCTCTCGCCTTAACTGCTTCGTCTGGCCAACGACGTCGTTGTCGTCGTCGTGGTGGTTGTCGTCGCGTTGCACATGCAGGAATTTTTATATTTTATTCTTTAGGTTCGCTTGCGCTTTTGTGCTCGCCTGCTCGCTCGCTCGCACGTTCTTACGCTCGCTCGCCGCCGCCATTAAGCTGTAGCAAGAAGCCTGTCGCTTCGTCGTCCATCGTCCATCGTACGTCGGTCGGTCCGTCGTTTGGTCGGTCCGCAACACCGTGGATGCGTTGTAAAATTCATAGTTTTTATTTTGATTTGTTTTTTGTTCGTTCTGTTCTGTTTACAGTCGATTTGTTTTTGTGCGCGGTGTTAGTGCGGCCGCCTCTGTCACCCGCCGGTGTGTGCTTTTCGAAACTTTAGACACAACAACAACAACAAAAACAACAATACTAATGGCAGTAACAACAACAACACTAACTGCATTTAAAGCAAAATAGAAAATTAAAAAAAACAAGAAAAATTAACGCAATAAATCCTTTTTTTTTGTACAGCAATTTAACTTTTCCGTGATCTACGCCTACGTTAAAACCCATTTAGCAAGTGCGTCGTTGTTTTTTGAAATGTGTGTAAAAAAAGTGTTCGCAAAATTCCGGCAAATGTTGACAAACGACGCTGCTGATGACGACACCGGGTTTGACGTGTGTGCAGAGGGAAGCATGGTGGGGGGGAGCATTAAGTGTGACGCGTCGCCTCAAAATATT
Source organism: Dryomyza anilis (assembly GCA_951804985.1). Taxonomy (NCBI): domain Eukaryota; kingdom Metazoa; phylum Arthropoda; class Insecta; order Diptera; family Dryomyzidae; genus Dryomyza; species Dryomyza anilis. The sequence goes on from OX638132.1 coordinate 51,421,679, forward strand.
GCAAAAATAGTGCTACAAAAATTATACAAATTATAATAAAAAATATATTTAATAAATAAATAAAATAAAATTAAATAAAATTACTATTTTTATGCTTTAAATTAACATTTATCATTACCAAGTGTGCTGCGTTCTAGGCTCTCATGGCATGCACTCGTGAATTTGACTTGTTCGCACTCTTTCACTCATTGGCGCTCACTCTCACTCTCGCCCTCACCCGCACCCTCGCACTCCGCTGCGCTACCATTGCTGACTGCCGCCGCGCGCTTTTTAATGCAATTTACGACATTTATTTAGTTTTTATTTTTGCAAGTTTTAATATTTGACATTGAAATGTGTGAAGCTTATAATTTTGGCTTGAGTTGAAAATGCAGCCACAACTACACTAAAACTAAAACACACACACACACACATCCACAGACGCGACAATTGATGTCAATGTGTGTGAATGTCGATTGCTGCGCTCTACAGTGCACACAAAACAGCAACAATAAATAAAAAAAAATCCAGCAAATTGCGAAAAAATGCAGCACGTTCTCTCTGCCCAACCCCTTCACGCACTCGTCGCAGTTCTCCTTCGCCAACTGTCCAGCCACCCACCCAAATCCGTTAACATCCCCTGCGCATTGCGTGGCCGCAGAGTTGCCAGCGTAGAAAAAGCCTTAAAATGTAGTAAAAAAAATAATAATTGTTCTTAATTCCAAGGCATTTCCAAACTACAAAAATTATAATAAACGCCAAATTCTATTCACTGCTATATGTGGCTGTGTGTGTTAGAAGGTTATGCGGTCGCATGCAACCCGACGAATGGCATCCGAAACCAAAATATGCAGCCGAATGCATACGAGCGCACTTCGTCTAAAATACATCGACGTCAACAATCACAAAAAATAAAAACTAATAAATTATAAAAAATTACTGAATTTATTAGGCAGAAAACAGCGAATAATACAAATCGGGGCCTTCGGAGCGAATATAGCTGGCGGTCAAAAATGGCAAACATACTTACAATAATTTGATGGTGGCATTTGGGAATGAGACCGGAAATAGTTTTTGCAAAATTCAATTATGAACTATGATGTTTTTTTATTTTAGTGTAGAAACCGGTTTAAGACTGGTTTGTAATATTACACAGTAAAATATAAAGAACAAAATATTTGAATCTCATTCAGTTCACTACACTCATAAAAAAATACTATATAAATAATAGTTATTTACTATTAAAAATAGTCAGTAGGATAAATCATCATTTTTATCGGAAAATACCATTAAATACTACAAAATACCATGACATTTCAATTGATTTTATATGAAAAAATTTATTTTTTGTATACTATTAAATCAATAATTGTCCCATTGAATTTTAATGGTATTTGAGGGAATTTTTTTTTGGATGTATAATATAAACTTGAAGAAATTCATTATTTCGGCATCGATCGACGGTAAATATTCCATTTCTTTGTTCTTTTTTCCAAATTAAAATCTTCATTAAAAATCAATTTTATTTGAAAGTGGAAGAAAATTAATTTGGAAAAATGAATAAAGTGTATTTTCTATTATTTTAATTTGTGTTTTTACCTACACCCAAAAAACTATGTAATTATTTTATGAAAATATATAAATAAGTGACAGGAACTGAATTTTTAGATAAAAATAATCTTCTTTAGTTTAAAGCGGATCCAGTGCTTAGGTGTATTTAATTTAATGTGAATTATATCATGTACATCGTGAAAAATCGGTATTAAATTGATTTCAGAGAACTTTGTTATTTTTAAAATATTATTCTGGTGTTATGGCTTTATCTTTTAGTAAACTTTTTTCAAATATATATTTAACGAAAATCATGATGTATTAAAAAAAAAGAAAAATGTCTTTAAAATAAATACATATCGTCGGTGATACTGCAAAACCGCCTATCTATATTTTCGAATACCTCTTACAATTTGAATTTTATAGAAGAAACAAAACTAATTTCAGTCTCAAGTCTGCACTTACTTCATACAAAATTAAGTATGTCATAACTTATAATGGCATTTATCTAATTTATCCGAATTAGGCGTTATTTTCACATGCAGTTAGGCGGTTTTGCAGTATCACCGACGATATGTATTTGATTTTGGTCCACAATTTAATGTATTTGTTTTTACTACTACTATGTTAATGTAATGCATTTATGTATAAAGCTTCTTAAAAGTAATATGTAGACAAATTACTACATCTGCATTTATTTTATAACATTCTGTATATCTTTTACTTTACAAAATTATAAAATTATGACTACATATGCTTTTATTTTTGCTAAACTCTGTATTTATTCTCTCAAAAATTATTGTTATAAATATGTGTGAAAGTGTTTACTTCAGTTCTGACAAAATACTTTGCACTTCCACTAAATAAGAATGACATTCCTACACAATTTATAGAAAATCCTAAAATTGGTCAATGAGAAAGTAATAAATACAATAGTATACAAAAAATAAATATTTTGCTTTGAACTCAAAAATAACTTAATAGTTTTTAATAGTATTTTGTAGTATTTAATGTAGTATTACCTATTAAATGTTGTAATAACCGATTAAAAAAATTATTTTTCCTATCGAGTTTATGGTATTTTTCTCTGAGTGTACGAAAGTCTATGCGCGATCACAAAAAGTCTCTGTTTTATGCATTTGTCTTTGCCATAAATGCTTTTGTTTTTAGTTACATGGGTTTCGTTTGTATTTGCTTACATTTGCAGTACTCCCACTGTGTGCTTAGAGATTTCAAAATAAAAAGAGAAAACAAAAACATCTGTAGAAAACGAGTTTCTAATACATTGTGTAGTAAAATATATACAAATGATCCGAAAAAGTAACAAATGTACACACAAAAAAAAAGGTCACCAATTACCAGTATCCATCATATTGATGATTTCATTCATTGAACTAAAATCGTAATTTTTCAGTGTTTTTCATTTTTAATATTTTTTATGTAAAGAAATTTCAAACAAAAGTTGGTCTCCATTTACACACTTACGTATTTATAATTCTTATAAGATTTTTGATATTTGCATTAAAATGGTTTGATGACCAACATTCATCAATATGATGTTCACTTTTTCATTAATATGATGAAATGGAGGCTTCGAATAATTAGCAATTATATATTATAAATCATTTAAGAATTATCTATCTATCTATATATATAAAACTCTTGGTCCGTCTGTCAGTCTGTCAGTCTGTCGGTCTGTCTGTCTGTCTGTCTGTCTGTCTGTCTGTCTGTCTGTCTGTCTGTCTGTCTGTTTGTTTCAGCATCACGTCTAAACCGCTGAACCGATTTAACTGAAATTTTGCCACAGGATACCAAGGAGTCCGAAGGGTGTCATAGGCTATATTTGGGCGGGATTGGACAAAGGGGCGTGGTACCTCCCATACAACCTGAACTTTTAAAACGACATAACTCAGCACATACAAAATCTAAAAAGATTGAACAAAAAACTAAAACTCACCACACTAAAAATTCACCATACTAAAACTCACCACACCAAAACTCACCACACTAAAACTCACCACACCAAAATTCACCACACAAAAACTCAACACACTAAAACTCTACAAATTCACTAAACTAAAAATTCAACACACTAAAACTCACCACATTATAACTAACTACACTAAAACTTCTACTGGGAAAAACTCTTCGAGGAAGAATTATACGGGAAAGAAATCTACCGGGAACAATTCTACCGGGATGAGTTCTGCCGGGAAGAGTTCTACCGGGAAGAATTCTATAAAACCAAACATATAAAAAATAATAATAATGTTTTTTTATATTAATAAAATCGCTTTATATCTATGAATTCACAAAATCTTGGAACGAGTCGTGTACGGGTCCACCTAGTAAATACATAAATGTGTAAATGGAGATAAATTTGTGTTTGAAATTTGATGTTAAAAAAAAATATTGAAAATGAAAAACATTTAAAAAATACGATTTTAATTCAATGAATGAATTCATCAATATAATGAATCCTTGTAGTTGGTGAAATTTTTGGTAAATTTGTTTGTGTGTAGTTAATCTACATCTTTTCAAAACAAATACAAAAATAAATACATTTGATCCTTAAATGTAATAAACATAGTAAAACTACATCTCTTCAAAACTAATGGTGTATTTACATTTAAATTAAATGTTTGTCTTTCTATCTCAATCATTCTCTTATTTTGTTATTTTGATATCACATTTGCCTACACACAATTGTTCGAAATAGATTCTATAATTTATTCAATATTCTTAGAAGTACTACAATTAAGCGGCTATTTATTGAAAAACTGAAATATATGAGTATTTGAATACGAATATTTCAAAATTAGCTAAAAAAAGACCAACAAAATAATTATTATAGTATTTAATTTCCAGAATCCAATATGACTTTATATAAAAAAAAAGAAAACAAGTTGCTGATTTATTAAAACGCACTACGGCGCATATTTTCAAAAATACAAAACGTATTAAAACTATTAAAAAATGCCCGTTGTTCAGTTCGAAACAGAGTACTATTTATTTGAACATTTTGAACAGCCATAAATAATGAAACAAGACGACACAACGAATCGCGTGTCCTTGTCACCCACAGCGCTTGTCAACGTTTGCAACATTTCAAAAATATTTTAATTTTTACTAAAACAAATTCTCATTTCCTGCTTTAATCACAGCTGAACTCAAATAATAGAAATATTAAAATATGCCAACGTTTTAGTGCAAGAAAAATAAAAAAAAAAATAAACACGATGTAAAAAAATAAATTCTGCGTATCTGCGTCAGTGTTTTCAACCGCGACAATAACGTCGTACATATATTTCCGAGACAGACGCTTTGCTCCACTCATTAACTGTTTGCGTTCTTTCGGAGTTTTTACATCTTCGTCGTTTTCTTTTGCTTTTGGCTTTATTTCGGGACTCATTACACGACGTTTATGCCACAAAAAAGAAACGAGTGAAAAGATGTCTTGTTTTTGCGGTATCCCCAGTGCGCAGGGTTGCCTGCAACACGTAGTTTTATCGTGAGGTGGGTCGTGGTTGAGACCTGCCATAGCCAGGCCATCCAACGTCTGGCTTCTAACATAGTATATGGAGCACTTTAAGAAGAGCACACAACTTGAGCGGGTAAGTGAGGCCAATGTCGAATTATGTTACAGTTTCAAGATAATTTCGAGACATGACCGATAAAATTTCTTTTTCTTCACAAACGTGGTATTCAACATTATTTATTTATCCTAAATTTAATATTATCTCTATTGGTCAATGACACTTATAAATTATTTAAATTTGTACTATATTTTGTTTATTGTAACATTCATCGGTTAGACTTCTGAATTTAATCTTTTATCGTATTTATCGTAATTCCATTGCAAAACTAAACGTTATACGCCAATATAATTTAAAATAAAATATTAACTTTGTTTTATTCTGGGTGCAGTAAATCCAATTACTGATTATTTAATATGTTTTGATTTAATGGAATTTTAGTTCTTTTAAAATATACATTATGTCATATTCTTATATTGCATTATTATTTATTCACTATATAAAATAATTGCAGGAATCATCGCAGGATTTAATAATAATAATTTGGCGCTACAGTCCTGAAGATTTTAGGCCGAGCTCTCTCACCATTTGGAGTTGGGCATGTTATATTTGTACTCAAAGTGGTGGGAAATACAGTTTAATGCCAAATCCGAACGGCGTGTTAGAGCTTTTCATATGCAATGTTTACTCTCGTAGGTTTGCCATAGACTGTTTTTCTATGAAAAAGATGTTGACAGTCGCAGGGATTGAACCCGGGACCTTTCGGCTCGTAATTCCACACACTAACCAAACGAGCCACCGACGCTATGCTCGATTTACATTAATCATATTATTCAAGAATGTTCATACTGTAGATTTGTAACGTCCCTTAGGAGGCACGACTCCATAGAGTATATCAATTCTTGATCAGCATCAGAGTCCGTTTAGCCATGGCCGTCTGTCCAACTGTTCGACTTCTCGATAACTTGATAAATAAAATTTGGCTGTAATATGTTTTCTAGGGTAAAGTGGGAAACGTAATTTTAGTTAATATATTGTGTTATATAAATTATTTATTTCGTTTAGCCAATTGTGGCCAGAAACTAATAAAAAGCTACATTTAGACCTCACCTGAGATAGATTTGAATTACAAAGGAAAGCCGAAAAACTAAACGTACCTTTTCCAAGAAAGAATACATCGGTAAATTTTCTTCAACTTCCTCTTCTGAAGAAGAAGTTAAAACTGTCGAAAAAATTAAATTTTAAGAATTTAGTGAACTGCAATATTTGCAAACGGCCTGTGCGAACTTCACGACCACCAACTACACCCGTCTTCATTATCACTCAGAATATTCTTATCAGGAGTAAATTCATAACATAATTACTAAGATGTTTATAAGTTTGAATTATTTTTCTTGAATTACCAATCTTTTTTATTACCTTATTATAATTTTTTATCCATAACAAATTCGACTTTGTTGTGGAAAAAACAAAGCATGAAAAAGCAAGACCCAAATAGTATTAAGGTAAAAAAATTAGAGTTTCCCACTTTACCCCAAACATTTTCTACAAGTCCGAAATTGAGCCGTTTTGAAAAATCGCACAAAAATCAATTAAATGGCATATAAATGGTATTCTGTTAATGCAAAAAGTAATAAAATGAATGGAATACACCCTTAAAAAATAACTAAAAATTATTCAAATGAACTTTTTTGGATGGAAATCAGAACGTGTCTCACTCTACCCCAGGCACCCCTACTTCAATAGATAGAAAAGAAAATCATTGAGTATTATGAGGAACGCCATTAGGTTATTTAGTCATTGGACATTTATTTCGACAAATTGGTTCGTTTGGGATTTTTCGAAAATCTAACTCCAGAAATTTTTAACGATTGTAATAAAACGCGATATAATTTACAATTGAAATGATTAAACCAAAGTTAAACAAATTTAGAACTAGACTCCCTTTCGGGACCCCTTCAGCGAGTAAAACCCATATCGGTTCTGGTTCGGGTTTAAAGATTTTAAAATTGTGGTTCCGGTTCCAACCAAAAAATTAAATGTGTTTCAATTTCGGTTCCATACATTGTTTTAATAACTGTTTCTATTCCGGTTATTTGCGTTCCCTGACAGGGACTATAGTATCTGTTCCGGTTCTGGTTCCGAGATTTTTAAAATAGCGGTTCCGATTCCAACCAGAAAAAAATATATGTGTTCCGATTCCAGTTCCGGTTCCACACAATTTTAATAACGATTCCGGTTCCAAGAATCTAAACGGTTACGGTATTATTTTTCACGTTTCGCCTGCATTTTCCAGTTTTTCCGTGCTTTTTTCGAGTTTATCCGTGTTTTGTCGTGTTTTTTTAAATTCCGTGCTTTATCGTGCTTCTCGTGGGTGCCTGTAAATTTAGTCGTCGGGCTCGTGGTCGTGAGTGGTGTCATCTATAGGTGTGCCCGTGCGTGTCCGTGCCATCAAAAACAAGAACGCGCCCATCTCTAGCTGAAATACATAAATGAAATAAATGTGCACATGAAAAGTTGATTTTTGTCGGACTGCGTTAGACAAAGAAATTAAAATCGTTTGCAAATTATTACATCAAAGATTTCCACTTAATGCTGATGTAATTTTCTGCATTAGTTTTATGCACAGTGCGATTAGAGAGTGCGATAATTCAATTAAATAAGGATAAGGAAAATCAGAACAAAATTGCATGATGTTCGTCTGTGAGTCACTCAGTCAAACATGGGCTGGATTCCGAAGTCATAATCGCAGCAAGAACTTTATATCCAGCGAAAGAGACTCAAGACTGGTTGGCTAACGGACTGACTGACTCACTCACTTATGAGTCGCTTTGTGAATTCAGTTCGATGGGTGCATTGCCTCGATTTCCATTCGTTAGCTATGACGATTGTTGTTGCTGTTGTTGTTATGGCTTTGATTTGCTTATGTTGCTGCTGCTGCAGCCTCTGTCGCTGCCAACAACAATGCAATTTCTTTCTTCAAGCTCATTGCTTTGTTGTGATTGTTGCAGAAGTTTTCAACGGGCGCGCTTTCCGGCTGCAGCGTCTCCCTGAAGTTGCACTCTGCCCGTGATGAGCCTGTCGTTGTGGTTATTGCTGTTGCTGTTGCTGCTGTTGCTGCTGCTGCTGCTGTGATGATGGTCAAGGTCATGAACCTGTTCTAGTAACTCGTTTGCCGACGCAGCGGAAATCTGTTGCTTCTGCTGTTTTTCCTACTTCTGCAACATATGCATTGCAGCTATTGTTTTTGTTGTTGTTGACGTCCATTCAGAAACAACAGTTGCCGGCAGCCAGCCGTTGGCTCTGATCCTCAAGGCAACTATTCATTTTCAATTTCCATCGCGCACATCGAATCATTGGGTTCGAATGCGCCGCGCTTTGATGTTAGTGGCGGGTTAGTGACCGTTTTTTGACAGTCGATCTATTCACAGCAAAAAAAATAAAACTTCAAAAACACGGCAAACACAGACACTGTTTCGGAGATTTTACTGTCATTTTACAGATTAACAAAAGTTTGTTGGATGCGGATAAATGCGCAAAAAGGTCAAAATTAGATAGCAAGAAATCAGTACTTTTACAACAAATTTTTACAATACATTACAAAAATCCTCTATGAAAAAAAAAAATAGTTTTAACAACCAACTTCATTCTGTTAAATGAAATTTCCACAAATTTATTGATGTAACTGCCATATTTGGTTGGAATTTGAAGTATTATTCATTGGTTGTAGTCCAATCTACACCATCTTAGCTTTGGCTATAACAACCGACATAATAGTTGTGAAAACCGAATCAGTTGGTTAGAGAATGAGTTAATAGGCACAACAAATCTTAATTCTGTGTGTTCAATTAAACCTCAGGTGCAGGGAACAGATAATATTGATTTTGATGTTATTTCGCCTCTACAAAAAAAAACTCCCGAGATATTCTTAAGTCTGAATAACACGATTGAATAAACACCTAACTTTTGAATCAATTTTCAAAACAATTTTAATATAAATCGTGTGATTGCCCAATTATCCATACAAAAAATGAGCAATCAGACGATTGAGTTTAAAATTATTTTAAAATTGATTCAACAGTTAGGCGTTTATTCAATCGTGTGATTCAGGCTTTTGTCTCTGTTTCTAAAATTTTAAACAAACAAAATTGTTGCACTGTTAAGAAGCAAAACTATAAGTCAAATAACATTTTACTCAAAAACACTTTGTAAGCAATTCAAATTATAAGCAATACACGTAGTAATACCGTAAATGTACTTAATTCCGTCACTTATTTAATGATTTTTATCACTCATTGTCTTTATTCTTATCAGGACATAATTAAAGAATCGAAAACGAAATCCCGATTACTATTCAAATTAAATAAAAACATATGTAGTTGGGGAGCCTGGGGTAAAGTGGCACACGTTTTGATTTTCCTCAAAAAAATAATAATAATATTTTTAATTTTTTTTAAATTCTTTTAAAGTAGACTGGTTTATGATCTCGCTGTTTGCATTAACAGAATACCATGTAAATGTATCTTAATTAATTTTAGAGCAATTTTTCAAAATTTTCGGATGTTGATAATTGTTGGGGTAAAGTGGGAAACTTGATTTTTTTTTAACAAAATGCTTTTTTAGTCTTCTTTTTTCATGTTTTGTTTATTTTATCACAACAAAGTCAAATATAATAATAATATAATAGTTTGGCGCTACAGTCCTGTATAGAACTTCGGCCGAGCTCTCTCACCATTTTGAGCTGTGCGTGTTATATTTGTACTCAAAGTGGTGGGACCTACAGTTTATTGCCGGATCCGAACGGCGGGTGAGAGCTTTTCATAGGCAATGTTTTACTCTCGTAGGTTTGCCATTTACTGCCGAGAGGTAGCGCGGTATAGAAAAATGTTTCTATGAATAGATGTTGTTAGCCCCAGTCCAGGCTTGAACCGGGGACCTTACGGCTCGCAGTCCAACGCACTAACCACTGATAAAAAATATAATAAGATCATAAGAAAGATTGGTAATGCAAGAAAAATAAAGGTTTAAATTTATAAACATCATAGTAACTATATTATAAAATATGAAAAAAATTGTGCATTTACTCAAAATCCGAATATTCTAAGTGATAATGGACACATGCACCCAGAAAAAAATACTACATAAATAATAGTTTTTTACTATTAAAAATAGTCAATAGGATAAATTATTATTTTAATCGGAAAATACCATTAAATACTAGAAAATACCATGACATTGCCATCGAGTTTATATGAAAAGATTTATTTTTTGTATACCATTAAATCAATAACTGTCCTATTGACCAATTTTAATGGGATTTGAGGGAATTTTTTTCTGGGTGTGTGTAATTGCTGGTCGTCAAGTTCGCACATTTCAAGTATACAGACTGTTTGCAGATATTGAAGTTTATTGAATTGTTGAAATTTAATTTCTTCGGCATTTTATAGTTCATATAACACAATATTTTCACTAAAATTACAACAAACACAAAAAGGTATTAATTTGAATATAAAAGGTATTAATTTGATTATAACCAAGTTGATGTCATATTAAGAAGCACTTTTTTATTATTTTATTTTAAATACTTTTTCAAAAATTGAAATTTCCCACATTACCCCAAGTCTTACTTTACCGCAGCTTCTCCTACATTATATACTTCCATTTTATGAAACGGAGAGAATTTCTATAATCTCAATTATTTCTGTTATATTTTCTGTTAACTCGAAATGGTAAAATTTTCAGCATACTTTAACTTAATAATATTATAGAGCAATGTATAAAATTTCCCAGTGCCATGTATCTATTTAAAGGTTCTCCAAATACAACCATTGATTTAAAGTTAAACAGATGGTGCAAAATATAGAGAACGGACGCTATGAAATAGACCCCAATAAAAAAACCCAAAAAAAATTGATAAGAAATATTCCTCACAAGAATTCAAAGATATTTAAAAAGTACTACAGCCCTAAACATAATTTTACTTGCAAATTACTCAAGTGAAATATTTGACACTTTTTGTGATATTTAGAAAATATTAATATTAATAGTTTTGCTGCAAATTCATTTATATTTATTAAATATGTGCAAATTTGCACCAAAGCTACCAGTTCCATTAGTAGTTGCATTGAAGCTACCACAAATATATCATTTTTCGTGGTGTTTATGGGAAATATCTCTTAAGTATTACAAAATATGTGATCTCTACAAATTATGTACATACATTTTGATTGCAAATTTATTTGTATTTTCTGCATATTGGAATTGTTGTATTAAGTAATTTTTTAGTTACGGCAACACTATCATAAACATTCTGTTTTCTTAGTACAAACATAATGAAATAATACCCATAATAAAAGAATTGGCACACAAAATAAAAATATGAAATATGAAATAAGCCCCACCAAAAAAAAATTAAATTACACCCAATGACGTCCAAACCAAATGAAGGAATGTCCAAAATGTTCTTAAGAAATGAAAAAACTCCCCCAGACAAAATTTTTGGCAGTGTCGAGGCAGTTCACAAACATTTCCTCGACATATTTCAAACAGACATAGGCGGAGTTTGTCTCAAAAGCTGTCTGTTTTCTTCCCGTTCCCCAAATAAGGCGTGAATCCGCCATAAAAATTCCACAAAAATTTACAATCTGCCCGAGACAAAATTTTTAGAATTTTTCTGGAATAATTCGGTCATATCTCCGGCAAACGCAAAGATAAATAGAATATTTTGGGAAGTGCATAACAGGTTTTAAAATTTGATAACATTTTGATGGCAGATTTACGCCATATTTGGGGAACGTGCAGAAAACAGACAGCTTTTGATAAAAACTCCGCCATTGTCTTTTTGAAATATGTCGAGGAAATGTTTCAGAACTGCCTCGACCCTGCCAAAAATTTTATCTGGGGTGCCAAAATTTTTGGCATTTTTCTGGAATACTTCGGGCATATTTGCTGCAAACGCACAGATAAATAGAATATCTTGGGAAGTGCATAGCAGGTTGTAAATTTTTATGAAATTTATATGGCATATTCACTCCATATTTGGGGAACGTGCAGAAAACAGACAGCTTTTGATAAAAACTCCGCCATTGTCTTTTTGAAATATGTCGAGGAAATGTTTCTGAACTGCCTCGGCCCTGCCAAAAATTTTGTCTGGGGGCTATACACTTCTCAAAATATTCTATATTCCAGAAAAATACCAGAAATTTTGTCTCGGGAACTCTCAAAAATTAAGTAACCAAAGAAAAGTATTTTTAAATTAAAACTTTTGGGGGTTATGTATTTTATTTTTGGGATTATTCGAAAGTGCAAAAGATTGAAATAAAACGAGGCTGGAAAATGATGTTGTACCCGCTCAATATGATTTTGAACATATTCATTTCATTAAATATTTCAATATATAAGGGTTTAAATTAAATAAATACGTTTTGTATTGAATTTTGATTACATAAAAAGAACGGAAAATTGGTTTGATAATATGCCCTATCCTATATATATTTTTAAAAATATTCATATTTGGTCGATTTATGTAGAATATCCCAGAAATACGTAGAACCACAAAATGTCAATGAGTCTTGGTCACTTTTAAGTCTATTTTGTGGCTATGAAATAAAAGTTCAATAATATTGATGATATTAATTATTATGAACACTTTTTGTATTTTTGAGCTTTGAGTTTGTAGTGGCAGGGCGATATTGAGCCCACTTGCATACCAACAATTTTGTGTAGTTATTTTCGACGTTTTTCGTATTTGGAAAATGTTCATTATGTTGTTGTCGACGTACTACATATAATATTAAAATCCATGGCCACATTGTGAGCCACGCAACCCCGCGACCAATGTCCAAAGACTAAGCACCTTCCTCCTCCTCCTTCTCCATTGGAGAGGCACCCACAAATGCCCGTGGTGGCCATTTGTCGTGAATAATGACAAAAAACGCAGCCAAAATGCATTTTGTCGACAATGATACAAACTACGGAAAACACACAAAAATAAAATAAAAAATAACACGCAGTGGCTTAAATGGTGGATGTGGTAAGGGGTGTGGGGGTGAAGGGACTGAGGTCGGTCGGTTGTGCTTTTGGCGGACATGCGAGTGCATCGTGTGCATTGCGGGCAAAATTACAGATATCAATTCTATCCAAAACAACTACAGCAACAATGACTGCAATTACAACGACCACAAGTCACAAAAATAACAATCAAAATGGGGAAAATGACGATTTTTCGTTGTAACAACGAAAAGTGCAAACGCAAAAAAAAAGATCGCAGAATATATAGAAAAAAAATACCGTGTAATAAGAGCGCACAAAATGACAACAACAGACGCAGCAAAAAGTAGCAAGTATTACCAACGGAACCCACTTTTTCCATTCCAATCGTCACGATCCAAAACTTATAGCAGATCTGCGTCACGTCCACATGAGTTGAATGGATGTATCCAATCAAACCCCACCAACAGAAGTCATCAAATTATTTGTCCCCAGTAAAAATATAACTTGGTTTTTGATTTTATTCTCAATTTTCTTGGGTATTTACGGTTTGCTTTCGATTGGTGTCAATTAGTATTGGTTCGAATCATATATTCCAAAATTATTCATAATAAATATTAATAGTATTATTATTTTATATTTATATATAGCGTGTGTTCGACAAAATTGCTGACTATACTCAATTTCGTCGGTAATGCAGTTTTTGCTAATTTCAATTTGGAAAATATCGATAAAAATAAATTGAAATAAATTGGATGACAGGGAACAGACATACAATAATCGATTTATTATGGACTTTAACAATTATCGGTTTCCGAATGAAGATCGAATTAAAATCCGTACTATTTAGTTTAGTCAGCAATTTAGTAGAACTCGAACACACCCTTAGTGTTGAAACATTTCATATTTGCTCAGACGCTAAGTCTATTTCTTTACTTTGCTTGAATATCCATACAAACTTTATAATTTAGTAAATAATGAAATATTTATGTAAATGTTATCTTTAGCAATGAAAAAACAAACCATTTGAAGTAATTTGGCTTAAAAATTGATATAAACTGTATGGACTTGATTCTGTCTTTCCCATAAAACAAGCGATATAATATTTAAAAATAACATTTTATTTTATAAATACCATATATATTTATCCTCCGATTTAACTCTTTCACTAATGTTATTTTTCCTTTTTTGCATGTGGTAAAGCCACATCGACCCACCCATTCCGTAGAATGCTAAGTTCAAAAAGTGGGTTTTGAAGGAGAAGCTTTAATGTTTTTACTATTGGTAATGGAAATGTATTTTTTTAAAGCCACATCGACCCACCCATTCCGTAGCATGCTAAGTTCAAAAAGTAGGTTTTGAAGGAGAAGTCTTAATTTTTTTTACTATTGGTAATGGAAATGTATTTTTTTTTTATTTTAATCCTAAAACTGCTATGTTTACTTAGTGTATTAGAAAAAGTTTCAAGTAAAAACGTAAGTATACTTAATAGGCTCGGTAGCTCGTCTGGTTAGTGCGTTGGACTACGAGACGAAAGGTCCGCGGTTCGATCCCCAGCAACTGACAACATCCTTTTCATAGAAAACATTTTTCTGCGACGCTACCTCTCGGCAGTAAATGGTAAACCTACGAGAGTAAAACATTGCCTATAAAAAGCTCTCACCCGCCGTTCGGATTCGGCAATAAACTGTAGGTCCCATCAATTTAAGTACAAATATAACACGCACAGCTCAAATGTTGAGAGAGCTCGGCCGAAGTTCTATACAGGACTGTAGCGCCAAACTATTATTATTATATTTACTTAGTAGGTACAGTGTTCGAAATACATTTTTAAACTCAAATCGTTGGTATTATAGGATTAATACTTTAAAGCCATTAATGTTTTTATTTGATTTCGGTTATATGGGCACAGCGATTGGCTCGAATAGAGCCTAATCTGGAAGTACAATTTTCGACCACTTTTCGAGCACTTTTTATTTGTGACAGACATTCAGTGGAAGAAAGAAGTTAAGGATAACAAGAAACCATTATGTGCCATCACATTGTGTGATGGTTTTTTCCAGGTATTAACAGCAACAATGTTTTTAATTGTATTAAATATATTTATGTTTTTGTAGAACGAGATTATTTTTGTATAAAAAAAAACTTCGTCATGTATCCAGGAATAAAATAAATATCTAAATATATAAAAAATAATTGTATTTATAAAATATTTAATTATATTAATTAATAATTAATTGAACAAAAATTAAAGAAAATAAATACATTAGAAAAAAAAATAACTTGTAATTTACTTTATTATATGTATTATTTATATTTAATTTTTTTTTACTACTTTACTGTCTACTTATTAAATAATGAAAGGGAAATGTTAAACACAAATAAAAGAGAAGAATATCAAAGTCATGATATTCGCACGATGTACGGAAAACCGAACCGAATAACTAAGCACGCGTTGCGATAAACCAATGTAAAATAAGATCGGTACAACAGTAACTGTAATACTGTGTAGTGAATGTAAAACTGTGTAGTGTCTGTAAAACTGTCGGTTGGTGTGTATGCTATATATTAGCATATACACCAACCAAGAAAATAATTTTATTTATACAATTAAATAATTCTAATATACAATTAATTATATTAATAGAATTAATTATTTTGTATCAATTAATGTCAATGGCTATAGTAAAGTTTAAAATTTTTTCTGTGTAGATGAAATTGTTCATTAAAAATTAACAAACCAAACTTTTTTGTTATCATATGTGAGATGTACGAATTATTTCGTCGATCATTCTCATGAAAAATGCGAAATATTCATCTACAAAAAAATGTATATATCTGTCAATTTTTAGTCGATGATCTAAATTTTTGTACCACATGATAAGAAAATATAAATCTATCAATTGATATTTCAACTTTAAAAATGCATCAATTTCTTTTTATAATATTAATCAACAAATTCGAAATTTAAGTTTTTTATCAAAATTTGTATATTTGGTGACTTGTCGTTCTACAACAACGGTATATCGTAAATTTACGAAACAAAACAGTATTTTTAAACATATGACAAAACTTTTTTCAACTGTGATAGGTACTTAGAGAATTTTCAAAAGGGTTCAAAATGAAAGAAAGACTTATTTTACGATGTCGCTGCTGGTGATTTGTAGAATATTTAACTGCCGTATGACGTCTGTCATTTACGTAAGTGCTCGTGGATGATGTCATCCAAATATGCATCAGTATGACAGCCATTTTTTGGTTAAATAAAAAACGACCAAAAGCAGAACACGAAATGTAAACAAAAAATATGCATTGAAACTGGCTAAAAACTGTTTACGTTGATTGCAGTTTGCGTGCACTTTGAGGCAAACAAAAGTCGCTTTGTGTGCGTGCGGCAGCGTTGCCACACCGAGCGCCAATGAACGAGTGGCAGCCGACGCCGCACTGCACTGCCCTGCACTCGGTGGTGCCTCGGAGAGGCGGGGTGCTGGAAGTCGTGGCCCGACATATGTTTTGATGAATTTGACTTTCCGCGCGTACTTTTTAAAAGCATGACTTTTTTACATGTCGTTCTGAGCGCGCAGTGTTGCCACCCGCGCGGAGTGGCACAAGGCGATGGGCGATGGCACCAACAGCAAATGGTTTGCGAAAAACGGCAACGCGATCTAAATTTACAAAAACAACAACACCAGCAGCAGCAGCAACAAAAAATAATGACGAAACACGAAGCAGAAAAACAAAATATGCGACAAAATGTTGGAGAACAAAAGCGGGTTGATGTGGTGGCGAAGAAGAGTAGAAGAAGTAACACAAAAGAGGAGGAGAAGAGGGAAACATGAAAGTGCAGCGTACTGGCTGCCAATAGATAAAACATTTGAGGCGCACATAGGGTGGGGCCGGGTGCATCGGGCTCTGCACATTCTAAGGTTGGCGGGCAATTTGGGGGCATTTTTTGTCGTCTTCGCTCGTTTTTATATTTATTTATTTTTTATTTTTTTTATTGGGAAAATATCTGCGAGTAGTTGGAATTCGTCGGTGTTCGTTCGTTGCTGCTCAACTCACACTTGCGCGTTTTGTTTAAAACTGCGAAATGGAACGAGGGAAGAGCGAAAATTAAGTAGGTATCTGAAAAATAGAGAAACATAGAATACACGAATACCTAAAAGTTAAAGTATATAAACGGCTGCAGGGAGGGCAAAGAAAGAAATGCCGACCGACCGACGAGATGCAACAGGCTGTTGCAGAGCCAATGGGAGCAGCAGCAGCAGAGCGTAAAAAGGTTTTTTTTGTATTTTAAAAATCACAGATTTTAGCTATAGTAGAATCAAAAATTATGGAACTGACGGTCATGTGAATAGAACCCATTGAGCGTCCAGTTAATAATTGAAACTATTAAATAGCTTCAAATACCAATCAACCGGGACTAGTTCCAGTTCGAGACTAGTGCCAGCATCTGTGCGCGATCTATGCTTCGTGCAGTCAGTCGTCATTCAATCCACGATCAACATTTTGCATATGCAGCGACCCGAACGATGCACAGCACATCTTGCTGCCCGTTGTTCGTGCTGTTGCTGCAGCAGTTTGTAATACTACGTGCTATCAAATCGCACATTTACGAACCGGACCGGTTTATTTACCTTGGAATGAATCGAAGTTCATTCATAAAGCGCCGCGACCTTAGCTTCGACAGCGCGGCATTATAGTTAATTGTTGCTGTTGAGCAACAATTGTTGCTGTCTTGTATGTTGTCGTTGCCTCGTTACATGTGTCGTTTGCTTTTCGAAAATTCTAAATTTGAATTCTACCATTTCGAAATTGAGTCCATTCGGATACTCCAAATTATTATAAATTATTTTTTTGTTGTACTTTAATTTGTCATTTATGAGTTGTAGCTACTGAATTCATTGTGTTATTTACTGCATTTAAATTGACTTTGATTTGGAATTTTGCGAATACAGTTGGTCATTTCTTATATGTTTTTATTAATTTCCGAATTTGATTAGTCTTTTTGGGAAATTCCATTTAAAGTTAACGAAAACAAGCATTTTTGAAATATTTCTTTTTAGAATTTATCAAATTTTGCATGATTGTTCTGACAAATTAATTTAAGAATTATGAAAAATTTAAGAGCACTGAGTATTACTGGCGGCCTGAAAAGTGAAGAAAGAAAAAAAAAATACTAAGTTTGGTTCTTAATTGCTTTTATCCTTTTATGCCTGCTTTATATTGAGGTACCTCTTGAAAGGCATTGAAACGATCTTTAGTATGCCATATGGTCATTTCCAGAAAAACGTCAACCGCGACCGAAAAATTCAAAATGGTCAAATATTTGAAATAAAGTTGGATTTGAAATCTTAAATTTGTGAATCTGAAAAGAAAATTCTCCGTTAACGGTAACGTATAAAAAATACTCATAAAGTTACCAATTTATCATGTACTTTAAATAACTAACTTTAAAAACATACAGATTCAAAATTTTATTTTCTGTTTTTTCAGACCACCTTAATTAATATTTCTAAGGCTTAAAAATAACCATTGAAACTTAAATAACGGAAAATTTTTGATTTTTGTATAAGGGTAACCTTCGTGATCCGTCCGAAACCAAAAAGATACAATTATTATGATATTAAATAAACATTTTTTTTAAATAGTTGAATTTTTTAAATTGTAAAAAAAAATAAAAAAACTTTAAAAAACATCTGGAAATTTAAATAGTGCATCACTTTTCATTTCGTAATAATGATTGTCATATTTAAAATTATTTTTAACAAAAAACCGTAGTGCAAAATTTTCATACGGAACGTTCGGAATTATTCTGCAGTTTATTACGAAATATCTGTAAACTGTAGAAACATGCACTTCCGTTTTTGTCCCGTCGGAACGGCCACTATTTAATTTATATCTTTTGATCTACTCTATAGAATTCTCTAATGCATTTTTTGAATTTTTTGGTCTATTTAAATACTAAAAAATCAAGTAAATTCATTAATTTTCTTTCGAAATATTAAAGTTTTAAGCGTACGAATGTCCCGACCGGAATCCCAGGAAATGTCCATATGAATAATAATAATATAATAGTTTGGCGCTACAGTCCTGTATAGAACTTCGGCAGAGCTCTCTCAACATTTTGAGCTGTGCGTGTTATATTTGTACTCAAAGTGGTGGGACCTACAGTTTATTGCCGAATCCAAACGGCGGGTGAGAGCTTTTCATAGATAATGGTTTTACTCTCGTATGTTTGCCATTTACTGACGAGAGATAGCGCGATATAGAAAAATGTGTCTATGAAAAGATGTTGTTAGCCCCAGTCCAGGCTTGAACCGGGGACCTTTCGGCTCGCAGTCCAACGCACTAATCACTGAGCTACCGCGGCTACATGTCCATATGAATTAATATTTAATTTGCTGGATTTTGATCTGGAGTTTGGGGAGGTACATCTCAAAAACTAAATAATCAATTTATTATCATATTAAACGTAATTTTAATACATTTCGAAAGATATCTCATTTTACGTTTTATGTACACTATTTTTTAATAATCATGCATATATGTTAAAATATTATATTAATATTAATAATAATATTAATTTGCCGAAGAGAATATAATAGTTTTCTTAAGAGTTCACGTGATTTGTTCAAATTTGTAGTTAGTAGGGTTAAAATTCGAAAAATTTAGGTCCATAGAAAGCGCGTAAAAGTAAAACAAAATGCACCTGTTTATAATAAACAAAATTGCTGAAGAAACCAAACCTGTAAAATATTTTTAGTACTGTCTTCAAAGTCACTAATTTATCATAATTGACTGCAAATTGTAAGTAAACCGGAGGTGACGAAGCAAAACGGACTTCAGATTCAAGATCAGCGACCTCCTATTACCCTAATACCTACATCAAATCTAAAAATGGCATTTTTTGTTGCACTTTGTAATCAGTCTAAATGTGAACAAAAAATTCCGTCGGAATATTTTGTTCACGAAAGGGCTGATTATCATTTCGAAATAGTTTCGTTTCAAATCTCTTTCGGAAGTTTTTAAAATATCGACTCTTCTGGAACGTTTAAAATATTTGTATCCGGTTTTTGGGACTATATTATATTATTAAACTTAATCAGAATACGGACTTTAATAAAAAGTATTCTACATAAACAAAAAATAAATGATTTCATTGCTAACAGGTTGTTTACCGAGTTTTCAGTCAGCCCTGCTTTGGAGCCCAACGCGCTTCTGCTACGAAGAAAACTCTAGTAATGCCCAAGTGATATAAAAAAATTGAGGCACATAAAAATAATAAATGCAACGGAAAGAATAAAAATAAAGTAAACTAAAAAAATAAAAAACACTTTAATAGTTGAATCGCGTTGCAGACGTGAATGAAATTTGCAACAGGTGCGCAGATGGCGCATTTTTCCGCAGTTGCTTTTGCTACTACCAGGTAGTAGTTATTGTTGCTGTAGCATTTTCTTCTTCTGCTGCTGATGTTGCTGTTGCTCCCGCCTTTAACTGCTTCATCTTTATATATATGATAATAATCCTTCCTTCCTTCCGTTCCTTCGTGCTGCGCTGCGCTTCCTTCTTTCACTTCATTCCTGCGGAGCTCAGACGTGGGTTCGCGAGGTTCTACGTCTATTTGGCTGCTCAGGTTGCTGCCATTATGGCAATAAATGGCTGAAAACAGGCTGCAGTGCCGAGCAGCGGCCATTATGTCGGCCATCAACGCCACCAGCAATGCAATGGCAACAGCAACGGCAACGGCGAGTACAGCAGCAGCAACAACAATGAAATTGCAGCCCACTAGAAAAATATCGCAGTTGCTGTAGCATTAAACTGGCTCCACATTTCGGCCGTTTCACTGGGACTCTGCGCAAGCAACAGATGATTTTTCTGTGCTGCTGCTGTTACCTTGAGTCCCCGGCAATTGTTGTGTCAGGTGAAGCTGCTCCTGAGTTTCGTCCGAATGCGCGAAAAATATCCATTCTCACTTTCCCGCATCTCATTCTTCTGAGGCATTTTATATACAGCAATTTATCGTAATGTTTATTCAGAATAATATAAAAATTTAGTAAAAAAACTTGAGCCAAGTTTGTCGATGCTATTGGCCCTGAACAGCATTTTGCATATTGCAATAACTGATGAAAATTGCGTATTATCCGGCTAAAATGGAAAATAATAAAATAATAAAATAATAAAATAATAAAATAATAAAATAATAAAATAATAAAATAATAAAATAATAAAATAATAAAATAATAAAATAATAAAATAATAAAATAATAAAATAATAAAATAATAAAATAATAAAATAATAAAATAATAAAATAATAAAATAATAAAATAATAAAATAATAAAATAATAAAATAATAAAATAATAAAATAATAAAATAATAAAATAATAAAATAATAAAATAATAAAATAATAAAATAATAAAATAATAAAATAATAAAATAATAAAATAATAAAATAATAAAATAATAAAATAATAAAATAATAAAATAATAAAATAATAAAATAATAAAATAATAAAATAATAAAATAATAAAATAATAAAATAATAAAATAATAAAATAATAAAATAATAAAATAATAAAATAATAAAATAATAAAATAATAAAATAATAAAATAATAAAATAATAAAATAATAAAATAATAAAATAATAAAATAATAAAATAATAAAATAATAAAATAATAAAATAATAAAATAATAAAATAATAAAATAATAAAATAATAAAATAATAAAATAATAAAATAATAAAATAATAAAATAATAAAATAATAAAATAATAAAATAATAAAATAATAAAATAATAAAATAATAAAATAATAAAATAATAAAATAATAAAATAATAAAATAATAAAATAATAAAATAATAAAATAATAAAATAATAAAATAATAAAATAATAAAATAATAAAATAATAAAATAATAAAATAATAAAATAATAAAATAATAAAATAATAAAATAATAAAATAATAAAATAATAAAATAATAAAATAATAAAATAATAAAATAATAAAATAATAAAATAATAAAATAATAAAATAATAAAATAATAAAATAATAAAATAATAAAATAATAAAATAATAAAATAATAAAATAATAAAATAATAAAATAATAAAATAATAAAATAATAAAATAATAAAATAATAAAATAATAAAATAATAAAATAATAAAATAATAAAATAATAAAATAATAAAATAATAAAATAATAAAATAATAAAATAATAAAATAATAAAATAATAAAATAATAAAATAATAAAATAATAAAATAATAAAATAATAAAATAATAAAATAATAAAATAATAAAATAATAAAATAATAAAATAATAAAATAATAAAATAATAAAATAATAAAATAATAAAATAATAAAATAATAAAATAATAAAATAATAAAATAATAAAATAATAAAATAATAAAATAATAAAATAATAAAATAATAAAATAATAAAATAATAAAATAATAAAATAATAAAATAATAAAATAATAAAATAATAAAATAATAAAATAATAAAATAATAAAATAATAAAATAATAAAATAATAAAATAATAAAATAATAAAATAATAAAATAATAAAATAATAAAATAATAAAATAATAAAATAATAAAATAATAAAATAATAAAATAATAAAATAATAAAATAATAAAATAATAAAATAATAAAATAATAAAATAATAAAATAATAAAATAATAAAATAATAAAATAATAAAATAATAAAATAATAAAATAATAAAATAATAAAATAATAAAATAATAAAATAATAAAATAATAAAATAATAAAATAATGAAATAATAAAATAATAAAACAGTTATGATAAAATGTATTTAGTAATAATTTGTCAGAAATCTGTCATCGTCTATAGCAACAACGTTATTATCTAAATACAGTGGAAATATTACTCTTGATCTTGTCGACAAACATGGTCTGCATAAGTGGTTTTGTCCAAACAGAAATAAACGAACAACAGCAACCACTGAAAACGTCACCGAACGGTTTGTTAATTGAACGGAAATTTAAGCGGTAAATGTTTCAACTACAGCAAAATTCAGTTAACTTGGCTTTAGGCCACCAGGCACTAGCGCTCGTTGTGTTTCGTGCTGCTGCTGCGTAGTGGTAGCTGTTGTCCGTATCTGGGCCACGATCAATAGTAACATCGTGACTGCACTGACACTGTACGGAATTCAATGCGAGGCATTCCATATTTTGCGGTGCTATATGGACTCTGAGCTGAGTGGCTGGCAGGCGTTATTGCTGTAGTCTTTTCCCATAACAGGGCGCGTCCCCGAGCATTAAATGGGCGTGTCTCACACGAGGACTTGTCGGGTGAATAATTCGATGCGTGGGTATTTTAGTCAAGGTTACTCAGAGCATTTCAAACGCCGTTGGTCCACAAGATGTCTGTTAAAGTGGTGTTTACTTAATAAGATTACCCAACAATTTCTGCCGGCCTCAGCATTGCTCGATTTTCATTCTAAATGTCTCGGGTTCGAATCCCGGCATAGAAACTCTGTTGATTTTTACCACAAATTTTAGGAAATAGATTCACAGTGCAATGATGTGTTGTGTCGGAATGTTGTGGAACTTAGTAGTTATTCCTAAAAAAATAAGAAAATAATAAGGTTACGCCGTATGTGTCAATATTTTTGTATTATTTAAAATAAAACGCATGCATTCGATTAAAATATTGGTTTATGGTATATGAGTCAATCAACTTTTTATCAAGCTTTCAAAAATTGGTCAATAAATATTTATGTCGTATTTCATATTACCAATTATAACCTCTTTGCGGAATATGCCGGTCGTTTGCAACAGTACAAAAAACGTATGTATTCTCTTGTGTATACTCAGAAAAAATCTCATGAAATCCCATTCAAATTTGTCAATAGGACAGTTATTGATTTAATAGTATACAAAATAATTATTTTCATACAAATTCAAAAGTAATGTTATAGTATTTTGTAGTACTTAATACACGGAAAAAAATGTACATCATATTGATGAATTCCGTTCAAACCAGGATTCATTGTATTGAAGAGCCATGCTGTTCATTAAAGCAAATCAATATTTTTTTTTTTCGTTAATTTTTTGCCGTACTTCTCAATTCTCAAGTAGTTCTTGTGTGTTATTTCTTATATAATGCTTGCTCGACATGCATAAATTAGTAAAATGTTTTATAATATATTTATTATAATTACAAATTTTTATTAATAAAAAGTTATATATTTAAAAAATATATTTTTGAAAAAAATAATTTTTTTTTGTCGAAAAAATTTCGAACAATTTTTTTTTTCGAAAAAATATATTTTTCGAAAAAAAAAATTTTTGAATTTTTTTTTGTCCGAAATTTTTTTTTGAATTTTTTACTGTTATTTTTTAAATAAAATTTTTGAACCTTTTTTTTTTTGAATTATTTTATAATTTTTTTTTTTTTAATATTTTGAAGAAATTTATCAATATGACAATTCAAATTCATTGTATTGAATATTTTGTTCATATATATAATGAACACATTCATTACTATGTCATTTAATGAAATTCATAATATTTATATAAAAATTCATAATATTTATGAATAAATTCATCATATTGAAGAATCATATTGAAATTAATAGAAAAAATATTCGTAATATTGAAGAACTAAACGTTGTTAAAATAAAACATTCAACAATATTAAAATTTATTTATTAATACATTTGATAAAAATGTTCAACAATTCACATGGTAATTTAAAAAAAAAAAAAATTATGAAATATTTAAGTCATATTAATAAAAAATATTGATCATCATATATCATCATTTGTGTACATTTCATATTTTGAACCAATGTTAGAACATTATACCAATCAAAAGAATTCGAGATTATTTAACGAATGAAGTAAAAAATTAGGAATAAGTTCCAAATTTAACTTTATAATTTATTTGAAACGTTTCATTGTTTTTTTTTCTATTATTTTATTAGTATATTGCAATATTGAAAACAGAACAAATGCTCATTTCAATATTATTATTAATATCACTTTCAAATTTTAGAATTTTGAAGAAAAATAGATAGAAAAGCAATTTCTACATATTACAGAAACCGTAGTTTGTAATTACCTTCTACACTTTTTTCTGCAAGGGACGATAATTGATAATAACGAGTAATGTGATAACGAGCAAAGTCTGTAAGTTTATCTGTTGAGTACAGGAAAATCAGCAGTGATAGATCAGTGATAGGTTGATTGTGACCTGCAATTGGCCTCGTACATTTTAATTTTTAATATATCTTATGTACAACTAAACTCTACAGGAGTCTTTACCGATGAAATTAATTTTTTTTTTCAACAATCCTGTACATATATATTAATATAAGATGTAGTAATTTTTTGTATTAAATATTAAAATGAAGTAGTGGTTTTCGTAAAATAAAAATATACATTAATGTAGAAAAAACAATTACATTTAATTTTTGACGTTAATCAGAACATTTATATATTTTTTGAAATCTATTGTTTTCTTTATAAAACAGCATTTTCGGTGTACTAAATTTGGAAGTATATAAATCAATTGAATTAATAATAATTCAAGTTATTTGTGTGCTTTTTAATTATTAATAAAAAGTGTTCAGTGTGCTAGAATGTTTACTGATACACTTTAACAAAACGAATAACACATTTACACTCGCACTCAACATTAATTTAAAATATTGATGTTTCGAACTCTATTGGTTTTCTCATTTAATATTCTTTAAGGATTTTCCTAAATTTCTTAATTGCAACATAACTATAAAATTATAGTTACAGCAAGTGAATTATTGATTTACATACTCCCACCGGTTACAGGTTTTACTATGTATGTGAAGATATTTTAGCGAGGCGGGGATATTTTCGAGGAGTGACAGGCATGTAAGAGTAGTGGAGCCTGGGGTAAAGTGGGACATGTGGTAATGTAGGAAATTGCAATTTTTGGCCATGTTTTTGCACTTAGAAAAACAAAAACAATTGCTAAATGCTTCGTAATATGTCATCAACTTTTTCATCCATGAATATAATCAAATTTATACCTGTTTATTTCATTTAGAGATCAAGTGAAATAAAAAATATATTTTCGAAAGATTTTTAGACTGTTGTTTGCTATCAAAAAGAGACATTTTTGTTGTTTTTAATAAAGACGAAATGTTTAAATGGATCGCATAGTATATATCTTTTGAAATACAACCGAGTTTTGCAAATAATTTAGCATTGCTTAAATGGTGCTAAGTTGT
Source organism: Dryomyza anilis (assembly GCA_951804985.1). Taxonomy (NCBI): domain Eukaryota; kingdom Metazoa; phylum Arthropoda; class Insecta; order Diptera; family Dryomyzidae; genus Dryomyza; species Dryomyza anilis. The sequence continues at coordinate 51,447,989 of OX638132.1, forward strand.
GATGAAATTGCGACATTAGGGTAATGTGGGAAACACTTTCTGGGGTGAAGTGGGAAACGTAATTTAAGGAATGTTGGTTATAATTATAGTGAAAATATATTTTTATATGAATTATTTAATTGTTTAAAAAAAAAAAACTTCAATCGTAGCCACAAACCAATGAAAAGCGACATTTTGACCTTATCTGAGATAAGAGTTAAATTGCAAAAGAATGTAGCGAAGCGAACATTTCACAGGAGCAAAAAGAATATTTCGGTAAATTTTCTGCAGCTTCATCAGAAGTGGACGAATTTTGTACAATTTGCTTGAGTGAAATTCCGAAGAATTTAAAGTTTAACAATTCAGTGAACTGCCATATCTGCAAATGACCTGTATACTTGAAATTTGCGAACTTGACGACCAGTAACCTGTGTCAGAAAATTCTGTCTAGGCGTAAATGCACCATTATTTTTTCATTTTTTCTTAACATAACTCCGCAGATGTTATGAATTGAAAATTTGTCTTCTTATTTTTTTTTCTTTTTACTTTTTTATTACCTCATTGTAATGTTGTTTGTCCTTAATATATTTGACTTTGTTATGAAAAAGACAAAACATGAAATAGAGAGACAAAAATAGCAATTTGTTAAAAATTTTGAAATTTCCCACTTACCACAAAATTTTCAACAAGTCCGAAATTGACCTGTTTGAAAAATTCGCTCAAAAATCGATTAAAAGGCATATAAATGATATTGTTTTAATACAAAAAGTTAGATAATGAATCAGTCAATGGAAACGACCCTTCAAACACAGAAAAAAAAATGTACATCATATTGATGAATTCCGTTCTTCAACCCATGATTCATTGTATTGAAGAACAATTCATAATATTAATGACTTACGCCATCAATGAATGTTATCATGAATATGAAGAACGCTTGGTAACTGTCGAAAAAGTGTTCTTCAATATGATGAACTGTATGTGAAGAATACGTTTCATCATATTAATGAACCATAATATAAAATACAACATATATGTTCATCATATTGAAGAACGCTGTTCATTAAACCAAATTTTTTTTTTCGTTCATTTTTTGCCGTACTTCTCAGTTCTCAACTAGTTCTTGTATGTTATTTCTTATATAATGCTTGTCGACATGCATAAATTAGTAAAATGTTTTATAATATATTTATTATAATTACAACTTTTTATTAATTAAAAATTATATTTATAAAAAATATATTTTTGAAAAAAATACTTTCGAAAAAAAAATTTCGATTTTTTTTTACAAATAATTTTTTTCAAAAAAAAAAAAAATTTTCGGACAAATTTTTTCGCAACAAATATTTTTTTTTTCTAACAATTTTTTTTGATTTTCTTTTCGAATCAATTTTTATTTTCGAAAAAAACATGACACAGGTTACTGGTGAAAATATTCATAATATTTATGAATAAATTCATCATATTGAAGAATTTTTTTATCTGTAAAAGAATTTAATAAATTGTTCAAAAGTACTTTTTTGAAATAAAATCAAAACGTTTCCCACTTTACCCCAGACTCCCCTATATATTATCAATAGTTAAAAAGAAATTGTATGGTATTTTTTTACAGAGTATTCAGTATTTCAGATAATTATAAAAATGCCAATTTTAACTCATTATCGATTCGCAAATTCGGTACAAAACCAAAGTTTGTTTAGTCAAGGTTTTTGGTTTATTTACACATGTTGCCACACCTCGACAACAACAATTTCAGCAATAACAACAGCAACGCACTGTAATATAATGAAAAAAAAATCAATAAATTTGCAGTTGTTGTAAATAATTAAGCAAACAGCAGCAGCTGCTGCAGCGGCCGTGTGGCAACACTTGCAACGTTGTCCTTGAGCTTATCAACCCTCGTGCAACAGCAATAGCAATTCAGCAGCAACAGCAACAACATAAATGCATTTTATTTGCACTGCGATTCGATTTTTCGTTCAAATTTTCATTTATGAGCGACGTTGATGCTTTTTTCGTCGCACATTTCTGTTGTTTATTTTAACAATTTTGCTTAAGCGACGGACAAAACAAAAAGCTTGTGGAAAAAATTACAAAACCTAAGTAAACAACAACAACAGCAGCAGGTACTTGTTGTCATATTTCAGTTTATAACAAATGCAAAAAACAAAAAATGCATTTGGGAGCGACGAAACAACACCCAAAAGTACAACAACAGCAATACAAATAAATTGCACAGACGACCGCGTCAATTGTTGGCGACATTTTTAAAAATATATTTTTCAGTTGCTACTCATTTTGTGCAGTTGTTGCTGCTGTAACTGCTGCCGCTGCTTGTCAGTCGCCCCAATTATAGTTGCGGCAATTGGGGCCTTTTTTTTGGAACAACAGCAGCAAATAATAGTTATAGAAAATAAAATTGCAAAAAACAGAGACAGGCAGAAATTCGTCACCTTTGTGGTGGTTGGGGTTTGTGTGTGTTGCCGAAATGCAGTGCAATGCAGGGCTTATCTAACGACTACAACCAAACTACAAAAAATATTAGAAAATTAAAATTGCAATAATAGCTATGCTCTAACCACAGAATTAATCATTTTAATACCAAATACAAAGTTAGAATAAATTCTACCATACAAAATGAGTTTTGCAGGAGAAGACTTTTTTAATAATCTTGAGTTTCTATATCAGATTAGAATTTGTTTACCCCAAAAGTTGGTACAAATTGTACAATGATGGTAAACACTACATTATCGGCCTCTGGAAGTAGTAACCACTTGAAGTCCAGTTCAGAATAATTTTCAATTACCTATTTCTAACTTTTTCTATATAATCTACCTTTTAAAATATGTCCTGTTAACAATTTACAATAAATATACTTATGCATACTTTGTTATTTGCAAAAAAATATTTTTAATTAATGATGCAGATCGATAGGTGCTTTAAAAACAAACAATAAATTCCTTAACATCACTATTTTATTTTGAGCTAATAAAAAGTTATAGCATAAAAAACAAAAATATTTGCGTTTTGGTCAGGATATAGCCTCACAAAATTCGTATTTATAATTCAGTAAATTGTCCAAATCCAAAGATATTTTATATACGTTATAATAATTCATGAATAAACCAAAATAATAGAAAAAATTTAAATAAAACTAAATTTTTCTAATTTTTAAAGCACTTCAAACTTTAAAATTTGATTTCCCAATATTTTTAAAAATGCACATTCGCCCCTTTGGCATGACAGTGACCATATGTTACTTACTGATGACTTTATTTATGCTATTATTACACAGAAAAAAAAATCTTCAATATGATGAATTTATTCATAAATATTATGAATTTTTTCACCAACTACCAGATTCATCATATTGATACCACCGTTCATTAAATGACATATTAATGAATGTATTCATTATATATATGAACAAAATATTCAATACAATGAATTTGAATTGTCATATTGATGAATTTGTTCATAATAATTAAAAAAAAAAAATTTATAAAATAATTCGAAAAAAAATTGTTGTAAAAATTTTATTTAAAAAATAAAAGTAAAAAAATTTTAAAAAATTATCCGAAAAAAAATATTCGGACAACAAAATTGTTCCGAAAAATAATTTTTTTTCGAAAAAAATAATGTTTTTGAAAAAATAAATTTTTCGAAAAAAATTTTGTTCGAAAAAAAAAATTGGTCGAAATGCATGTCGAGCATGCATTATATAAGAAACTAGCTGGACCCGTGCACGACTCGTGCCAAGATTTTGTGAATTCATAGATATAAAGCGATTTTATTAATATAACAAATCATTATTATTATTTTTTATATCAGGGGCCCTTGATTCGCTGTGGAAGTTTTTATTGGTTTTATAAATGTAGTAACCAAATAATAATTCTCCGCCAAAACAACTTTTCTCAAAGACAATTCAGACAGAAGAATATTTCGCCGTAGAATTCTTCCCAGTAGAAATCTTGGCCGTAAAATTCTTCCCCATAGAACGCTTTACCGTAGAATTCTTCCCGGTAGAACTCTTCCCGGTAGAATTCTTCCCCGTAGAGTTTTTCCCAGTAGAAGTTTTAGTGTAGTTAGTTTTAATGTGGTGAGTTTTAGTGTGTTGAATTTTTAGTTTACTGAATTTTTAGTGTGGTGAGTTTTAGTGTGGTGAATTTTTAGTGTAGTGAGTTTTAGTGTGGTGAGTTTTATTGTGGTGAATTTTAGTGCAGTGAGTTTTAGTGTGGTGAGTTTTAGTGTGGTGAGTTTCGGTGTGGTGAGTTTGTAGTATGGTGAGTTTTAGTGTGGTGAGTTTTAGTGTGGTGAATTTTTAGTGTGGTGAGTTTTAGTGTGGTGAGCTTTATTGTGTTGAGTTTTAGTGTGGTGAGTTTTAGAGTGGTGAATTTTGGTGTGGTGAGTTTTAGTATGGTGAATTTTTAGTGTGGTGAGTTTTAGAGTGGTGAGTTTTATTGTGGTGAGTTTTAGAGTGGTGAGTTTTATTGTGGTGAGTTTTAGTGTGGTGAGTTTTAGTGTGGTGAGTTTTAGTGTGGTGAATTTTAGTTTTTTGTTTCATCTTTTTAGATTGTGTATGTTATGTCGTTTTGAAAGTTTAGGTTGTATGGGAGGTACCACGCCCCTATGTCCAATCTCGCCCATATATAGCCTATGACACCCTCCGGACTCCATAGTATCCTGGTGCAAAATTTCAGTTAAATCGGTTCAGCGGTTTAGACGTGATGCTGGAACAAACAGACAGACAGACAGACTGACAGACGGACCAAGAGTTTTATATATATAGATAACATACAAGAACTACTTGAGAACTAAGAAGTACGGCAAACAATGAACGAACAAAAAAAACATTTTGATAGAAATTTGTTTTAATGAACAGAGTTCTTCAATATGAAGAACTAATATGTTGTATTTTACATTTTGGTTCATTAATATGATGAAACGTATTCTTCACATACAGTTCATCATATTGAAGAACACTTTTTCGACAGTTACCAAGCGTTCTTCATATTTATGATAGCATTCATAACATTGATGGCGTTAGTCATTAATATTATGAATGGATCTTCAATACAAAGACTTATGGTTTGAAGAACGGAATTCATCAATATGATGTAAATTTTTTTTCTGTGTACATAAAGTTGGAGAGAAACGTTTTTCGGAAATAACTTTTTCTGGGAAACGGGAAATACAAATTATGTTTTATGCGCAAACCGGGAATATCGGGACATTAAATATGTGAAAAATTATTAAAATTAAATGTATGATATTTATATAACTATTATTATTTCACTACATATTATATAATATAATATTATATCGTCGTCGTTCAGTGAAAAGTCCAAAAATGTATTATTGAGATAAATGCTATTAAAGATATAAATTACCGTATCAAATCAAAATATTTTTGGATTCAAATAGTGCTAAGTTTGTAGTAAAGACAACACATTGCGCTACAAATGAAAAAAAAAAAATAGTTTGTACAAAACACATGACTTATTTGCTAAAAAAAAGAAGGAAGAACTGTAACTTCGCAGACACAACAAACAAACAAAAAATAATTTTCCACGGCCCTTTAAATATAAAATTAAAAATAAATATTCAAAAATATGTTGCCGCACGTTCCACTGAAACTCCAAAAATATAGAATGGAAGGGGTCAAAACAGGGTTTTGTGTACTTCACAGATCAAGGATCAAAAAATTAAAAAAAAACAGTGTCAAGCAGACAATGAATTCTCAACAGTCACCCCCCTAAAAATTAAAAACTTTCTTTTTATAAAACCCTATTTTGCGAAAAAGGGTATATTTAAATGTTTTAAAAAAGGGCATGCCATGTCTTTCGATATGAATGTCAAGATGCAACCGCGTAAAAAAATAATATCTTCACAATGACCACATAAAAATCCAACCATAATCTATGCTGACGCCTTGCAACATCTTTTGAGCTGATGAAGGTGTAGGTGGGCGATCTACGTTCGGTTCGTAGGGATTAGATCAGTTATAGATCCGAAAATTGAGGTTATTGCCCTGCGCTATTCTCATTCTGTTTATATGAGACTAAGTCCCACGGAAACAGAAAAGTTGCTATAGTGTTTCCAAATCACGGTATTTGATTTTGGTTTTAATTGGATATGAAAGAACTGCATAAAATCTATCATTTGATCCGACCATTTTTATGGAGTCAGCACCGTTTTAATAATATTTCGACGATTGCCGTTCAGTGAAAAATCATTAAGTTCATATAAACAGTAACAGTGCGTCAGTTTATTGTAGTTTGAATCGGATATGAAAGAACTGCACTGTATCTATCATTTAATCCCAAAATCGTTTGAATCCGATCATTTTTGTAGACTCAGTACGGTTTTATTCAAATTTCAACGATTGCCGTTCAATGAAAGTCCTAGTGACTCCTTTACAAATTTGACTTAATTTTTACGTCGCATTTATTTTCTTCTTCTTCAGTTCCTTGGATCCCTACCGGGACAAAGGCGTTCAAATTTCAGAAGATATTCCATTTGGCTGTGCGTTTGCCAGAAATATGCCCGAAATATTTCTAAAAAACGCCCGAAATTTTGCCTGAGGTAGTAATTTTTCATTTTTATTAATATGTACGGTTTGGTAAGATGTATTACTCCGAAAACTTTTGCAACGATATTTTCGAAAAACAAACTTAACGACTTTGCACTGAACGACAACGATGATTTTTTTATATCTTTTGAATTTTTTCTATATTAATAATTATGAAAATTTCTTAGAGTAAGAACGATTAAAAAAATGTTAAATGCATTGAGTACTCAGTGTCATAAGTAGTTCATTTCAGTATTTGAATTTGTATTGCACATTATTGTATACCTCTTCACTACAACTACGTCTTGTTTGTGTTTTATTTTGACAGTGTTTTGTTGTTGTGAGCAACACATTCAATTGTCTTAAAGTGGGTTTCAAATATATTTTTGTTCGCGGATGATAAATTATTATTACCCAAGTAACCAGAAGGTAGTGATTCATTGGGATTTTTTATATCACTTCATTTTTTAGGTCTATAACAAGAATTAGGTCTTTAAACAGGTCTCTTGAAACGACGTCGTTATTCATGTAATAATAATTTTTCCTCGTAAAAAAATTATTTTATTTTTACTTTATGCAATTCCCATTTCCAGGAATAAATTGAAAATTTCTCGGAAAACGGTAAATGTTAGATGCTAAAATTTCGCGGGAATTCCCGCCCGAGAACCTAAATTCGGTTCAAATTCGCTTTTTTGTAATACTTGAACCCAGAATTTTGAATAAAGCACCCCGATATAGGTTTAATTCGCATGTATTGTATTTCTATAAATTTAAAAATCAGTCTCATCTCAAAATTGTTTCACTCTAAAATCTCCCTACTATCGGCATTGCACTTCCAATACATGACGTGGACAACAACAAATTTCGCGGGAATTCCCGCCCGAGAACCTAAATTCGGTTCAAATTCGCTTTTTTGTAATACTTGAACCCAGAATTTTGAATAAAGCACCCCGATATAGGTTTAATTCGCATGTATTGTATTTCTATAAATTTAAAAATCAGTCTCATCTCAAAATTGTTTCACTCTAAAATCTCCCTACTATCGGCATTGCAATTCCAATACATGACGTGGACAACAACAAATGTTACAAATATAAAAACTACATTTGGAGCAACAACCACAAGTTCAGCAACAACAATTCAACTCAAATTACAACAACAACATATAATGACAAATACTAACAACGAGTAATGTATCACTGACTACTATAACTACTACAACAACAAGTACAAATACCTCAACGACAACAACTACACCAGAAACTTAATATTTTGGACGACAAAGTTTTTGATTTGTGGCTGTATCTGCTGCCGTGCCTGAAATCAGGGCACCCATAAAAATATGAGATAAGCGCGTTTTTGTTGTTGAGTATTTTATTTTTGTAAATATATTTTTTTGATTATTTCTGAGGTGTTTGCCTTGCGCTAATCATTTGACAAATTTGATAGCGCATTCGGTGCTGACCTAAATTTGAAATTTCTGCGAATTTTTCATGTTTTACTGCTGCTGCTGCTGTAGGACGCTACTAAAAAAAAGCAAACAGAAACAGTATACAGTACTGTTTATTACACCACTCAACAAAACGAGAAAAAAAAATTGGCATGGTCTTCCCATACATCAATTCCATATAACTCGCAGTTGACAATTTTGACTGCAAACTCAACTTTTTCTATTACGCAAAGTTTTTAAGAAAATCGCTAAAGAAATGTAGGCCCTTTTCAGCCTTTGCTTAGAATATGTCTGGTCTCCTACGCAATCAGTTTTCTGGAAAACAGTACACAGAATTTGTCTTCCAATTGCCAAGACTAATTCCAATATACCAACAGTTATTAATATTCCGTTATGTGTTCAGCATATTTAATTCAGTAATTTAAATTTTTGTTTTTTTTACATATTTACATACAGAGCTGTCAAGGTTGCATTACGATTAGTTTTGATTACGATTACTAAAGCATCGTAATCAAAAGTTTTGATTACGATTTGAAATAATCAAAAAGTAATTTGATTCTTTGTACATTTTTAATTATTTTCACGACTTATTTAAAATAATAAAAAACTATATAACCGACTACTTTAGTCGGATTAATTTTTTTTGATTATTTTCAAATAATCAAAAAAAAGTAGTCGGTTTCAAAAAATTTGTTAAAAAAAATTAAAAAAAAAAAAATTTTGCCAATGATCGAAATCACAATTTTGCAAAAAAAAATCGACAAAAACAACAATGTTCGAAAATTAAAAAAAAAAAATGTTAACAACAAGTTTCTATGAAAAACATCAATTTCGCGACTTAAAACTTTTGTAGTACATTCATTATTTTGGGAAAAAGACAATCTTTTATTAAAAAATACAAAAACAAAAAGTTTTTAAAATGCAATAATTTTGGTTAAATAAATTATTTGTTCCAAAATAATAATTTTTATTTTAAAGATCATGAAAAACACTTTCTAAAGCAGTTATAGACCTTTACAACTGAGCTACTCTGACAGAAGTTATAAATAATTCAATACGAGCCTACGCGGTCAAAATTGCCATATTTGAACCCCAATATCTCGACAACCAGTCATACTAGTCTATCCTCCTTAATAGATTTTAATGAGGTCTACTTATATTACATGTTCACCAAATTTCATTCAAATCTGAAGCAACAAATTTTTGAAGCGGGTACGGTAGACAAATTTTCAACCAACTCTCAACCAAAGACCATTTTAAATAAAAAGTATCACCAAACTAAAGACCTTTATTTTTTTAAATAAAAGTTATGTCTCAACCAAAAACCATGATTTAAAAAAAAAAAAAAATTTCAACCAAAGACCTTCACATTTTTTGAAAACTGATATCTCTCAGTGAAAAACCAAATGGGAATAAAGGTTAAGAGTTAAATGAGTATGCAATCAAACTCAGCACTAACGAATTTACGTATGGGATGTCCATGGCAAAAATCGTGTTAGGTAGTGTTACACGGAGGGAAATAAAATTTAAAAACTCGAGAAGAATTCGGTTAGAAAGAAAAATAGTAGAATTTGACTAATATCAAAAAATACTACTAAAATTCAAGAAATTGTCATCTGAATATCAAGAAAGCAAATTACTTAGTTGTCAAAAAACTAAACAAACTTTATTCAACTTGATTTTCAGAAGTTAATTTATTCAATATTAGAAACCAAAAAGAACACGCAAAATTGTTGCAGTATTCTTCGCGAAAGCAACACGTGTTCATGTATCTCCTGTTGTTTTCATCGGTCTTTCTTTCTTTGTCTGTTCGCTTATATGCTTTGTGTTGCGATGTCGGCATCTGATTGTTAGTGTGCATGTCCTTCTATTGAAAGTAACTAAGCGAAATTCTTCTAGATATTAAGATATTTTGTTCTTAGGTATCAAAAGAGTAACTAAGAACAATTTGTCTGGATTGCAGATGTTTTTTTTCTAAGGTATCAAAAAGCGGCATGATATACAATGTTTGCATGTGTGTTTTTACGAATAGAACAACAAAGCACAGCCAGATAAGCAGCCGTCTGTGTATGTGTGAATGTTAAAGCTATAAAAATAGAAAAAACTAATTTTCCTACGAATATTGGTATGGTTTCAGTTCGGAAACATAAATGGGGATTCAATTTCGCATAAATACCAAGTTGATTTTATTCCATTGGTATCTAAATACACTATTCAATGCTTAAGGGTAACGTGCGGAAGATTTATCATAACCAACAGTAGAGGCAGCAGAAGAGGAGAAAGTGTATCAGGTAAGTAAGCGGTTTCAGAATAATATACATAGATTAAATCAAATAATAATAATAATAATAATAATACAAATAAAATAAATAATTCAAATTAAATTAAGTATTAAAAGAAGTCATTTAATATACAAAAATACTACATATATGTATTTAAAATTCTAAATAAAAAATAAACAACCTAAAATATATTTTTTTTATGTTAGTTTCGAAATAATTGCTTTTAGTTACTTTCAACATATCGACAGACAGACACACGATCAAACAGATAGCTGACAGATGGACAAAGCAAAACAAAACATAATAGCGACAAAGCAAGATCGAAAAAACAACAACTATACGAACACGGGTTCATTAAAACTTGAATTCAAGAATAATTCGACTTAGTTACTTTTTTGATACCTAAGAAATTAATAACTGAATTCAAGAATAATTCTACTTTTTATTTTTTTTGATACCTAAGAAATTAATAACTGAATTCAAGAATAATTCTACTTAGTTACTTTTTTAATACCTAAGAATTTAATAACTGAATTCAAGAATAATTCTACTTAGTTACTTTTTTTGACAACTAAGAAAAACCATTTCTGGAAATAAGAATTTTTCAGTTTAGATGTATATCACTCAGTACATTTTTTGATTCCTTCTGGATTTTAGAACTTTTTGCATTTCTTAAATGAGACCATTAATTGTGTACTTCGTATCGTCCAGAATGTCGATCCATTCATTCATGAAAAATGCGAAGCATGACGAAAACTTGAAATTTGGTTGGTTGGAAGCAACAACAACAAAAAAGTCACAACAACATCTAAACAGCGTGCATCAGAACCATCGTCGACGTCAAAGCAATTGTTGCTCTTGTTGTCTCTTCTAAATCGCTTTCTATTCAACAGCAACATGACGATCACCAGCAGCAGCAACATGATCATCATCATTTTCAGTAACATCTAACAATGGGCTTCGCTGCTGCGTTGCGCCCATCGCCCAAGGCGGCGACGCCTACTCGCCTGCAGCAATTGTTGGTTGTGCAGCTGTTGCTGTTGCTTCTGTTGTTGCCCGTTAAAATGTTGCTGTTGTGTGTGTGTTTCTGGAAATTTACGTGGAAATCAAACGAAATCAAACCGAAAAGCTGCCGAGCAGCTTCTAGTTTTCATCAACGTCAATGCAGCAGTTGCCGCCTCTGCAGGTAGCATCGCTGTTATTGATAACCGCCGGCCATGTAATTGCAACAAAACTAGTTCAGAGATAAGTAGCAACAACATTTGTTGTTGGCAACATTTTGCTTTGCGCGCTTTATCAGTTCACTGTGCTGCTCGACCACGCTCCCAAATTAAGCGATCTGAAATCTGTCAATTCTGAAAATCAAAAAATCTGGCCAAAAGGTCAAGAGCTAAACGCTGATATAGCGCCATGCCTTGTGTATGTAAAGAATATGAAATCAAATAAACTTGCAAAAATCTACCACGTCAAGATGCAAAATTCGTTGTACAGATAGAGATACTTGATTGCATTGAAGTATCTGCATATAACACATAGTGTGTGTGGCGCAAGCCCAGCCCAAAATCGCAGCCCATTTCAAAATACAAATTCAAATAAAATGGCATCCAAATGACAAACACCGTACAGCGCCTCACGTACTTCTTCCTGTATCGCACAGATACTCGGCCGGCCGAATGTATCTGCGGCTGCATTTCAAATGCAACACGTATCTGCGCATTGTATTTGATTTCATAAATAATTTTCCAAATATCAAGGCCACATTCACGTCGCTGCTCTGCTGCTGCTCTATTGCTGCTGTTGCTGTTGTTATTGTTCATTGCGACTTTTGCAAATTTATGCAAAAATATAAAGTATCTAATAAAAAAGCACAAATTGCTGAAAATCGTTTTGCAAAAAACAATCGATTCGCTACAAAAGATACAAAAGTATCTACAAGTTGCTGCGGCTGCAACTAATTAAATATAAAGATACGAGGCACCATTTAAACACAACAGCGACACACCGAGCACAAAGTGCAGGCGCTGTTTTTCTCTTACTTACTGCTAAATATAAATTTCATTATAGTTAAATTCATAAATTTAAATGCAAAAACAAAACATATAGTTACAGATACAGATACTTGGAGTATCTATTAAGCTGCCAGATTTAAATAGAGACAAACAGACAGACAGACAAAAACACACACACACATATTCGTCAGAACGATTTTTCCAAATCGAAATTTAATTTCAAGTACAACCAGTTAAAATACGTTTACCTTGAAATCTTGTTTTCCAGCCGCTGGCTGGTGCTGGTGCCGCCGTAACGCCGCCCCTGTTCCCGCATAGATGGACCTTTGCCATGCTTTGGCTGCTGCATACTTTTTTAGTTTTAATATATTTTTTATTTTTATTATTTGTTTTTGTTTTAGTGCTTTTATTAGCCCGTATTTATTGCGGCTTTTCATATTTTATTTCGCAGTTTTTACCAGTTTTCATTGTGCTGGCGACAAATACCCGTTGCTGCTGCTGCTGCTGCGCTGCGCTGCCGCTGTTGTTATTTTAATGTTAATTAATTTCATTATTCAATTTAGCAAAATTAATCGCTAATAAATATTTGAAACGTTAGTTTTGTTGCTGCGACTACTTAATCATTCAATGCGGAAATCGTCGATTTATTCAAATTAAATTTCACGCATTATCATTGATTATGAGTCTGTTTAATTGCGGTCGGTCGAATTCATTACGTGTAACTGATTAAATAGAATGAGGCTTGAGCCGAACTAGAAAGCGATCGATTCTCGGAACGAAACGCGCGCGCATTTCAATTCCTGGAAATTAATGAATGACACTACTTATTTGACACATCATATTTTGGGTTTTTTTTTAGTTTAATTTTCACAAAAGTCACGAACTACATTGAAATATTTGATTATTAGTGGCGTGATTATTGGGAAAACTGTATTTATTTCATTTGTGGAAATTTTTAATTATACCAAGAAATTTAATTTTTTCTGAGGGACTAATTAATTGCAAAATGATGAATTATCTCTAATGATATCACAGTCATCCAATGCCATGATATGGGAACAATTTTAATTATTTTTCGTTTACAAATTTGATTCAGCAATTAGCAAATAATGGGATTAAGTAGCCGAAAAATCTTAAAAAATCTAAGAGTCTAAATGAAATCTTTTTTTTCTGTTTTACAATTTATTATTTCAGTTAAACAATTTTATTTTGTTATTGATGCATTGATTTATAATCCTTCCGATTTTTTGTATCATAACGACCTGCACCTTCAAATATCTATTATTCGCATAAAAGACTCCTAAACTTAATTTATCTAAAAAAAGTTAATCAAATCAAAATAATATTAGAAACAATTTCAATGTATGGGATTATCATGAATATTTGTTTATTCAAACAAATATTGGGATTATAAAAAAGCTTTTTCAGTAGGGATATTTTAATAAGAATATTGAAATGTGTTGATTCATTTTAATAACTCAACTATAAATATCTGTGAAAATAGATCATATTAATAATAAACTATTTTACACAAAAATTGAAGAAAATGCTCCGAACTGTCAACATCTTAGTCATTTCCTTCAATTTTAATGCTAAATACCATTTGCTATTGTTCAAAAATATGAAATTTTAAATTAGTAGTTATTAATATTTAACTCACCATTTACTTAAAAAATTTTGAAATAAAGTAAAAAATTTGATCCAGAAAATGTAATATAATAATAACACTATTCTACAAATTGAGGATTGTTGAATTCTACCTAACTGAAACTTATCATTTTTGATAGATTTCGGTCTCCTGATTAATGCTGCATACTCAAAATTTTCCCACCAAGTCGAGATTTTGAAAACATTCGACTCAAAGTTGCAAAAAAAGTCATTTTTGGTACTTTACATCGCAATTTATCGCTCTATTTCGACATACTGCAGATGCAAACTATATCACAAAATAAAATATGAACCTTGTTAATATTAGTTTTTGAAAAAAAAAATCAAAAAGTAATTTTTGTTACCTAAAAAGTGTATCGAGAGAGTAATGTTTGTATACGAAATATTGGATGTAGGGAAATACAAGTAGCCGTATACATTGTCATACGGAAATAATGTAGTGAGTCTAGGTGCAAAAACAGACAAAACTATGAGCATTTGATATCCGCATTATAGGGAAACATGATAGGGAAAATATGGATTGCGCAATCATCTGGTGTGTATTTGATTCGGCAGTCTTAAAAGGGTTAAAACAAATCTATTACTGAACTTAAATTTTAAAAAATTTACAAAAAATAAATAAAAAAACGGCATCAGGAGACCGAATGCTATCAGAAATGATAAGTTTCAGCTCGTTAGAAAATCTTTGTAGAACAGTGTGATAATAGTTTGGTGCTACAGTCCTATAAGAACTTGGGCGAAATGCATTTTACTGACATAACCTACTTAGTCAATAAAATGGTTTATAAAGTATAATCTCTTGATAAATGAATATTCATTTTGTTACCAATTTTATGCTTTAGAAAATTAAATTACCTTTCCAATGGTATACCACATCTTTAAACCCCATGATTTCTTCCTTTTTTCAAAGGTACGTAAAGTTGAAATTTACAAAAATAAAAATACAAATTTTTAATTTGTCATTGATTTACTCAAAATTTCATTATAGCACACCCCATTTTTTTTCTATTTATATTCATAGACCAGTTCATTCTCAGTACTTTCTAACTAATGACAGTGATTTTAAATCCAAAAGTTATCCTGCAGAAATAATTAAAGAGTGTCGGGTAATGTGATTTGGTGGTAGAAATAAAAGAAAATAGCTATAACTTTCATAATGTTAACTAACTTCATCACACCAACTATCACAATTTGCCAACTTCAAAATTTCCAATGGGACATAACCTTCCTTACTGGTACATTTTTATTTCGATTTAATAACACAACTATTTTATATTTTTTAAATTCGTTTGTCTTGGTGTAACCGTATTTACCGTATTGTATTTTTGTTTCTTATTATTTTGAAAATATTGGAAATGAATAGGTATCCGCGGTAGCTCAGTGGTTAGTGCGTTGGACTGCGAGCCGGAAGGTCCCCGGTTCAAGCCTGGACTGTGACTAACAACATCTTTTCATAGAAACATTTTCTATACCGCGCTTCCTCTCGGCAGTAAATGGCAAACCTACGAGAGTAAAACATTGCCTATGAAAAGCTCTCACCCGCCGTTCGGATTCGGCAATAAACTGTAGGTCCCACCACTTTGAGTACAAATATAACACGCACAGCTCAAAAATGGTGAGAGAGCTCTGCCGAAGTTCTATACAGGACTGTAGCGCCAAACTATTATTATTATTATCATTATAAATTAGAAAAAAAATGGGTGAACCAAAACCAAAATTTTGAATTTTTATTTTTGTAAATTTCAACTTTACGTACGTTTAAAAAAGGAATAAATCATGAGTTTCGAAGATGTGATGTACCATTTGAAAATTAATTTAAGTTTCTAAAATATGTATTAAAATCGTTATTAATTTGTCACCATGTACTTTAGAACCAATTTTCTTGACTTGGTTATGTCAGTAAAATGCATTTACTAAACACCCTGTATCTTAAACATGATGCAAAATAGGACATTCATTTATTTCACACTTTCTTATTATTTTGAGTCATATAATGATCCCCTGTTATATTGACATCGAAGAACCAAACACGCTGTATATGTTTGAAAGATGGCCGAAAATTATTCATTCTAAACATAAATATGTTTGAACGAAATCAAAAATATGTTTGTCTGTTATTATAATAATGTTTGGCAATGAAATAATACTTTTGTTTGCATAGAGCTCCAAAGACATATGTAATACCTGCAAAATTATGTATGGGAGAGCCCTTTTTTGCAGCGTGTACACGGAGGGAAATAAAATTCTAAAACTCGAGAAGAATTCGGTTAGAAAGAAAAATAGTAGAATTTGACTAATATCAATAAAATACTACTAAAATTCAAGAATTTGTCATCTGGATATCAAGAAAGCAAATTACTTAGTTGTCAAAAAAATTAAACAAACTTTATTCAACTGGATTTTTAGAAGTTAATTTATTCATTATTAAAAACCAAAAAAAACATGCAAAATTGTTGCAGTATTCTTCGCGAAAGCAACACGTATTCATGTATCTCCTGTTGTTTTCATCGGTCTTTCTTTGTCTGTAATATTCGCTCATATGCTTTGTGTTGCGATGCCGGCATCTGATTGTTAGTGTGCATGTCCTTCTATTGAAAGTAACTAAGCGAAATTCTTCTAGATATTAAGATATTTTGTTCTTAGGTATCAAAAGAGTAACTAAGAACAATTAGTCTGGATTGCAGATGTTTTTTTTTTCTAAGGTATCAAAAAACGGCATGATATACAATGTTTGCATGTGTGTTTTCACGAATAGAACAACAAAGCACAGTCAGGCAAGCAAGTGTCTGTGTATGTATGAGCGATAAAGATATAAATAGAAAAAATGAATACACTATACAATGCTTAAGGGTTACGTGCGGATGGTTTATACATAACCAACAGAAGAGGCAACAGAAGAGTAGAAAGTGTACCAGGCAAGTAAACGGTTTCAGAATAATATAAATAGATCAAATTAAATAATAATAAAAATAAAATAAAATAAACAATTCAATTACATTAAGTATTCAAAGAAGTCATTTAGTATACAAAAATGCATTTTTTTTTATTTTATGTTAACTTCGAAATAATTGCTTTTAGTTACTTTCAACATATCGACAGACAGACACACGAACAAACAGATGGGGCTGACAGACGGACAAAGCAAAACATAATAGCGACAAAGCAAGATCGAAAAAACAACAACTATACGAACACGTGTTCACTAAAACTTGAATTCAAGAATAATTCTACTTAGTTACTTTTTTGATACCCAAGAAATTAATAACTGAATCTAAGAATAATTCTACTTAGTTACTTTTTTGACAACTAAGAAAATCCATTTCTTGAAATTAAGAATTTTTCGGTTTAGCTGTATATCACACCGTATTCTTCTTGATTCCTTCTGTATTTTATAACTTTTTTCACTCCGTGTACCTACTCACATGGGTTATAGCAAATTCGAATAGAAAAAAAGATGCAACAAGATTTAATTTTTGTAAATATTTTAGAGACATTTTTAAATATTTTAGGTCAATAAACAATTACACTTCTTTCTTTATTTTACATGGAACTTAATTTTGAACTAATTAAATTAGTATTATTTGTTTATATTTTGTATTTCACGTCCAGTGATATTTTAAAACAAATCTAAACACTAAAATATGTTATTGGAATATACTATAGGATATCTAATAAAAACCCTTGTATCTCGAAATGAACAAAGTGTGACCTTCGCCTCATATATTGAATAAGTTTAACGAATCTTTCGTAAAATGAGCATTTAGTTGGTTCAATGTAAAAATGTCATCTTCTGTGTATAATATGGAATGAATTGAATAAAATCAGTTTTGAATATTATTACATCTCGTATCAAATGCAGTTCCAAATGTCAAGGAATGCCTCACACAACAATTGCATCGAATGACATTCATTCGGTGATAAATCGCTTCGAAATCCACACGATTCGATGTTTTTAGTGCGATTTTTAGCAAACACATGGAGGTCAAACGTCAGCGCTGCGACGCGACGCGACACGACACGCTCTCATAACGATAGCTGCCGACGACCAACGAATAAATATAAAGTTCGAGGTAAATCCACAAAAAATTAGATTTTCAGGCGCAACAATCGCAACAACAACAATTGACATCAAATATCAACAGCAACAATAACAACAAAAGCATCTGTGCGCAATAAATATCAAATGCAACAAAAACTGCTACAACAACAACAATGCTAATTCTAGCATAAACCTCGACTTTTAACCATATTTTCGTTACAACAAAAGAAACAAAAAAAAAATATAAAAAAAACTAAAAATAAAACTAAAAATAAAACGTCGAGGTCGTCGTTTCGACGCGCTGTGCTGCACTGTGCTGCATTGCAACAACTACAACAACAACAACAATAGATTACAGCAAATAATACACAAAATACAACAACCAAACCAAATCTAACAACAAACAAATCTAACAAAAAATACAACTTCGAATATACGACCAACAGCGATTGGAACCAGCGCCATCTCGCGGCTCAAAAGTGCAGCGATGCGATGCAAAAGGTGGCAGCACTCGGTCTTGCTGTGTGTGTGTGTGTTGTTTGTGTGTTTGACGTTTCAATGCGCCGCCATTTTTTCAGGTAGTTATCTCCGAAACTGCAGCTGCTCGTTGGAACCTCGCTGTTCATAAATTCACTATAAACTGACTGCATTTTTTTCGGTTGCCAGTTGTTGGTTTTTGTGTGCCACTTAAATTGTTGTTGTTATTGTTGTTGTTGTTGTTGTTAATTTACATGTTTTGAAGTCAAGGTCTTCGCAAAGATTTTCTCGGGCATGGTTTGGCCGCGGCCCCGGCTGCCCTGTAGTCCATTTATTGGTTGGTTAGTTGGTTGGCTGTCAGTTGATTTGTTTGTTGCTGTTGACTTTGAGCGTTGAAAATTCGAGGCTTTGAAGAATTTTTCTTTTTTTTCTTTTTAACAAGCGTAGATATATGTTATGCGATATAGCAATCGAACCTAACCATTACACGATGTCAAGAACAAACATCATTTTGACAGCAATTGGTGCAGTTTGTAGACCTTGTGGAACAAACAGCTTTTATGAGTTCAAACTCTGCATTTAACTAAGACCGTTAAGACCATTGTTGTTTGCATTAAAAGTACAACAGGCCAAAGACGTATTGCTAAAGTCACAATTTTTCACACAAAATTTAAATGCATACGTAATAATTAAATACTTTTTATATAATAAAGAATAAAATACGCGCGCAATATACGTTTTTTTCCAAAAATATTTAAATCAAAATTAAATAAAATTTTAAATTTTATTATGTCACTTTTTCATAGTGTAGTAATATTTATACATTTTTCTTAAATACAGAATGCAGCAAAAATCAATGCATGGAATGTAATATTTTTACTTGTCTCATGAAGTTTAATAAATACAGAATGTTGTAATATTAAATGAAAATGTTGTAGTATTTTTACTTTGCTTAAGTTAAATAATTACAGAATGTAATAAAAATGTATGCATAAAAAATACAAAATGTAGTTTATTACAATATAAATGTTGTAAAGTTTTATGAAGAAATGCAGTAAAATAATATAAATATTTTGCATACTAAAACAACTACATAAATGTAGTAAAACAAATACATTTTTAACAAATACGTATTGTAACCAGCAGTTCTAAATATTTTTATTTAAATTATATACTTTAAACGTAAATAGATGATTGTATTAAAAATTTTAAATCAAATTAATTTTTAATACTTAAAGGTTTCGTGCAAAAAAGTGTAAAGTCTATATTTTTTCAAAATTGTGTTTTTGATGAAATATGAAATCGATTTATATTACGCGTCGTTTTGTACCGAAGTCATCCATATCCGAAATATATACACTAAGATACCACGATTTAAAAGGTAAATTATGCAATATATTCGAATTAAAAACTAATGGAATCGCATACCTATTACTAAACTATACGATTAATGTTGAATTTCATATATTTATCATTGCCAATCAATAAAACTAAATTGAAAATGTTTCACCATTAAAAAATAAATATGTGATTTTACCACTTCTTAAATCACGCAAATATCTTTGGTATGAGAATGACATCGACTGGTGGTAATGCATCTGAAGGTTAAAACCACAAATTTTAATATACATTTAATTTCAATACAATAAATTGCTATTTTTGTACGAAACAAAATTTTGTTACTATTTTGTTTGGGGCAAAAAGGGTCAAGTCAAGCAGTTTAAATTACGTTTTTAAGCCAAGTTACATGGAAAATATAAGTTTTTCTTTGCAAACCCAACCACACATACATACGTAGTTTATACGATAGATTCTTTTTTTAAACAAAAAATCCAACAATTGGCAATTTTAAACAATTTTTATTGATTTTCTAGCGAAGTGAAAAAATACACTTAACTCTTTATTGCTCAAACCCCTACAATTGTAGTACTTTAATTATTTAGATTGTTTGAAATATTTCAAAATATTGCATTTATGTACGAATCACACTTTTGAGCAATCGTCTGAAATTAAATAAATATTTTCCTTTCTTTTGTGTTTTAAAATAAAATCTGCGACGCAAGGCTTTCGCTAGAGTATGTATTTAATTTAAAGACTTCTGTCTTTTTTTTAGTATACTTAGTAATTTTCCTTACCTTTTTTTTTGTTGTATTCGTCTCCGACCAAGGAAAGTTTTTACGCCTAGAAATTTTTTACGACGATATGCTTTTTTTCTTCATTATGAGCCAAAGTTCTGAAATTTGACTCAGTGATGCACGGTGATGAATGTTTACCTTTTTCCTGAATTTGGGAGGAATTGGGCAATTGAGAGTGGCTTCGCTAAGGGTAGAGTTATAAAATGTATAATTATAATTTATAATTATGCTCGCCATGTAGAATATAGGCGTAATTGGACAAAGGAGCATTAAATGCACGCAGAGAAAAACATGGTTTTGGTGATCATGCTGATCATATTTACAGGGCATCATACTATGATTGGGGTTATAGTTATAGGCAATCATGTACTATTTCTAATATGATCCTCAATGACAATGTCGTCAATCTTAATATGATCTTCAATGACAGTATTCCAATTTCACACAACTATACTGTTGTCCTCACTGACCATATAGCGAATTATCCCAACCATATTTTGGTTAATAATAATAATAGTTTGGCGCTACAGTCCTGTATAAAACTTCGGCCGAGCTCTTTCACCATTTTGAGCTGTACGTGTTATATTTGTACTCCAACTGGTGGGACCTACAGTTATTATGGTTGCAGTGACCATATTATGATTCCACACAATAAAACTATGGTTGCCAGTGACCATATTATGATTCCACACAACCAAACTATGGTATTCAGTGACCGTATTGCGATTTCATACAACCGTACTATGATCCTACGTGACCAGTTATCATATTATGATGATGATCATATTGCTATATTATGATTATGATCATAATATTATATTAAGATTATCCCTAAATTCTTGAAAAAGCGGATTGATAAGGAATTATCACACACACGAACTTTCACGCACAGTACATCCTCGCACAAAAGCTTCGTTCTAGAACTCTCCATGAATGTTCATGAATTTGAAAACGCGAGTATATGACTGAAGTATGATCATTGAAATTTGTTATAAATATTAAAATTTAACACAAACGAGTACTTAATATTTAATAATTGATTTTTTTTAAACTATTGTGTCTGCATATTAATAAAATACAAATTAACGCGTAAACTTTCAGATATGTATTTATTTTTAATAATGGTGTATTTTTATACACTCAAAACAAAAAGTCTGTAACAGTAGCAAAAAAGGTTGCCAATATAGCAAAAATTTTTGCTGAAAAGAGGAAAGTGCCGTATTCTGCTGAAACAGAAAATGACAGTTTGCTGTTTCAGTGAACTTTTTTTATGCTATTAGAGAAGACAATTTTAGCTATTTTAACCAATTTTTTTCTCTGTTAAATCAAATTCATAAAAAGAGAAAATAAAAAAATATATTTTTTTTTTGTATTTTAATAATTTTTTTTATTTCTGATATACTTTTTTATTTTTATATTTTTATTTTTTATTATATTTATTTTATTTATTTTATTTATCTCATATTTTTATTTTACCTATTTCGCTATTTTCACTATTTCACTCTTGCATGCGTGTATTATTATTACGTATAAGAAATATCTCTTTTAAAAAACATGTTGTCGAATAAGAGTCTATGAATTATAGACACATTTAGCTGCAGCGTCTCGTGACTATGGCGCCATCTAGTGCAGGTTAGCTACACTAGCAATATGTACACCAGTGACACTAGCACGATCTTGATCACTAGCAGAACTAAGATTTTCAGCAAACATTTCGCCATTACAGATAAAAGTATGCTGTAAATGTTTGCTATTAATAGCAGACTTTTTATTTTGAGTGTACATTAAAACAGTTCGTCACTAGAACTAGTTTTTCTATAATAATTTACTAGAAAATTTTATAATTTGTCATTCTATACTTTGTCAAATCGCACACTAGGAAACCAAATGAAAAGTATTAGAGCCCTAAGGATTATTGTACTTGCAAATTACTCAGGTCAAATATTTGACACTTTTCGCATATTTCGCGGTGTTTATGAAAAATATCTCTTAAGTAATATGAAATATCTGGGGTTTACAAGTTACTTAAACTTTTGCTATAGATTTATAGCAAAATATAATAAATTACATCATGATTCTCTCGACGATTGTCTCTGTATTTTGTCACAAACATTAAAATATGCTTCTCTTTAATAAGAACCATACTAAATAGGTAGACAAAAGGCTTTTGAAACATCAGCACATTAGCAACAAAGTCACCAACAGTGAAAACAGATCAGTCCAAATTATAGACCGAATAACAGCAACGGAACAACAGTTGCAATATCTCCATATATCAAACGACAGCAACAATCACAGTCGTTGAGATGTTGCTCTTGTAGTTTTTGACATTCATTTGCTGAGAATTGCAAGAAGTAATAACTTTGCAATGGTACCCAACTAGCAACATGCGACCGCATCAGCAGCAACAACAGCAACATCTACAAATAGCAATGCGACCTTCTGCTAAATCGTTATCATTGAACGGTGATCGTGGGCAACACAACAACAGCAACTAATACAATGCAATTGATGTTGCTCCTCTTGCTGCCGCTTCTGCTGTTGCTGCTGCTGTTGTTGTTGGCGCAATTGCCAACGGCTCGATCGCATCGTCGACGTCGTCAACGTTAGAAATGGAAATGCGATTCAGAAAAATGTGTGTTACTAGATCTTCATGCCATGCGACCGACGACTGTTGCAGCATTGCTGTTGTTGTTGTTGCTGCCATTGCCATTGATATTTCTGCAGCAGCGGCACAATTTGCTGTCAGCCACGTTTTCGCTGAATGCAGAGACAGCACATGCAACACAGCCGCAGGTGTTGTTGCTGTCGCTGCAATTGTTGTTGCTTTAACTGCCATCTAATGGCACACGCGGTCGTATGAACCGAATTCGCTACCATCGCTGTTGCTGCTCTGCGTTGGTGGATTAGGATTTTATGTTGCTGGCGCCGTTGTCGTTGTTGTTGTTGCTGGTGGTGGTGCTCCATACTGTGTGCTGGCTGCATTTACATCTGGTTGCTGAACTTGATCGTCGTTGCTTGTCTGTCGCTGGGTTCCATATGGATCGTGCACATGTTGTAGTTGTTGCCGTTGTTGTTGTTGTTGTTGTTTTGTAACGCTACGTTTTACTTGGCCGTGGATTTTCCACGTTTTATTTACGATCTTGCCGAGTGCATAGATGTTGTCTGTCTCTGTGTTTGTGCGCCGTGGCTGCGATGGGAATGAAAACGTGTTGAGCTTTTCATTACGTCATCGATTTTCCTTTCATTACAGTTATTTTTATTGCTCGAGCACATTGTTTTTGTTGGTTTTGTTGTTGTTGTTGTAGTATTTGCTATTGCGGGATAATGTCTACACCCAACACACGATCAGCTGTCTGGGCACGAGTTGTCTGGGCACTCGATGAGACTGAATCTGTCTACGGTAGAGAGAGAGAGGCAGAGAGAGAGCGGCAGGGATAGAGGAAACGGCATAGAGTGGGAGCATGGCATGTGGATTACATATTTGGCACAAAGTGTTGAATAATGAAAGTGATTTGTCATTATAAAAAGTTAATGATGCGTTTAAGAAGATTTGTACTCAATTTGAAATCTCGATCTTAAAACCTAAAATGTCTACAACTAACTCTCTACTACCAGAATATTGTACTTCATCACGACGCAATTGACATTATGATTCGCATAAGTTGTGGACGAACGATATTTTCGAAGTTCTCGATCTCTGAAAATGTACAAAAGGAATTTTTCTCGAATCTCCTCTCGATTGCCATTTTAGATCTTGTTGTCAACTTGAACTTTGAAACGAGATCTTTTCGTCCATATTGATATTAACAGCAATGAAATCCAAATTACAGATAAACGAGAAATCGATATGAAATATTGAAGATATTTGTTTTTTTAAAATGCCTATCGGTTGTTCATTTAGATTCATGAATGTTGAATGATTTAGTTTAGAATCTAACTATGATATTAAACAGTTAAAAAAAAAGTAATAGATTCAGTTAAGCGTTTGTAGAAATCTACGTAGACTAAGCGATGTACGTTTACATAGTTCGTAGAATCCCAATAAACACCCTGATTCAGGTTAGGCTCTTGATCAGGATAATAAATTGTAATTTGAATGTGATTAATAAAAATAATCAAAATAATAATTATATTCAAAATTAATTAATTCGGACATATTTTATATCCAACTGCTCATTCATTATTCAAAATAGAATATTTTCTGTGCGATCTTGCTGAGAACGTATGAGATATTCCTTTTTAAATCAACGAACGGATTTCCTCTACCACTCCGATATAATTTAAATTTGGTACAAATGCTGTACCTAATTAAACTAAGACAATTCATAAATATTGAACCTCTAGCTTAAATGTTTGCCTAAATATGGCGACTTAACAATAAAAAAATAGGCAAAAACTCACAAAGGAGGGTTAACTTAATTGCATTTATCTTAGTTTATCTAGTTTACGTACAAGGTCAATTGAGGTAGCATTTAAAAGGTATAAAGATGGCCTTTTATATGCCATACAATGTTATAGAATAAATTATAGGTACACCTTAAAATAAGTATTTTTTGCGTTTGACTGATCATAACTTTGGTCAGATCAATCCGAATTTCATGTGATTTATTTCTGAAGTATTCTTAATAAAATCCAAAAGAAATGTAATAAAATTTGTTAAAATTTAAAGACCAAAATACGTTGAAAAACATGAAACTCAAAAACTTGAGGCAATCTAAAAAAAAATAGTATGAGGTCGTAATTAGAATCTTAATCACACTAAGATCGTGGAAAAAATAGGCCTCAATTTGTTGTCTAGTGTTATATGTACATTTTTACTTGATTTCCCATTTTTATTTATAACTCAGAAACCAACACTAATACACCTATGAAATTTAACACACATGTTCAGAGGAAAATCAGCAAAAACATAAATTTTTTTGAAAATTTTAAAAATATGAGATTTTGAGAAATATCCTTCCAAAATTTAGATCATGTAATAAATGACCTTTAACCTTTGCATACAAAAATAAAATTAAATACCATATCAGAGACCAACTATATATCTTTCAAATGATAATTAAGTTTTTCTACCTTTCTGATTTTTTACCAGTTTTTCCATATTTTAAGGCCCCATATTTCGTGAACCATAGAAGGTACAGGTTTAAAATTTTGCAAATTTCTTTGTTTAATATGAAAGAACTCTCATACAAATTTTGATCAATTTCCAAGAAGATGATATTTAAATTTCTTATTATTTCATTGAATTAAAATTGAATTTCCCGTATATAATTTCTGACCCTTTTTAAATGATACTCAGGTTCTTGAAATGAGACTATAAAACTCTCATAATAGAACTTTATTTTGTGCTGGTATGAATTATACTCAACGCGTCCAAGTGATCTTTAAAAAACCCTTTAAAAATTCGGTACACCATTCGAAAGGTTACCCATAACTTTAATGATTCGAAACTAGGTAACTTAGAACCACTTAAACTGCAACTGCGTGTAATTTTCACGATCATGTAGAAAACATTGCATTTCGTATATCTACACTCAGGGAAAAAATCATGTAAATTTAAACAGAAATTAAACAGATTTCATGTTGTTTTTTTTCAGTACAAAATGTTAATTGAACATGAATTATCGGATTGATTCACAATGCTATATTTTTAATATAACAGTTGTATAATGTTAGAATAACTCGATGTCTTGTTAAATTAAAATTGCAAATTGTTAATTTTTCATGATTCATCGCGTTGTTTTAACTCTTTGTACTGTTAATTTAATAGTATCATGATGCTCAAATTACATGATGCACCATGCTAAATTAACATTAATTATCTCGTTATATTAAGATGTTCCAATTGTTTTTCCTAATATAGAAATATTAAATGAGACTAAATTTGTTAATTAATTAATTATTTTTTATTATATCCTATACAACAATTAATAAAATTTACTTGGGTTGATAATACTTGATTTACATGATCAGTGGGTCAAAAATTAAGTATAAACTTAAACTCCTTCACGTCTGGTTTAGACGCTATGAGGTCCGAAAAGATTCAAAGGATATCCAATGTACTTCCTCATTTTATAGCGGGGTGTTTCGTTGTGGGTTTTTGACGTCTAAGGGGCGATTGTAAGGAGAATATTGTAAGTTTGTATCTTAAAGTTTTACCACCATTGTAATGGATTTATCATACTAAATATCGTTAAGAAGTTATAACAAGTAGAAGAAGTCAGAAATATATCATAATGTTTTTGGAGAAAATATTCGTCTCTTAAAACAATAAATTTCCGAACACGTAGGCCAAATAATAACCAATATTAGTCCTTACATAAATTTTGAATTAAGTCTTTCTGGAAAAATATTATTACAATAGCACAATATAACACATTTCGTTAATACAAAATATTTTACTTTGTGAAAATGATTTGTATGCATTTTTGTGCAGTACCATGTATTTTCTTAAATATTTTATAAACAAAAATAAACATTTTGACTCACGAACAAAAATAGATAACATTTTTTAAATTTTTATTACCATTTTGAATCAACCATTTTTTGGAAAATTTAATTTTTTGAAAACTTTAAATTTTCTTTTGCCTATTTTGCAGACCGAACTTTTGTATTGTAGCGCAAGGCTTTTTGTGTGTATTGAAGCAATTGTCATTGGTTGTAATATTAAAAACAGAGACTAATATTCGTTGTGTTAGACCTATATTTCGTAATCTTATGGAATTTGAAAAGACGAATATTATTTCCGATGACATAATGATAGTTTTTTTACTTATTCTACGAGTATAACTCATTACCAGGATTTTCTATGAGAAATCGATTTAAGATGGTGGTCAAAATTATAATACAAACTTCGAGTGTTCAGTGGAAATCGTCCTTAGAAAGTTCGCTCCTTATACGTCAGAGGCGCACAGTGAACCATTTCGCTGCAAAAGTATTTAGACATATTTTATCTGTATTTTTACCAATTTTTCAGTTCATTGCCTTTGGAAGACGTCATTTTATTTAAATTTTGAAATTGACAATTTTGGTGTGAACTATGATGTCCTGGTGAGTTCATTTTCCATCTTCGGATTTCGTTGAAAAATCTCCACATAAATTTGAAATTATCAAATTCCATCCTCAGTCTATAGTATATTTATAAAAATGCAAAATTAAATAAAATTAATAAAATTAATGATACTTACCAAAGAATTGTTGAATAAGAGCCAATAAAAAAAATATTTGTTTGAAATTTTCAAATGTCATTGATATATGTATAACAATATTTCGTATTAATTTTACACTTTTCGCGTAAATTTAACATTGTGCTATTTTAACAATATGAACATGTAAAAAGTATAATTTTCAAAATTTGTTTTTGTTTTCTGTAGAAACATTTGTCACGAGCCGTGTCAAACATTTTTCTGTCATAATTTTCTGAGTGTACACACAGAAAAGTGATTTGTTGCGGCAACCAACTAAATTGCCCTACCGAATTATTCGGTTGCGGAAACTTGCTGATGAGGAGGTTGTACCAACCTGAGGAGGTTGTACCAACCTGAGGAGGTTGTACCAACCTGAGGAGGTTGTACCAACCTGAGGAGGTTGTACCAACCTGAGGAGGTTGTACCAACCTGAGGAGGTTGTACCAACCTGAGGAGGTTGTACCTCCTAGTCAGCAAGCATGAGGTTGTGCCAACCTCCTATTTAGCAAGCATGTGGTTGTTTTAACCTCCAAGTCAGATACCGTAACCAATGCACAAACGTCAAATTTTGGCAGAATGAAAAATGCAATTATGAGGTTACGAGAACCGAACGTGCAGTTGCGCGGACTAACATTTCGGTCAGAGTAAGAAATGGTTCGTTAATTTTAATGACATGAGGTAACAACAAATGTGAGAGATAATGAACCAACGTTTCAGTGTTGCAACCGAAGTACCTTTGTTGTAACCTGATGTCATTAAAATAACGGTACCATATTTTACTATAACCGAAATTCTTAGGGTTGCCGTAACTTCATGATTGCATTTATCATTCTACTAAAATTAACCTTCGTGTATTTGTAACGGAAATTAAGTACGTTGTTGTATTAAAAAAATAAATGGCAAACGACAATCTCTTGTTTATCCGCAGTTCGGTTACCACTACTATTATGAATACATACAGAAATAAAGAAATGTGAAAAATGTTCACAAGTGCAAAACATCAGGATTTCACTAATTAAGCAATTTTGCGAAATAGATACATACAACATAGTAAATGAATTCAATACAAATTGCCACAACCTTATGATCACTAACTTGGAGGTTGCCACAACCAAATTAAGAGGTTTTTGCAACTACTTTTTAAGTTGGCGCAACCGAATGAGTCAGTAGAGCAATTTAGTTGGTTGTCACAACAAATCAGATTTCTGTGCATAACTCCAGACATCCAAAACGAAATACCGGGGCTTACAATTATTTTCATCTCAATAAAGTAGAGTTATGTTTGTATTGGATATTCAGCAAAGTCTTTGCGGTCCTTCACTTAAAACGATATCCTTTAATAAACGAACTCAAACGAATATCTGTTTTCACATTGTTGTTCTGGCGTTGGCATTTCGTGAGGCGCCTCCTGCCGTGTGCTGCAAGAATTGAAAAGCAAAGAGCTTTACTCAGACACACACACACATGCCAGGATACTCGGAGAATGTGTGTGTGTGTGTGAGGACAAAATCATAGCAAGCAACAGGTTGGTGTGACAATTGCGAATTGGGGGCATTACCGAGGGAGGCTTCCTTCTGGTGACCAAGAGATAGAATTTGGAGAGCGTGCGGAGAAAAAGCAGTTGGCACATTGCAAGGACTTCTTGTGACCAGGATGCATGGTGTCTGCTGTGGTGGAAGCCATTTGAGTGCCTGTTGAAATTGTAAACGAGTTGCAACTATTTGTTGGTTTCTGCTATTTGACCAACCAGCAACAGGCCAGCGGGCGGATGTTGTCAAAAATGTGTGCAACACGATGGACACACGATGTCAATGAGGATGCGGATGTAGAGTAGGTCTGTGGGGCAGTTTATCTGCCAGAAGTTGCCGCACATCGATGTTTAAATTGGAAGGTTTATGCTGAAAGTAACTGGTTCCAATATATATTTTTTAATTTCAAGAAATTACACAAAAGTTTATTTATTAAAGTTGCAATGATGTGTATTAATTAACAAATCTGTGGTGTATCGCACAGGATGGTATACAGTTTATATTTTTTCTTTGCTGTTGTGCGTAACAAATATTGATAACAATTTCGTTTGTAATAAATTAGGTGGTCAGAGGTTTTTAAAACTAAGAAAGTACAAAATACAAATAGCACATTAATAAAATTAATGCTTCAAATATCTACAATAAGAAATAGAAATTAATTTTTTATTTCTTTCATCTAAAAATTGCGACTTACGACTTTATTTGATGAATATGATCAAATTCAAATATCATTCCAATAGCAGAGAATTGTTTGAATACATCAGAGGAGCTGGGGTAAAGTGGGACAGCTTTTTAATTTACTCCAAAAAAACACATTTGAATAATTTATTTAAGATATACGATAAAATTATGCATTTACTTATAGTCAGAATATTCTGGACATTAGAGATATTGCAGTTGACTTTCAAATTTGATTTCTTTGGCATTTTATTGATGCAAATCGTACAAAATTATTTTTCTTCAGATAAAGTTGAAGAATATTTACCGATGTATTCTTTTTGCTCCTGTTAAATGTTTGCTTCTCGGATTTCTTCTGTAATTCAGTTCTTATCTCAGGTGAAGTCAAAATGTAACTTTGCATTCATCTCGGTTAAACCAATTAAATAATTCAAATAGCAATATATGTTCACTAAAATTACGACAAACATTGCTTAAATTACGTTTCTCACTTTACCCCAGGACTTGTTTCCCACGTTACCCCAAAATCGCAATTTGAACAGAACTTAGCACCATTTAAGCAATGTTAAATTATTTGCAAAATCCGTTTGTATTTCAAAAGATATACATAATGCGATCATTTTAAACATATTTCAATTTATTTTTATAAAAAAAAAAATTGAAATAATTCAGCATATGGAATACGGGTCGTATGAGTGATATTAGTAAAATATTGAAATACTTTTTAAATTTTAAACAAATTTATTGTGGAAAAAAAGTATGTTGTCACTGTAGCACTGCCAATTAATACATTGGGTCATATTAATAAAATTAAACTTTGTTCAAAAATTGAAGCAAATGCTTAAAACCTTTTACTTATGTTCAAAAATATAAAATATAAAATTCAAAATTGGTAGGTATTAATAAAAACGTTGAAATGACCATTTGCGTTGAAAATTCTAAAATAAAGTAAAAGATTTTCCCAGAAAAAGTTGACTTGTTTAAAAGAAAATACTTTTTTTTATAATTATGACCGATTAGGGCAGGCATGCCAAACTCACTTGGCATCACGGGCCGCATTGGCTATTGAAAAGATCGCTAGTATTTTCATTTGGTTCTTCGGCTGTTTCCTTTCTTCTCCGTTAAAAGCGCTGTAAGTCGACATTTTTTTTTGTAAAAATCGTGCGATTTTTGTCTGTTTGAAATATACTGAATAAATGTCCATACTTTTTTGAATCTGTCTAAAATTTTGTCTGAGGTATTTACAATGGTACTCCATATTTTAAAAACTAGAGAAAATTTTATAAAACAGACACCTGACAATCATCCAAAATAGTTGGAACTTTTTCTGTACCTACCTAGTCTGCCATTCGTTTCGATATTAATGTGAGAACGATACGATATGTCGGCAAAATCGTACGTTATCAGATCTTGTACCAAAGCGAAATAACGCAGTTTTTTTTCGAAACGATAATAAAAACGATAATTATTGCAATATTGGAGATTGATATGATTTTTTATTGCAAATATATCGAGATTTATATGAAAAACACTGCAATATCGATGTGAGAAATGTTTAAATATCCTATCATAAAATTTTACTCTACGAAACTTACGAAATTTTTAAAAATAGCAACGAAATCGGATTTTGGTTATACAAGTTAGTTCGAGAAAACTTCGAGATGTAAATCACATGGGAGAGTGGTTACCAAATTTTTTAGGTTTCGATACAAACAATACTTAAACATATTGAAAAAGTTTTAAAAAATCGTATATAAATTTGATATTTATATATATTTGAAAAGGGTTCCTTTTTATGAACAATCATTTATATTTGCAAGGACAATAACCATTGATTAGATGTTCGGATTTAGGAGTTATGAAGAAGTCTTTTTTGTTGTCATTTAAACGAGGTTTGTAGCATTCTACGGGCAAAAGAGTAATTATTGATTAATATTTTGTAACTTTGGACCACTGTATATCTGAAGATAGTGGTTCAAAAGAAAAGAAAAGATTAAATTTAATTGCAATGAAAGCACTTGTAGATTTGGTATGGAATGTCTCTAATACAAAAGGTTTTACTAAAAAATGTTTAAATTATTCATATTTCAGTTTGTGCAAAGCAGGACTTAAAAACTGGTCGATATTTAATAAATATAAGTCCGATTTTTTGTTTCTTATTAGATTAAATTATTCTTAAATTATTGCGCCACTATTTGATACTGGAGCTGGTTCTGAAAATGGTTTTGTTAAATTGGCTCCAGTTTTTGAGATTTTTTTCACTTAAAAACAAAAATATTAAACAAATAAAATAATAATAAAAGTTTAAAAATTATATAATTACACTGATCGACAGATATTGAATCATGATTTTATACAGTAAAAAACTGCTTGGCCTAATTACCTCTACGCCGAAAAAATTACTGTAGTAAATTATATTACATGTATGTCTTTGTTTTGAAAAAATGAAGGGCTACAACATTTTGTAAGTTTTTTAATACATTTGTATTTATATCATTTCATTTTACTACACCATGTATTTAAAATTCTTTCTTTACAAACTGTATTGTTGTCAAATTAGTTTGGTTTTCTTTAAATTATTTCAAATACATGTGGGCACAAAACGAAAGTATTACAAAAGATCGTACAGGTGTAACCGAATTCGTTAGGTACATTAAGCAGATACTGTTTTTTTTGCACATAACGGACGACTGCGAAAGAGGTCTACAAATAAACCCAAGCATCTGACCAAAACGCGTTAATGACAGAAGACTACATAGTGATGCCAACTAATTGAGTTTCTCGCTGAATGATTTTGGTTTTGAAAATAAATATGCGAAAATATACTAAAATGCTTTTCATTCATTTGAGTCGCCAGAAATATCATTTTAATATTCATTCATATAATTTTCGAAATCAATAAATAATTGTTTTTATTATAAAAAAAAATTAAATAAGATAAAATATAGGATTTGAAATTATGAATATATTGAAATTATGAATAGAAAAATTATGTATTTATTTTCCATACAGTATAGTAAAAACAAATACATATGCTTTTGGACGTATACAAAAAAATATAAATATATTTAAAAAATATATATTTATTTTTAATGAAGTATTTTGATCGGTGTAATTTTCGAGAAAGATACAAAATAATTTAAATTTTTGTTGAATAAATAGTTTATACTTCTCATGCAGTTTTGGGAAGCTTCATCTATATTCTTTATAACGCCACATTAGAAAACAAATTATAACACTTGGCTAAAAAATTAAATAACATCAAAATTTAAATTTTACAAAATATTATGTCGACTATATAAATTGATTACTTACCGAGAGCTTATCGAGAGCCCTAATTTATTATCTTGTATAGCTTTTTATAGATTATGATATATGGAGCTGTATAAAAAAAGCTATACATCCATTTTTGAACACAAGTTTTCACTTGATTTTTTTCACTGTTGATTTTTTTATTGTAGCGTGAGGGTTTATTTTCCATATTTGAACATGCACACTTTAGAAGCTTTAACTATTGTCGCATTCAAACCTCAGAAAAAATGCCATAAAATATCATAAATACCGAAATAAATGTCATTGGATATTATAAAAAAAATCTGGCAACACCAATAGACGATGGTGTCGAGATGATGATGTAGATTCGTTTAACCATTCAAATGGCCAAGAAACAAAACGAAGTGAGTCGCTTAAATGGCAGCCAAAAGCACATCGACAACGTGTGAGAGTCCTTCCCGTCGAAGTTCTATACGTGCTCGTTTTTCGTGCTTCTGTTGTCGTTGTCGTTGATGTTGACGATGACTACGACGTCATCGCGCTTGCAATGGCTGCCATTTTACATCAAAATCTACAAGGATAACAACAACATCATCGCGCACATACAACGAATGCAAACGAACTACATTTCGAGGACAAACTAAAATTGAACGAAAATCAAATGGAAGCCACGAACAATAAGAACGAGCATGCTAAATGGTGCAAAAGGATGCAAATAGACCGACAGACAGACAGAGAGACGGACAGACAAACAGACTGACGGACGGCAGGCAGGCAGGCGGCAACAGGATACGCTGTGCGGCTCTATTATTCGAACATCAGTGTTACCGTGATTCCCTCCTGCACATTATTTGCTCCTTCGGTTACTCGTTGTGCCATTGTCTGCAAAACTGTTGAATGTTTTCACGTCCGTCCGCCGTCCTACATCGTTATCCTGCTGCCTTTTTGGGAAACGAATTCAAAACGAAGTCTGCCAAAAAGCTTCGTCTCTGTCGCTGCTGCTGACAGCAGACGGAAATGCGAAAAACGTGTTGAAACTTTTGTTCGGGCGGCGCGACGGGTCGGTTGGTCCGTTTGGCTCTGTGGGCGGTGGGCGTCGCCACGTGTCCTGGCCGACTGTTGCTGCTACTGTTGCCTCGGCTGAATATGCTGCTTGTTGTGGCAGTCGCATCGAGCGCGCTTCGGCTTCACATCGTGTGCATTTATTTCGAGGGCAACGACTTGTTGCGCTCTGCAATATTTTGCTTCTTTTCGGCTGCTCTAGTTGGGCTGGTGGTTTGCAGAGTGGGTGTTCATTTGGCCAAAGTTTTTGGTGAAAAACGTTTATGGCGCAAGTATCATGAGTTTGTATTATGCAGCCATTTGATGTTGTGCAAGTGCCTGTGGGTGTTGAATAGTATCACATTTGTGTTCACGTGAAGTTTAGCAATAGTTCTAACAAGAAGTGTTAAAGAAGAAAAATGAATTAATGCAAGAAATTAAAAAAAAGTGAAAATAACAAAGAGGTAGAAAGAAGAAAAAGGTAGAAAGTAGTAAAAAGAAGAAAAACATGAAAAGAAGAAAAACATAAAACGAAGAAAGAAGAAAAACATAAAACGAAGAAAGAAAAAAGAAGAAAGAAGAAAGAAGAAAGAAGAAAGAAGAAAGAAGAAAGAAGAAAGAAGAAAGAAGAAAGAAGAAAGAAGAAAGAAGAAAGAAGAAGAAGAAGAAAGAAGAAAGAAGAAAGAAGAAAGAAGAAAGAAGAAAGAAGAAAGAAGAAAGAAGAAAGAAGAAAGAAGAAAGAAGAAAGAAGAAAGAAGAAAGAAGAAAGAAGAAAGAAGAAAGAAGAAAGAAGAAAGAAGAAAGAAGAAGAAGAAGAAAGAAGAAAGAAGAAAGAAGAAAGAAGAAAGAAGAAAGAAGAAAGAAGAAAGAAGAAAGAAGAAGAAGAAAGAAGAAAGAAGAAAGAAGAAAGAAGAAAGAAGAAAGAAGAAAGAAGAAAGAAGAAAGAAGAAAGAAGAAAGAAGAAAGAAGAAAGAAGAAGAAGAAGAAAGAAGAAAGAAGAAAGAAGAAAGAAGAAAGAAGAAAGAAGAAAGAAGAAAGAAGAAAGAAGAAAGAAGAAAGAAGAAAGAAGAAAGAAGAAAGAAGAAAGAAGAAGAAGAAAGAAGAAAGAAAGATAAAAGATAAAAAAAAAAAAGATAAAAGATAAAAGATAAAAGATAAAAGATAAAAGATAAAAGATAAAAGATAAAAGATAAAAGATAAAAGATAAAAGATAAAAGATAAAAGATAAAAGATAAAAGATAAAAGATAAAAGATAAAAGATAAAAGATAAAAGATAAAAGATAAAAGATAAAAGATAAAAGATAAAAGATAAAAGATAAAAGATAAAAGATAAAAGATAAAAGATAAAAGATAAAAGATAAAAGATAAAAGATAAAAGATAAAAGATAAAAGATAAAAGATAAAAGATAAAAGATAAAAGATAAAAGATAAAAGATAAAAGATAAAAGATAAAAGCAAAAGATAAAAGATAAAAGATAAAAGATAAAAGATAAAAGATAAAAGATAAAAGATAAAAGATAAAAGATAAAAGATAAAAGATAAAAGAAGAAAGAAGAAAGAAGAAAGAAGAAAGATAAAAGATAAAAGATAAAAGATAAAAGATAAAAGATAAAAGATAAAAGATAAAAGAAAAAAGATAAAAGATAAAAGATAAAAGATAAAAGATAAAAAATAAAAGATAAAAGATAAAAGATAAAAGATAAAAGATAAAAGATAAAAGATAAAAGATAAAAGATAAAAGATAAAAGATAAAAGATAAAAGATAAAAGATAAAAGATAAAAGATAAAAGATAAAAGATAAAAGATAAAAGATAAAAGATAAAAGATAAAAGATAAAAGATAAAAGATAAAAGATAAAAGATAAAAGATAAAAGATAAAAGATAAAAGATAAAAGATAAAAGATAAAAGATAAAAGATAAAAGATAAAAGATTAAAGATAAAAGATAAAAGATAAAAGATAAAAGATAAAAGATAAAAGATAAAAGATAAAAGATAAAAGATAAAAGATAAAAGATAAAAGATAAAAGATAAAAGATAAAAGATAAAAGATAAAAGATAAAAGATAAAAGATAAAAGATAAAAGATAAAAGATAAAAGATAAAAGATAAAATATAAAAGATAAAAGATAAAAGATAAAAGATAAAAGATAAAAGATAAAAGATAAAAGATAAAAGATAAAAGATAAAAGATAAAAGATAAAAGATAAAAGATAAAAGATAAAAGATAAAAGATAAAAGATAAAAGATAAAAGATAAAAGATAAAAGATAAAAGATAAAAGATAAAAGCAAAAGATAAAAGATAAAAGATAAAAGATAAAAGATAAAAGATAAAAGATAAAAGATAAAAGCAAAAGATAAAAGATAAAAGATAAAAGATAAAAGATAAAAGATAAAAGATAAAAGATAAAAGATAAAAGATAAAAGATAAAAGATAAAAGATAAAAGATAAAAGATAAAAGATAAAAGATAAAAGATAAAAGATAAAAGATAAAAGATAAAAGATAAAAGATAAAAGATAAAAGATAAAAGATAAAAGATAAAAGATAAAAGATAAAAGATAAAAGATAAAAGATAAAAGATAAAAGATAAAAGATAAAAGATAAAAGATAAAAGATAAAAGATAAAAGATAAAAGATAAAAGATAAAAGATAAAAGATAAAAGATAAAAGATAAAAGATAAAAGATAAAAGATAAAAGATAAAAGATAAAAGATAAAAGATAAAAGATAAAAGATAAAAGATAAAAGATAAAAGATAAAAGATAAAAGATAAAAGATAAAAGATAAAAGATAAAAGATAAAAGATAAAAGATAAAAGATAAAAGATAAAAGATAAAAGATAAAAGATAAAAGATAAAAGATAAAAGATAAAAGATAAAAGATAAAAGATAAAAGATAAAAGATAAAAGATAAAAGATAAAAGATAAAAGATTAAAGATTAAAGATTAAAGATTAAAGATTAAAGATTAAAGATAAAAGATAAAAGATAAAAGATAAAAGATAAATCAAGAAAAAGGAGATAAACATAAAAAATGAAGCAGAATGAAAAATAATGATGAAGAAGCACTGTAGATTGAAGAGAAATGATAAAGAATAATGAATTGTCTCTGAAGAAGACTGATGTTAGATGTTAAAAATATGAACAAAGCATAAAAATGAAGAAGAGTTATGAAGTAAAGTAAAAAGAATAAAGAAAAATAAAAAAAGAATGAGGAAGAATGAAAAAAATATTGAAAAATAAGAATAAGAGGACTTAAAATAAATTAAGTGGAATAAAGAGGAATGGCGATGAATGAGGTAGAATAATGAAATATAATAAAACGAATTTCAAGTAATATAAATTATAGTGAGAAAGAAAGATGAAATGTAAAATATTATAAGGGAAAAATAAAAATTAGTACTACCTTTATCAACATTGAGCAATGCGAATTTCTCAATTTTATTTAGCAAACTTATTTTCATTGTAATGCGGAAATTCCAATAGCAGCTTTTGCTTAAATACTAAGTACAAAATTCCAACAACATACGAACCGCAAATTTAACATAAATTAAATTTAAACTCCAATTAAAATTGAACACAGCGCCAAGATTGCGGGGTTTTTTAATTAAGCAGAGGCAGGCGTACAAAGTAGAAAATGTTTCCCGCTGAAAACTAGAAAACCAGAAACTGACAGAATAATAAAATTTACAACTAGCCACTATTTATTTTTACACTCTTACCTTGAATAAATCTTAATGCAATTATTTTTGAACTGTCATTATTAATATTTGTATTTAATATGCACAACAGCAGCGGTAACAACAGCAACAACAACAATAACTACTACAACAACATTAATATATTATTACAATACAAAATACAGTTTTAATAAATGTTTGCTTTTGTCTAAAATTCAATTAAATATTCTATTTTGTATTGAAAATAAAATAGAATAAAAGAAATATTTTTAATTTTAATTTTTCACAATTGCCTTTTGTTCTTCTCTTTGCAGCAGCAACAATAAAAACAATAAATGCATTAATAAATATCATCAACAAAAACTCGACAACAGAGTGAAGAGCTACAGCACCAAAAACCCAAATATTTTAACACATTCCAGCCTAAACGTTCCAAACTCTATTTTTGATACAAACAATTTAAATATTCAAAAGTAATTAAAATCTGTGTTCATTTTTATAATTTAACAATAACAATTAAAACAACAAGACATAGTCATATTTTGATGGATTAATACCTTTTGCAGCCAGTGTGTAGCATTTCTTGTGAATTTTTACAAGCACTTAACTTAATTCTAATTTTTGTTTTATAATATAAGAATATACACAAACGAGTGTATGTGTGCGTGTGTATTTGCTAATATTTGTGAGACCGAAAAAGAAAATGGCGGAATGTTCATATGCAAGGTGCCTTCAGGAACGTCGTCTCATAAAGCGTGAATTATTGAAATGGTCCAAGGATATGCTGCACATTGTTGGTGAGTAAATATATTTTATTCACTCTCTATATATAACACGAAAAGAACTGATTGAGATGATCATGCTTTTATGATTGTGCCAATCGTGTGCAATGTTTGTCAAGAGAGGAACATGCTGAGCTTAATCATATTGCTCTCACGAATATCTTTCGCATCATTGACACGATTTAAACATATTGAGAATCATAAAGAAAGTAATTGCATTACACACAACATAAAACCTGCATATATTAAGTAATGAAAAATGTTAAAGTATTTGATGAAAATATTTAAGAAAATTATCAATGAACCAATTCGTAGGAAATCTGAGTTAAATACAGAACAAAGTGTATGTAGTACATTTTACGAAACATAAAATTACGAAAAAGTATTTCGTTAATTGTCACATTACTCTACAAAACAAGAAAAGAATTTTGCTTTAGATATGTCACACGAGCATTCGACAATCCTTATAACTTTTGAGTGCTAATTTTGACTGCATACTTTCAATATTTTTAATAACTTCATCACCTCAACTGTCACAATTTTCCTACTTTAAAATGTCATATGTGACCAGTGTTTCCAGATTGATAGAATAATATATGTTCCAAAAATGGACATGTTCCGCCCACATTTAATTTTTTTTTTCATTATTTACCGATTTTTTATAGTGGAAATTTTAGTCTTAAATTATCCCACAAAATTGTATATCCACCATGAGTGAAGGGTATACCATAGTCCGGCCTGACCGACTATAAAAGTCTGTCCCATGTGAACGAACTTACCCATGGGACCTAACTTTACCAAATCGTTTTTATTTAACCTGTTTTTATACCCTACACTAAGAGTGAAAGGGTATATTCAGTTTGGTACGCCGTTTGTAACACCCTGAAAAAAGCATCTCCGGTATGGAAAAATATATATATTCTTGATCAGCATGACCTCCTGAGTCGATTTAACTTTAGATTTAGATTTAGTTTTTTTTTTTTTTTTTGGAATAACTACTTAGATCCAAAGCACTCAGACAGACTATATCCATTGTACTGTGAAATCTATTCCCTACAATTTTGTGGTTAAGAACACCACAAGCGCCCATGCCAAAAAATGGAATTCGAACCCGAGACCTTCAGAATGCAAGTCCAGCGCGCTACCTCTGGACTGCTGATTTAGATTACTTATATATCTAAGCAGTCTGAGCAAAAAAATTGGCATGATCGGTCTATTGTGACCTGAGAACCGACCACTTATGTGCAAATACCTCATATAAAATTTACATCTACAATTCAATTTTACTGTATACGTGCTTAGGTAAACTTTTTTGGTCAAATATATATTGACATTATGCTCAAATACATGAAAATAATGTTTTCCCACGACTTGTGGTTCGACTTGTGGTTCCCAAAAAAAAAATCGAAATTCGTTACATCTACCCATTTGTAAATATGGGTATCAAATGAAAGAAAATTCTTCAGGGATGGAAAGTTTGTAGTTATTTTCAGGATTCGTATACCCTGATGACCTATATACCACTTTGAATGGTAACCACACACATGTGTAGGGTATTTATAGTCCTAACAATCATAATAACACCTACTTTAAAATTTCCCATGTGATCTAACCTTCCAAACTGGTTCAGGTTGAATCCAATCAGTATTTTCATTTCTAAAAAATATTTATAACTCTTTTATCGATTCCTGCAGCAATAGCAAATATAGAACGAATTTTTCTCAAATGAATACTAAAAAAACAAAATTATAAATAAATTTGAAATTCACACCCTAGCCCAGTGTCCCATTTACACTTTTAGCTTGCCAAAACCTAAAAAAAAAATATTTTTTTTGTTTAAACAAAAATAAATTATGAAAGTTAAATATGTATACATTATGAAACATTATCTAATTTTCCAAAAAATCGAACTTATCTTCAGATAACGGTACTGCGAATGGAAAGCTTAAAACATGTTAGAAATTCGATTACATTGTTTGTGAAAATTGCAACAATTTGGCGAATTTTATAATTAGTTTGCTGAAGCTTTCCCGCCAATATTTTTATTCTGCATTAATTAAAGTAGATATATGTATGAAATTTAGTTTTGACTTTTGGTTTTAATTGAAGGTAATATTTTAAAAAATTTCGTTATGTATAGTTACTTTTTTATTTTATTTTTGATGAATCAGGATTTTTCGTGAACTGCAATTTCTGTTTACAGGCAAAAAATGTTAATACGTACTATATTTATAATGTTCTGTAATGAATCAATAAAAACATTCTGCTCAATTTGCCTAAGCTGAACAACTCTCTTCAAATTACATTATAACCTCTGTTATCTTTCGGCACCAGTTGCTCGATTTATGGGAAGCAGTGCTGAATTTGCACTGCACCAGTTGTTCGATTTTTCAGTAGCAGAGAAATGATATAATTATTAAAAAATACCTCAAATAATATGAATGGTTGTGATTATGATTGTTATTCTGATTAATTGTAAAAATATATTTTTTTTGTAATTCTGTATTTTAATTTCGTATTTTTACAAATTGTGGCAATTCAGAGAATATGTTAATGTATCACGTTATATTTTGTGTCTTCATACAAAATATCAAAAGTTTTGATATATTTTCTAAAAATTTTATTAGCATTTGTATGAGAGGTAGGCGTGGCAGTTGCCAGATTCGTCCTATTTTTTGCAAGAAGAGTTGTTTTCATATATGAAATATATATTACAAATTTCAATATCCTATGTTTATTGGTTTTCAAGTTATGATTGTGGCGAGCTAAAAGTGAAAATGGGACACTGCAGTGTGGGACAGAAGTCAACGCTAGCTCGGCGTAAATACAGTTTTGCACCAATCTTAACGAAACTTTAAACTAAGCATACATGGACTATGAATAGATATGAATTTGAAAATAATCAAGATTGGTCCATTGCCACGCCCACCTATCATATAATTGAAATGGTAAAATGACTATAACTTTTGTTTGGAATGAGATATTTTGTTTATAATTGGTATTTAGATACATACTGTAATTGCACATGACCATTCTTAATATGGGCGTGATTGGCCAACTGCCACGCCTACCATTCTTCTTAAACTATATAACTTGACCATCGTAAAAGATATACCGATAATATTAGGTACTATGGTACATATCACAATTCTTAACTACCATACCAAATATGATCCAGTTTTGTCAACTATTTATAATGAGAGAAAAGGCAAAACTGACATATTAAAACTGACATATTAAAGTAACATAATTTAGTTAAATTATTTTACGATTTTCGTACTTTTCTCATCACTTAAACTCATTTTAAATGACGTGTGGCAAACTAATGCAGGCATGTTTAACACCGTTAGAAAGAAGCCATTTCAGACATTATGCTTGTAAAAAGATTTATGTGAGCATTTGGAAGCTTTTTTTTCCATGTCTACTTTTGTATTAAAAATATGTAATTTTTGTTTTATGTCTTTACCAAATAATCAGGAAAAACACGA
The DNA here is from genome assembly GCA_951804985.1 of Dryomyza anilis. NCBI lineage: Eukaryota > Metazoa > Arthropoda > Insecta > Diptera > Dryomyzidae > Dryomyza > Dryomyza anilis. The sequence goes on from OX638132.1 coordinate 51,490,257, forward strand.
AGAGCCATTTGAAAATTTCGAAACACAAGATGATAGGTCTCTCAATTCCCAATAATATAAAATTAACACTCTGCATGTGGAGTATATATTGAAAGAGTTACGACAGTTTTAATGTAACCCATTTTCATTTCTTAAAAAGTACCTGTTTTAATTTTTTCACTTTAAGCAAGCCTAAAGAAGGATTTTTTCACTAGGGTGTATCATTTTTTGTTTATTCTCTTCGTTCTCATAAATTATTAATAAAATGACATATTTTTAAACTTTCTGCAACAAACTTTAATTTCCGATTTTCGGCGAGCTAGACTAAGCTTCTGTCCCATAGTGCACTGTGCTTAGGTGAGATTCTTCGTTCGAAAGATTATTAAAGCAAACATGAACGAACCGTACAAATTTCAAAAATGATAAAAAGGCTTGCATAAATATATACATATTGTTACAAAAATTCAGTCTACGGAAAACTGTTCTACGAGTTCGTTTCGCTGGATTGTGTACAAAATAAAAACGCACTTATGTTTGGTTTAAACTAGTATTAATTAACTTTAATAATTTAAATAACAACTTAAAGAATAATCACTTATATCAACTGCTGAATTACTACAATTTATCTTTACAATGTTCACTCACGAGACGCACTAGTTCACTATTAAATCACAACAGAAGTGCTGTACCTCAGATGCGGCTCCCTTATATACTGCATGCATCAGTTCGACACGTTTCTACAGGCTTCGACGTGTTTCGAGAACCTTCTACTCGTTTCGTGAATGACGCATGCTATTGGCATCTCATTCGCACTCATGTGTTTTAATGCGCTGAGCTTTCATCTCTTGCTTAGTGCGCTGAATTGTCTTGCGTATAATTAATTATTGTTGATTGCTTGCATTATGGGGCAAATTACATCTTTTCGTAACAATATGATTGTATATGTTGTTATAGTATGTAAAATTATTAAATTTTTCGATTAATAATAAATCGATATGTTTTATTTTTTTGTTAATATTTATCTTTTTTTGTTTAATTATTTTACTCAACACGATTTTTATTATGTGCACCCTATACAGCAGTTCCATATAACTCGCCGGTTCTGATTTTGACTGGATACTCAGTTTTTCCACTACACTAAATATCATTACTTCACATTTGAAGCAAGGATTGAAACCTAAACGAATAACGGTTTCGATTTCGGTTTCGGTTTTATCCGCGTTTCGGTTTCGGTTTCGATTTCAGTTTTAGGTTTTTATTACGAAACGGTTTCGGTATACCGGTTCCAAGTTACGGTTTCGGTTTTGATTTCGGTTTTTGAATAAATTTTTTTTTTCCATAATTTTCAAATAATTTAACATTGTTTATATTGTGCTAAGTTATGTTCAAATTGTTATATTGGGGTAAAGTGGGAAACGCAATTTAACAATGTTTGTTGTTAGTTTAGTGAAAATATTGTGTTATATGAATTATTTAATTGATTTCGCCAAGAAAAAAATACAGTCGTGACCACAAGTCAATGAAAAGTAACATTTTGATATGATTGAATTGCAGAGGAGAGCCGAGAAGCGAACCTTAAATAAAATCAAGAAGACTACAGCGGTAAATGTTCTTAAACTTCATGAAAAGAAGAAGAATTATGTACAATTTCCATGCATAAAACCAAAGAAATTAAATTTCAACAATTCAGTGAACTGCAATATCTGAAAATAAATATCTGCGTTTATACTTGAAATGTTCTAACTTGCACTTTATTTTCTGTATTAGTTACTAATTTTTTCTTGTATCACCATTGCTTTTTTTTTTTGTTACCTTATTATAAGTATCCTTAATTTATATGTCCGAAATTTAGGTGTTTTGAAAAAATCATTCTTAAATCAATCAAACTCAGACTTATAAATGGTATTCTATTGAATAGATCCTTTAAAAGAATTTAAATATTATTCAAATGAACTTTTCAAAACTTGTCCTACTTTATTTTACTAATACAATAAATAAAAAAACAATATTATTCAAAATTTAACCATTTCAATTCGAATTACCGCTACACAAATTAATGAAAAATAAAAACAAATTTTAGACCAGAGACTGTTATTTGGAAACAATGTTTCTCAAAAAACAACATGTGCATTTTTGTACAACAATTCTATTTTGGGAACTCAAAATTTTATTAAATGACATTTAAGCATGCCTTGTACTTAAGATCTTCTATATAAAATAAAATATGTTTTCCTGTTTCTTTTTATGCTTTTTTAGAAATCGTTTTAAACCGGTATAAAACAGAAACCGTTTATTTCGGTTTTGGATATCGGTTTATTTCTGATTTTCGTATAACGGTTTCGGGTTTAAAAATGAAACGGTTTTAAACGAATATCGGTTTCGGTTACGGTTTCAATCCTTGATTTGAAGTAAGATTAATCTATTTTTTGCCTATTCTGTTTTACCTATTCTGTTTTGCATTTTTGAGCAAAATTCTGTTAAAAGCTGCTATTTTTTTAGTAATTTTGATATGTAGTTTCTAAACATTTATAAATTTTAACGGAAGTTGATAAGGCCTTTTTTAAACATGAGAACAGATGTAAAAAGGTTAGTAATTTTGATCGATAGTTTGGACTATTCTCTGTAAAGGCATAAATTATTTTTATATTGATTATTATATTCGAAATACTGAAAAATATAAAAATAAAGCGTGAAATAATTTATTTAATTTCAAGCTTTTTCTCAAAAAAAAAAAAAAATTCTGAAAATCACAAGTTCAATCATGCTTCAATTATTTCTGCAGCATAATTTTAAGTCCACCTAAATTTTTGAGAGGTTTGCTCGTCAGAAGGCTATGTTTTGTTCGTTTCTCATATTAAAGTGACAATTCACAATTTTTAATCTCAATTTCATTTGGAATTGTCATACTTCAGTTGAAAATATCTATAGAAGAGTAATTTACATTATGTGGTGTCAAACAGAGCCTTTAATCACTAAAACCAAAAGTAAAGTCACTTGAAAACCATCTTAGTAACGATTACAACAACACCTTCCACCAAAAAAAGCAATAAGACCCATCTAGATCGACATTTGTGCCCCGGAATTTATAGCAGTTACCCCTCAGTAATACGTCGCATCGTCCTGACTAAGTACTGCGCATTGTTGTTGCTAATGTTGTAGTACATACTGCGAGTTCTATCTCGTAGATATATTTTTTGTATTTAAAAAATTCTATACAACGAAACAACATTTTTTTTGTGCTCCTTCCGATATTAGGTACCAGATATTGTGGTCGGGTATGAGTACTGACGGCAGCGGAGACGTGGTTTGAGTACGTAAAATGAGAGAAACAGAGAATTTTTTATTTTCCGTATTGAAACTGTGTTTGTGTGCGAAACATAAGAGGCAATAGAAAAATTGGAAAAATGAAAAAATTGCAAAAAAGTGCACTTACACTAATGCAATTTAAGGCATTCTACGAGGGCCGGGTGTTGAGTGGGGTCTGAGAGAACGTGGATAAAAGCGGCATAAAGCAGAGTAGAAAAGATGACGACAAAGATGTCCGTTTATATGCTGCAAGTGTAGTGGGTGAGGCCTCATGTGATGGGGGGAAGCTTGAGTCGATACTGAAGGATGAGCCTGGAAATTGGGCGGCCAACACTAGAATCAGCTGAATAAGGGTGCATTGTGTGAAATATGGAGAAATATTGAACAGACATCGATGCAAGGAACCAAGGTGGAGGTATGTTTGAAGGTTTGATTTTTTTTCGTATGAGGTTCGAACGCCTTAAATATAGATTAGGGTGTTCGATAACGAAGGTGCTGCGGGCCCGCTAATGCCCTCTGACGGCGACCCCGTTTTTGGCGCGCCGAAGCAGAGTAATGAGACAGCTATAAATTTCCCAAAGGCTGCCAATAAGCTTGATGCAAGCGGTGCATATAGATTATGGCAACAGAAAAAAACGCTGATTTTATTAGATACATTTTTAATGAGATTTTTTGTGGGCTGCAAATTTAGCATATGGCTTACTTTGTCGGTGGGCGGGCGCAGAATTTAATCATTTCTGTTAACTTTGTTTAAAATGCGATGTCGAACTAATAAATGCGCAGTAGAAGCATAATTACTGGAAAAAATAAAAATTTCAGTACGTCAAGTATATTGAATTCTAAATCACATTAGTTCGACAAATTTTCAATTGAACTATATACCATAAAAATCTCTGATTCATCAACATCAATTTTAAATATTCGTTTTCGGACTACAGAGAAAACAATTTGCAAAGGTCGTCATCTAAATTTAATGATATGGTGGCAGGCAATTTGTTGCATCTCTGTATTTAATTTAAACGCATTCGAGTCATTAAATCATCCAGCCATATGCGTCTCCAACCCACTACCAACCTCTGTAAGTCCGCCTGTGGTAGGTAGCAGCATCAATCGCTGTTGCTTAATTAATCTAAAAACTACAACAAGAAATTAAAACAAACTCGAGAACTTGCTTAACATAAATTTCCATTAGAATATCAGCAAAACTAAAAAAAAATTGATAAATAAGCCAAAATGTAAGAGAACCAACCCGTCCTATTCCCGATTCACCTGCAATCGTCCCCCGCCCCCACTTCTCGTAAACTAAGCAAATTTTTTTATTTTTAATATTTTTTTACTTTGGATTCGGTCACCTTCCGCTTGAACTGAGGAAGCGTTGGCAATGCGTTTATATAAAATGTAATTTTCTCGTATGTCCTGTCTTCGGGCGCAATAGCTTCGCTCTCGCCGTTTGGGTTTTGAGCACAACTGCTTAGCTCGTCCTTCGACCGCATGGCTGAGCCCAATCGTACCCTTCTTCGTTCTACTCTCAGCCCCATCCTCCTCGTGTTCCTCTGCTATCTCACATTTTTTTCGTTCCATTTTTTTCGTATTTATTTTTGTGTTTTTCTCTTTTGCTGCGTTCGCATTTTCCTTGCCGCACCGCTTGCGCCGTGGCCCATTTTCGGCGCTCTTAGCTCCAAACTATTTCCTCAATGCACCTCGTAATGTTTATCGTCCTTGTGCGTTGTTGTGCTCCACCTCTTGCCGTTATTTGTGCCACGTCCTCCAGCTCCTTGAGACTCTCGTATATTCGTCGTATGGCTTATACTCGTCTTCGTCTACTTCGGAGCCAGTCGTTGCCTTCTTGTCCCACAACCATATTAACTATGACCCAAACCAACGACACCGAGCACATTTTTCCAAACGACAATTTTTCGTAGTATTAAATACTA